>WNYE01000169.1:0-23365 GCA_021396245.1 Sporothrix humicola
CCCCCCCCGCCCCCCCCCGCCCCCCCCCCCCCCCCCCCCCCCCCCCCCCCCCCCAGGAGTGAAAGTGTGAAAAAGAAAAAGAAATAAAGAGACGATAAGACAGGTCACAATGCAGGCGGCAATTTGCGTGGCTCTCAATGGCGATGGTAGAAAGCAAATGCCATTGTGAGGACGAGTGTGAAAGCGTGTGTTGTGTTACAAGGAAAAAGACTCGTGTAGGAATTAGGATTAGGTGGATAGGCCAATTAGGATGCGAGCGTGAGCTGAGAATGCCAAAATAGGCAACTAACACATTTAGAGTAGGCAGGCTCGCAATACGTCGTACAGGTACAGAGAGAGGCTCGCCCAGGTTACTAGGCCAGGTACGGAGTAATACTAGCGCCAAATTTACAATTGTGAAAGGGGCAAGTTAGGGGCTGTTAAAGAGAAAGAGAGGGTAGGAACAGGCCTCACCGGGGATAAAATCGAGATACGTAGAACTCCCGTTACCACTCTGCCTCTTCCAAAGACGATGGGCCCGATGGTCTTCATTGCATTTATCATCTGTAAAGGCTGATATGCGCCGAAGGTGCATCTGAAGGATATGGGATGACAGACGACGTGCCCCATACGACTACTTGCAGAGCGATTTGAACTCCGCATTCACTATTGCACCGCAGGCTGATGACAATGGGCCCGTGACCCAAGTCAGGCCGGGAACAAGAACGGCTTTTCGAGAGGTCCATGCTAAAAAGACCTGTTCTTTGTACAGTACACATGGGAGGTGAGAGGAGAGATCGAAAAGAAAATTTTGCAGTCCAAGGGGGGAGTGTACAAAGCAAGGGCTGGCCACGGGTCACGTCGCGTGGCAAACTCATGCGCGAAACAAAAGACCCAAAGAGCTAAAAGGGGACAGTTGAGAGGATACATCGGAAGCAGGCTGTTTCTGGCGAAACAAATTACGCGGTTTTAAAGACACAGAATTTGCTGATGAACGTCAACGTGGAATGTGGCGCGTGGGCTGTTGCAGAAGGCTGCTCGTAATTGACCGGGCAGAAGAGGAGATACCCAAAATGTGATAGTCATATTGTGCGCAAGTTCGAGGAAGCTTCCCCCCTGCAGGCCCTGATCCCTTAGACAGAAAAGGGAGAGTTGTTCACAAGGTCTGGCTGGCTGGGCAGGTAGGATATTATGGTCTGGGCCCGAGGCGGCTGGACGGTTGGAATGTGATGGTCTCACGTTGGGGTCGATTAGCCCCCGCCAAAAATGACGACGGTGATTTTGGTGGCCTGTGGGTAACGAAAGTCGGAGGCCTAGAGGGGCTCGATGGGGTATCCTAGCACGCCGAGGAGTTTGTGTGGCTGACACGGGGCCGGCCACGGCTACGGCCTGTCCTGTGCATCGCAGCGGGCATCAACCGCCTGAGTCAAACGAGCATATATATGTATATATATATATATATATATATCTCTCTCTCTCTCTCTCAATCTCCTCCAGGTATAGAGGGACGTGAAAAGGGGGGGCAGGGGGCCTTACCCGGCCGAGCCGCGATCGTCAGACGGATCTGTGTATGGAAGCCTTCTGCCACGCGCAAAGTTACAAATTGCAAATTCGCGAATGTAAGATACAAGCAAGAGCCAGACAAGCCGGCTCGCCGGGCTCGCTGTTGCCAACCAAGCAAAAGACAACCGAGCGTGGAGCGTTGTTCACTTGAGAATCTTCGTGTCGTAAACTCCGACATGGTCCCAGGTTCAACACAACGTAATGCAGCCGGACCGGCCAATCACATGCCTTCAACCTGTCTAAATTGCCGTGCTTAACCAGCGGAAACGGAATCACCCGAGGACAGACAGTCTCTGGCGACCAGGATGTCAGTAACATCCCATTCCCCGCTAAATCCTACCTAAGCAGCCCATCTAGCAGGCCACCACCCGGGCACATGTGCATTTGTTTTGCCGACATCAACTTCACATGATTCTTTCCTGTGTACGGACTACGGAGTACAAGCACTGGCTACCCGATACGAGTGACTGAAGATATGAGCGGGTTTTAGATCTCGTTCAGACTGGTTTTACAGAGGACATGCCCAAACCTCACTATGAGATAACTCTACAATTGCATGAAGAAGAAGAGGAAACAGCATTGCAGCATTCATGACTTACAGGCCTCTGTGGTCACTATTAAACAAGTAGGCAGTTTGTGGCGCTCTTGGTGTGCCAAGCTGTATCTAGGTGTAAGGCACATTACCCGCTCCTTCCCGGGCCGCCCTCTGACGAGTGCTAAAGTTTCTTGGCTTTGCTACGGCACCATCTCATGCGACCTCTCGTTCTATCTTTCTATGGAGCCTATACCCACCTTGAGGCTTCGACGCATCACACACAGAGAGTTCTCCGCTAGTTGTAATAACGTTGTTGCACAGAGTGTCTACACCCTACCTCAAACCAGTCACCCCACACGAAGAGCTGCCGGCTAGCTTTGCCGTGGCGCTTTCAATACATAAAGTAAGATACGGAATACGGGTGGATAGAGGATGAACGGTGTCTTGAACCTGCTTCGTGAGCTGCCGTTATTCTGCCTGCCCAAGTGCATCGGACTACAACAAGATATACATAGCATCAGTACGGAGTACTGTAATATTGTCGGGCACACATCTTACCTGCCAATGAGCTCGCGGGTCACGATCAGTGAACCTCTAGCCAACAATCGCAAACCAACAAACTAACAAACCGCTAAATCACCACAACCACTTGCGATGCCATACTCCGCCTCATCACCCCGACGCCTAGCTATACCAGCCCAGGTCCATCCCAAGTTTCTTCCATACATGCATGCGCCGAAACCTTTTTTTCGTCGCCCAGCAGTTCGCAGGTATGCCCGTGCTGCTACATAAGCCCGTCCCCTTTCATTATATCTGCCCCTGTTGTGTTCTACGTCCCACAGCCTCCGTTCATTACTTGCTGACATTCATCCCTCTGCTCCAGGTTCCCCGTCTATGCCGCAGTGGCATGGATTGGATATGCTATCGTAACCTACCAGCCCACTAAACCGACAGCCACTGCTGCTAACCCCAGTGACTCTCGATTATCCGACGATCGACTGGCTCTACTTGATGCCTACGGCGGCCGTGATAGCCTTGAGGAACTGGAAAAGGCTGCTCAAGTTTATGAATTACAGCGAGGGCAGGGTCGCCGGTGATGGAATTGCCGCCGTGGCCCGTCACTGCCTCCTCTGTTTTGAAGCGGGCCCTATTAGGCCGCCACTACTTACGTTCCTTCATTTTTTTTCTTCATGTTATTTATATTGTCCGTTTTCCCCTCTTTGCCCTGATCACTATACTGCTTTTATATGCAGATCGCGTTACATGTCTATTCTTCATCTTCATCCTGTATATATAAACCACATTTCAAAAACAGTGCATTTTTGGGTCTGGGCGGCGCACTTGGAGCATCATCATGTACACAAGCATTCACACAACACTAGGAGATTTTTGCATTATTCAATTTTACATCCATACCTTGGCCAAGTGCCGGCCTGCATAGACATCTTCAGCACAGATGAGAAGACGTAGTGATATGCGACGCAAGTGGAGAGAGACACATAGATGCTTCGCTACGTTTTGCTCGACGAAGACCGAGTAACCGGCACCGAAATAGTAGTTTGATATTGTTCCAGACTGTTTACTAAATCCATCTTTGTACAACTCTGACGTCACTTCTCGGATCGGTGCAGTTTTCATTGACCAGCTGACCAGAATCTGTGTTTGGTGAGGTCGTGTTCAACGGCATAAAATAGTTGCAGGCACAAAGGTTTCAATTGTGTACTATTGGCGCTGGCACGAATCAGTATCTTGTTTATCGGCTTTTGTCCCTAGTACATGCCCTTGCCCTCGTCATTGCTGCCAGCTTTTAAAGTTCAAAGTCGCGAGGTGCTGATGCCGGCTCTCTCTTCGCACAAGACTTGTGACAAGCTCGAACGAACTTTTTCTGCAAGTTGCAGACCTTCTTGTTCGTCAAGATCTGTTCTCTGGCCACGACCGAACATAGTAAACCTTTCGCTCCACCTCCCTTGTCGCCGTATATCAGGGCGGGGAATGATATGAAAATGTGCATGAGGAACGACCTGCGCGGCCGCCGCACCGTTGTTTTGGACGACGTTCCAATCATCAACGCCAACCGCACGCATGAGTGCTTTCGACAAAATACGCAGCCACTTGCCAAGTTCCTTAGCCTCAGAGTCTTCGAGCGACGTCAGCTTTTCGCGGTGTGTTCGCGGGCAAAGTAGTAAATGGCCCTCAGCTAGTGGTGCAATATCCAAGAAAGCCACAACAAGAGGCGTCGATAAAACAATATATGCTTCAACATTCGAGGGTGACCATGTTGGTTTCAGCGGCACAGACTCCGTCGTAGGCGGCTGGTATGGGTCAAAGGGAGCGTAGCATGCCGCGATATTGCAAAACGGGCAGCTTTCGGAGCTCTGCGGTTCAGTCTGGTGTCCTAGAGCCATGGTGCCGGCCAGGTCTCCAATGAGCCTTCAAGTTCCTACACTCCAGACGCTGCACGCGGAGGCTTTATAAAAGAAAAACAGGGCGATATTAGAACCCAGCGCTGCGCTTCAGAAACTCCCGAGCTGTGTACCGAGAAGGGTTGAAAGTCAAATAAAAATTGGGACATGTTTATTAACGAGGCTGTCCGACGGAAAATGATCGCAAGGAAGTGGCCCTGTCATTTTGCACAAAGCTAAATGGACGGGGTATGTGGGACCTCGAACGGAGCTACTCTGTAATACTACTCCGTACTTCGTTGTCCATTGCGGAGCAAGCACGTGTCAAGCTTTGCTTACATAATCCCATATTACTTGAATCGTCCTCATTATGATGCGTCGTCGCGTCAAAAGAAACTACTTAGACCTCAACAGTATCTCACCACAATCAGCCCCCAATGGATGGCCTTGCCGAATTTGAAAAAACGATTGCGCTAGACAAGGAAAGACGGGAGGCCCAAGAGCGAAGGGAAATAAAACACCGCCATCACAAACGCCGCCACCGTCACGACCGCCGCCACCACCATCGCCAACACGAGGCTTCTCCAAATCATGGCAATCAGGATACAAACCAGGATCGGCATCATGATACACGCTCGGGTCGTGGTGAAGAATTCAGAGTAGCGGATGAAACTGGTGGAGATCGGCACCGGCAGTCTATTTGCCGTGATGATAGTGGCCGTCGAAGAAAACGGCCTCGAAACGAAGGCATACCATCATCAGACGACGAGACACGCATCGACAATACTTTGCTGAAAAGAGACTCCTGGATGACCGGCCCGACAGGGATTGACGTCGACTATGTCCACCGGCAGCACAAGGAGGCGCAAGCACCGCTACCAGATGGGAAGCCTCGCCATAATATATCGGAGCTTGAACTCAACAGCCCAGCCTTGCAGCATATCAATAAGGGAAAGACGATTGACGATCTTCGAAAGAATGTTCCGGCTGCAACCGACTATACTTTTGGCGATGAAGGATCTCAATGGCGAATGACAAAGCTCAAAGGAGTGTACACCATATCCGAAAAGAATAGCCGCCCAATCGAAGAAGTTGCCGTGGAACGCTTTGGAAGTCTCCGCAAGTTCGACGAAGCGCGTGAAGAAAGAATTGAACTTGAGCGACGGAGACTTCACGGCAAAAGTTGCGCTTTAAAGGAGAAACCAACCGGAGACCTTTATCGGCAACGCAATGCTCGTTCAGGTGTCACCATCGAAGAGCCCTCTTTTGCCAGTAGTGATAGCGACAGCGACGACAATGACGGTGAGCCTAAAAGAGGCCAATCCATGGTACCAATTGACCAGACGACCCTCAACCGTCTCCGTGCTCACCTGATGAAGGCAAAGCTACGCAAGGATCCAAACCTATCGCAACTCGAGAAAGAGTACGACATAGCCATAGTCGCATTCTCATCGGGTGCTAACAACAGCGGTATGGAACCTGCAGTGGTACTAGACGCATCTCACAACCGAATGTTGGCAGGCACAAGAGGTGAAGTCAAACCAGTCGAAACAAGGCGTGGCAAAGAAAGGGGCCTGGTTGAGGCCAACGACGATATGAGCATTGAGGACATGGTCCGCGAAGAACGAAGAACTCGCGGTGTAGCTGGCGGCGAAGGACTACGCTTGGCAGAGCGAATATCGAAAGACGCCAAGTTTGATGATGATCTTGAATACCTCGATGAGAATGCGGAAAAGCTTGCGAGGCACACCCACAAATCCGAATCAACGTTGAAAAACATTGCCGTCAATGAATTCACAAAGATGAACAAGGTCCTAGAATCTTGCCCCCTTTGTCATCACGAAGACCGCAATCCTCCACAGGACCTACCCTTGGCACCTATCGTGTCTCTGGGAACGCGTGCCTTCCTCACTCTCGCAACAGAACCAGAGCTTACAGGTGCGGAGGGGGGTGCTGTGATTGTGCCCATCGACCATCACACTAATCTTCTGGAGTGCAACGATGATGAGTGGGAGGAAATCCGCAATTTCATGAAATCCCTGACCCGACTCTACCATGATCAGGGGCGCGACGTCATATTTTACGAAAATGCGGCAGCCCCCCACCGCCGCATGCACGCCGCCCTTATCGCAGTTCCTATCCCATACGAAATGGGCGATACAGTCTCGGCCTTTTTCAAAGAGGCCATGTTAACTGCAGATGAGGAATGGAGCCAGCACAAAAAGATCATTGACACGGGGAGGCGTGCACGCGAGGGAATGGGGAAATCAGCTTTTCGGAAGAGTATTGCAAAGGAAATGCCCTACTTTCACGTTTGGTTCACTTTAGACGGAGGTTTGGGCCATGTCATCGAAGACGCGAATCGCTGGCCAAAAGGCGACCTTTTTGCCCGAGAAATCATAGGAGGCATGCTGGATGCAGATGCAAGCCTAGTCAAACGGCAGGGCCGTTGGATACGAAACGACTCTCGTCTAGAGGACTTCAAAAAACGCTGGCGGAAATTTGACTGGACCAGAATTCTTCAGGGAGGTACCTAGTTGCAGTTTCATATTCAAGTAAAATTTCAATCAATAACACGAATGACGAGAGAGCCTCTTGTCTCCGGCTTTGTCTCGTCTTGTTATGCCCCTACTAACTCCGTTACTATTGAAATAGTTACAAGGCTTAGCGTCGCCCAAAAACATTCAAAACCAAACGAAAGCGGCCATGTCGTCAAAAAAAAAAGTTTATCAATCCCTTATCTCTTATCTCTTATCGTATAGAAAAAAGTTGAAATTCGGGTTGCACGACTCTAAAATACTATGGTCAAACCGTCGCGCTTTTTTTCTTTCTCTCCTTTTTTCCTTCTTCCACACACGTACAGCATCATAGTGTCACGTTCCAGAACTCTTATAATCCCTATCAATCACTTCAAGGACCTACCACACCGCTTTCCTTCTCTTACTCCTGTATTTCCCTCATTCTTTTTATCTACAAAAGAGCTGCATTATGGCACGCAGACGCACCAAAAAGCGCACTCATGTTGCGCCCTCCAACCCGAACAAAGCAACGGCCCCTATAAATACCGGCAATGGCTCGACACGCAACCCAAAGAGCATGGTCATCCGCATCGGTGCGGGCGAAGTTGGCTCAAGCGTCAGTCAACTGGCCTCGGATGTCCGCAAGGTCATGGAACCTGGGACCGCCAGTCGTTTAAGAGAGAGAAGGGCCAACAGGCTTCGGGACTACGTTACCATGTGTGGTCCTCTAGGTGTCACCCAGCTTCTCCTATTCTCGCGATCGGAGTCCGGAAACGTTAACCTGCGCGTCGCGGCTGCACCACGAGGCCCAACTTTACACTTCCGAGTAGAACGTTACTCTCTAAGCAAGGACGTCCAGCGCGCACAAAGACACCCTAAGGGTGGCGGGAAGGAATATATCACACCACCACTGGTATGTTTAAGTGAACCAAGGACTGGCTGAGGCACCTGCTTCTTTCCCCATCATTTTCCACTGTTGTGGCAGGACAACACTAATTATACATAGCTGGTCATGAACGGATTTAACCTCGCAACGGATAGCAATGACAAGGTCCCGAAGCATCTTGAATCTCTTATAACCAGTGTCTTCCAGTCTCTTTTCCCGCCGATCAATCCACAAGCCGCTCCCCTCAGGTCAATGCGAAGAGTTCTTCTTCTCAATCGTGAGCAACCCCACGGCGACGCAGACTCGTTTGTTCTCAATTTTCGCCATTACGCCATTACAACAAAGACGACGGGTATATCCAAGGCGCTAAAGAGACTGAATGCTGCCGAGAAACTTGTGCACTCCAAAAAATCCAAGAAGGGTGGCCTTCCAAACCTTGGCAAGCTGCAGGACATTGCGGACTACATGGTTGGCGGTGAGGACGGCGAGGGCTATGTCACGGATGGTGCAACCAGCGGAAGCGAAGTCGAAACTGATGCAGAAGTTGAGGTCATCGATACAACAGCAAATAGGGTGCAATCTCGGAAGGCCCGAGCGGCTGTGATGGCCTCTGACGACAATGATGATCACGAATCTCACCAAGACAATGAAGCAGCGACAGGGGTTGAAAAGCGAGCGGTAAAGCTAGTTGAACTCGGTCCGCGTATGAAGCTGAGGCTAGTCAAAGTGGAGGAGGGAATGTGCCAAGGTCAAGTCATGTGGCACGAGCATGTCCACAAATCCAAGCAAGAGATCAGGGAGCTCAAAGACCGCTGGGAACAGCGGAGGCGGGAGAAGGAAGCACGAAAGAAGGAACAAAAAGAGAATGTGGAGCGGAAAAGGAAAGAGAGGGCAGGCTCAGACAAATCTCGAGTTGTTGGCGCTGGCGAAGACAACCGGGACATGGACGACTTCAATAGCGACGAGTATGAGGATTTCGATAGCGAGGACCTGGAAAGTGATGCAAAGATGGAGGTGAACGAGCATATGGATGACACGGGTGATTGGGAGGATGAAAAGGATGAAACTTTCCGCATTTAAGTGGGAAAAGATACACGGTTGAGATATACGGAGTTAGAATGCAATTTACAGAAAGACGTGACCTTGTAGTCCAAGTCAAGCACCTCTACAAACATTAGGAAACAGTCATACCAAGGGTGGAATAGGGCAAAAGCCAAAAGTCCCTATTACCGGTAAGTACAACTCATGTTCGGGTCCTTTATCGTGCGGAGCTGATTGTACGGAACTGATGACTCCGAGGCGACCCCGCATGTTGCCGCTTCATGGCGCCGAAGAGGACAGGTGTTTCGTGCCAGCAACTCGAAAAAGAGGCATGGTGGCTGTATGTATTATTCGACCCGTCACGCCCCAAACAGGATTAAAGTTTGTAAATATAAATCAGTCTACTTCGTCGCCCCGATTGTAGGCATGTAACAAGCGCACAGCTGTCAAATGTATAAATAAAAAAAACTACTCTCGTCAGAGGACAAATTTTCCCTCCCGATTCTCGCGGGAAGGCTTCTTAGGCTGAGTGGGGGGCTGGAGGGTGTCATTTACCAAAACACGGGCCAACTACTACTTGCCGTGTCAACATGGCCTGTTTAACATCACCATGTAAAACCCTAGGGTAGGCGGGGCTCGGCAATCATCCTCAGTCCTGCGTTTCGGCAGATCTCCCCGCCGCCTATATAAGAATCACTTCCTCCTGCTTTTCATCTACTAATGATGTCCCCTCTAGTTCATGCCAAATTAGCCTCACATATACGCTGACGTTTGAGGATTTTATATATATACAACAGGCGGATCGCAAACAAGCATAACGTCCTGGACAATATTATAGAATTTCCGAAGGCTGCAAATATCGCTTTTCAAAAAGTATAGAAAAAAACGTCACCTGCCACCTGCCACCTGCCACCTGTCACTGACTAGTCTGCCTCCTGCGCATCTATGTATCACCCCCCCTGCGGCGCAACACGATGACCGCCCACCACATACCTCGCTCGCCGCCATCCGGCATCCACGTTATTGTTGTCGGGGCCGGCTTTGCGGGTCTCGCCGCCGCTATCGAGTGTGATCGAAAAGGCCACTCGGTCACGCTCTTCGAGAAGGTTGAAGATATCGGCGAGATCATGCGCATTGGTGATATCATCAGTTTTGATCCTAATGGATCAAAAGCATTTGAACGTTGGCCTGGCGTCATTGAGGCTATGGAGCCCATCGTCCGCCAAACCACATGGCTAGACTTATACCATTACAAGGGGGAATTCGTCACACGCCAATCGTTCGCTAATGAAAAGTCTTGGGGCCGGCGCATCAATGGTCACCGTGGCCAGCTACACAGCATCATCTATAAGCATGCACAGTCGCGTGGCATTGATATCCGTCTTGGCCAGAGGGTCACGGACTACTTCGAAAGCGACAGTGAAGCTGGCGTAGTTGCAAATGGCCAGCGTTTTACCGCTGATGTTGTTATTGCAGCCGAAGGTGTGCGATCGCGTGGCCGGAAGATCGTTCTTGGCTCCGAGGACAATCCGAAGTCCTCGGGATACGCTGTGTATCGTGCATGGTTTCCGGCCACCACCTTAGCCAACAATCCGAAAACACGGCATCTCGTCGCAAACGGCGACACGCACCAGGGCTTTATTGGGCCCGATATCCACTTTCTAGCATCGTCTCTAAAAAACGGGACGGAGTTCAACTGGGTTTTCACACACATCGATGACGGAAACATTGAGGAAAGTTGGCAGTTTCCGGGCAAGGTGGACGAGGCCCTTGCATATCTTAAGGACTGGGCACCGCTCGTGCACGATATTGTGAAAGCCACGCCACCCGGCCGACTTATCGATCACAAGCTGGTATATCGAAGCCCTCTGCCTACGTTCATCTCACCCAAGGCGCGCATTGCGCTCATTGGCGACGCTGCCCACCCTTTTCTTCCCACCTCTATCCAAGGAGCCAGTCAGTCCATCGAAGATGGTGTCGTCCTGGCTACGACGTTGGGATTTAGTGGAAAGCATGATGTGCCGTTGGGTGTGAGGGTGTTTGAGAAGCTACGATATAGCCGAGTCCACCGTGCGCAGGCAATGGGCCCAGCAACACGCGAGAAGTGGCATCACGCTGACTGGGACAAGGTCTGGAAACAACCAGAGCTCATTCACCTCACCCGAGAGCCCTGGTTACTTCATTTCGATGCGGAGAAGGATGCGCAAGAAAGGTACAACGCCGTTGCTTCGAGCATCAAGTTTAAAGCACAGCTATAAATGAATACTCCAAATTCTTGGTCTGCATAGCTTTCAATCACGGGGTGAAGGTAGTGTGGGTGAGCCGGTGGTTGTCTCAGGCAGCCATGTTTTACCGGTTGTACCTGCCAAATGGGAAGGGTGGATGAAAGAGAGCGTAAACAAAAAACAGGAAGGGAGAGGGAGGGGGGGTGAGAGAGTTACGACGTAGTTTTCCTAGAATTCGAGCAGTTCAACCACGATTATCCGCAACATTTTATTGTTTTCTTTGCTTCTTTTGCACGAGTCATTCCGAGGGGTGACAATACCTATGTCAGACCTGCGAAGCAGTCATATCTATCCCAGTCCCTCCCTTATTTCAGGTTAATATATTCGCTTACTGTGTCAGCTGCGCCGAGGTAAATTCGCCATTTTCGAACCAGATGGGAGGGAGGGATAGACAGTTCGGTGAATATGTGTATGCATTATGTGTACATATGTACGTCGTAAGGAAGAGTGAGGCACATATTATTTCCGTACGACGTACGGAGGACGGAGTACAGAAATAAGGGCCAGTACTAGATCACGTGCGTGATGTTTAACCCAGTACTCCGTACTCAGTACGACGTAGACAGACTATTGTGTTTAAGGATTATATAATCAGTTTTAGTTCGTCCTTTCTTATCGCACCTGGTAATGATGACGCCGTGGGTTATCGGGTTTTACTTTTTTTGGATGGGGGGTCACAGATATGCCCCGTGAGTTGCTTTAATCCCAAAACCAAAAGGTGTCAACCAGCAATCATCCAGCATAAAACGCATTGTCACGACACCATTCTCTCTCTCGATCCTACGCAGGATGGCCACAGAAAACAGATCTCGGAAACCAACTGCCATCGTCTGCGTTGGCATGGCAGGTAAATTAGCCCATCCCCTCTTGTAGGACATTGAGAGGATATCATAGTTCTGCATGCACCCATCCTAACCTCTTCTTGCATGCTGACCGCACTATACAGGGTCTGGAAAGACGACCTTTATGCAACGCATCAACGCGCATTTACACGAACAAAATGAACCGCCCTATGTGATAAATCTCGACCCTGCAGTCCTCCATGTGCCATTCGACAGCAATATCGACATCCGAGATAGTGTCAACTACAAGGAAGTTATGAAGCAGTATAATCTGGGTCCTAACGGCGGCATTCTCACTGCGTTGAATCTCTTCTCAACGAAGGTGGATCAAATTTTAAATCTTCTTGAGAAACGCACGCTGCCCGACCCGGAACAACCGGACAAAAAATCCGTGAAGCATATTTTGGTCGACACCCCCGGGCAGATTGAAGCCTTTGTTTGGTCCGCGTCTGGAACCATTCTCCTCGAGTCCCTTGCATCGTCGTTCCCAACCGTCATCGCCTATATAATCGATACTCCACGGACAACAAGCACCAGCACATTCATGAGCAACATGCTTTATGCATGTAGTATTCTATACAAAACAAAACTACCAATGGTCCTCGTTTTCAACAAGACGGATGTCAAGGGTGCAGGTTTTGCCACCGAGTGGATGACAGACTTTGATGCTTTCCAAGCTGCGCTGCGTGAGGATGAGGCTAGGAATGCTTTCGGGGGCGCCGAGGGCAGTGACGGCATTGGTGGCAGCGGGTATATGGGCAGCCTTCTGAACAGTATGAGCATGATGCTGGAGGAGTTCTATGCGCACCTCAATGTCGTGGGCGTGAGCTCGATGACCGGCCATGGCGTGGACGATTTTTTTGCGGCTGTCAAGACGAAGGCAGAGGAGTTTGATCGTGACTACCAGCCAGAGCTCGAGAAGCGGAGGCAGGATAGAGATAGCGAGAAAATGGCGGCAAGAGAGCGCGAGCTGGATAAGATGATGAAGGATCTCAACGTCGCCCCCAGTGGCTCCAGCGGGCAAGGCAGCGGCACCCAGAATCGGCACAACGGTATCCGCGATTCTGATGGCCAGGCAAACGACGATGTTGATCACGATAATAACGACAGCGATCTTGACGACGACGATGCGGTCGATCCAGATGAGGAATACGATCGTGAAGGGCTGCAGTCGCGGTATGAGGCCGCCCTGTTGGATCAAAAGGACCGGGTAACTGACAACGCCAGCTTCGCTAAATATCTACACACTCAGAGGTAGCATTACACGTTTCGGCGGCAGTGTACGTTTAATATTCATGCTATAATCAAAGGCGCAATCCCGGGCTAAGTAAAAGTGCCGATATGTGGAAAAAAGAACCTGTTGTGTCAAACTCCGTGCTCCCACTGGTACAGATTGTAAATCAACTTCATAACGTGAATTCCGTTAATAGCTTGGGGAAAGGAATTATCCTCGCAGTTATCCTTGCCGGATCTGGTGTGGCCAATCTCACACATCTGTGCGTCCATTCTTTGTAGGTCGGCCATTTAAAAAAAAAATGTCCATCTCCGGGGCTGTTAAGTCGCGCCCGGAATAATTCATCTCGGCCGGGAGGGCGGTTCTGAAAATCTGGCATATCCGTCGATTGCACTCATCGCGCTTCGAATTGAACCATTCTGTTTGTAACAAAACCTCATAGTCAGCGACCTGTCTGGCTTCGCGAATCGCTGGCCAGGTTCAGCAACCTACCTCTTCGTGCGCTGCTTATATAACACACGCCCTCCACATTCCTTGCAGCGGATGGGGTCTGTTCTACGCAGTGCGTTCTTGATTCCACAGTCGGCGCACAGATAGTTCATCTGGGGGCCTTCTGCGCCAGATTCGTACGCTTTTGGGGCGGACATGCCGGTGGTCTGGCTGTTGGTAGTCGGAACGACGTATTGCTCGCGAGATGCCATCATGCAGTATTCTCCTTGGAATTTGGAAATGTCTTCAAATGCCTCGCTATTAGCGTGGGGTGCTCGTGTCGAGAATATGGTCGAGAAATAGTTTACAATAACTATTGAAGATGAAAGTTCGTGAGGAAAAGTTCAGGCATCGCTTTTTAAAGCCGAACATTTTTACATCAACTGTATCGATGCAAATGGACTGAACATAATTAAAGTGGGTCATGATCTCACTTTTACAAGCATGTAAAAACTTCAGTTCTCACCGCTTTCGTTGTAAGCTAGACACGTGATCAAACGCAAACTGTAAGACGCATCAAAAAGTGGGAATCAAATAATCGCCCTTAATTAGTTAAAATATTTTAAAAGGGTAAAGACTATTTAACCACTAAGAACCAGCTGGATACACTCCACCACTTAAATAAAACATTATAAAACTCAAAATAATCTTTTTAACCCCTTTTTACTTTTTTTTTATATAATTTTAATAACTATCAATAAAAAAAAATTAAATAAAAAAATAATATATTTTTACGATTAATAAACTTTCATTTACCAATTAGTTTAAGTTTTTTTAAATAAAATAAAAGTGTTTTTATTTATATAAAAGGTTACTCAACGGAAACCGTTTTTATTTAATATAATTTAAAGTAAAGAGTTTTTATTTAAACTTATTAAAAATACGGTTTTTCGTTTTATAAATAATTTTTCGACGATTAATACTCGAAAAAGTTTTAAAGTAATTAAATAAAAAAGGTTTTTTATAAAAAAGTTTAAATATAATTTTAATAATTAAGTTTTTTTACAATTATATAATTAAATAAGTTTTTTTTTATATATTTTTTTATATTTTTTTAATAATATTATTTAAAAAAAAAACTTTGTAAATAACCCGTAATAATATAATAACTTACGCGTATTAACAATTATTAAATAAACACTATTACGAAAATTATAACATTAACTTTAACTAACGTTATAACGAACGTTATAACATAAAATAAAGTTAACGAAGTACACTCGATTAAAGGCGGTAAATTTAAAAACTTATAATATAACACGGTTAAAGTTAACGTAATATAAACGTAATATATTAACGAAAGTATAATAAGATCAAGTGAATAAACAATCACATAAAAAGTCAATAACGAGGGAGACAAAAGTAAAGGTCAATTAGTACAAAGAATATCTTTTACTCTCCCGTCTTTGAAGTTAGTGAGAGAGTTACTATATATTAAAAAAGTTTTTTTAAACTCGAGTGGTTCGTGCGCTTTAAAAGAAGCGTTTTTTTAACGTAACGTTAACGCTTTTATAACGTTAATTAATAAGTTTTATTAACGTACGTAATAATTTTTTTTTTTTAAAAAAAAGGTTAATTTTTAATTAGTTACGATTAGTTATAAAAAGGTATATCGAGAATTATAAGTATTATAACTTCAACGACGTTATTTCGTTAATTTTTACACCGAGATTAAATATTACGTTTTTTTACCCGTACTACGGTTACTTTTTTACGGTTTTATAATAATTTTTAAAATAAAAAGTTTATAAATAATCTTTTTTATAATAAACTTAATAAACATTATAACCGAAGTTATCGTAAAATAATAATTACCGACGACGTTCGATAACTTTTAACGAATAAAGGTTATAGTAAGTACGTTATACGTTTATAACGTTATATAAATAAAATTAAAATAATATTTATTTTAATAAAAAAAGGTTAATTTTAATAAGTTACTTTTATCGTTTATATTAATAACCGTTTTTTTTTATTTAATAAATATTAACTATTTATTTTAAATAATATAAAAAAATCGTTACTTCGTAGTTAAAAAGTTTTTTTATTATTATATTTTTTTTTTTAATTATTAATATATTTTTTCACCGTCACTTTCATTTCGTAACGACAACTTATTTTTTTAACTTATTATTTTTAACTTTTACTTTACACTCGACGATTATAACGTTTTACACTTTTAATCGTTTAAATAACCGTTTTTTTAAAAAACACTTCTTCGTCGTTAATTTAATAGGTCGCCGGCGTAACTTTATAAATTAAAGTAACTTAAAGTTTTTTTTTACTCGTTTATTTTAAACCTTAAACTTTTTTTTAATATAAACACTCGTTAATCGTTTTTTTTTATTAACGTCGGTGTTATAATAACGAATCGTACTCTTTTAGTCGTTAATAACATTAATCGAATATTAAATAAAAGTATAACTCCTATGTTTTTTTTTATTATAAATTTAAATTTTCGTTTTAAACTAATGTTCTTTTTTAACTATACTCGTAACTTTAATATTACTTCGACGGTTTAATAGTACGTAAATAATATTTCTCCGTCACTTTACCCTTTAAGTACCCGGTTTACTTTTACTAATATTACCGGCCGTAATAATATATCGCCGGTTTTTAAAAGTTAGTTTAACCTTTTTTTTACATTTATTACGGGCTTTAAAAACTTTACACACTTTATTACCTTCGTTTCTTTTACGAATAACCGGTGTAATACTTTTAACTTAACTATTACTTCGTTATTTTTTATTACATTTCCTCGTTACACTCGTTCCGTTAACTTTACACCGCACTTTATTAATTAATATAATCCTTTTACTAAAACCCTTAACGGCGATAACGACGACGACTCTTTTTCGTTTTCGTTGAATAACGATAACGAAACGGTTAACAAGGTTAATAACTATAATTTTAACTTTAACGACGACGGTAACAACGGTTCCGACGACTTGTAAACGGTTTTTTAACGTTTTAAACTTTTTTTTTTATTTACGTTTTTTATATTTAAAACGTAAATATTTAAACTTAAGGCGGCCGCCCGTAAAATTTAATATACGAACTTAGTATTTAATTACGTTATTAATATTATAAATATATTTACAAATCGTATAAAAAAGTATTAACTTTAATTTAAAAAAACGTTTAAAATACGTTATATTCCTTTTATTAACTTATCGATTTAAAAAAAAAAAAATTAAAAATATTTAAACGCTGTAACTTTTTTTTAAAAAAAAACTAAGTCTTTTATTTTAATATATAAACGTCGGTTTAAAATTAAACTTAAAAATACTACTATCGAAACTTACGTACGTTACGTTTAAACTATAACGACGGCTTACGTCGCCTACGATTAAATATTAATTTTTTTAAATTTTACCAACGACGACGAAAAATACACTTACTTTTGTTTTTACTTTAACGATTTACTTTATAAAATATAAGTTATCGTGTACGGTAACTATTTAAACCGTTTAAATTTTATTTAATACACCGAAAGTACTTTAAACGTAAAAGTATAACGCCGTCGTACTTTTTTCGACTTAACTTTAACGTTATAACGTTTTTTTTATACTTTTATTATATTTTTTTAAAAATTCGTTTTAATAGTTTATTTTATTTTTATTATTTTTTTTATTTTTTTTTTATTAATTTCTTTATTTACGGTTATACGTTTTTTATACGTTACTCGTACACTTTATTTATAAAATAAAATAAAATTAATTAATTAATTTAATTTAAGTTTATATTCTTTTTATACGTTTTTTCTTATAATCTTTAATTACTTTTCGTACGTATTTTATATTTTCTTTTAAAACTTATTAATTATATTCTGTAAACTACTTAACTTACTTTATTAAGTAATAAACTTTTTTTTTTCGCTTCGTTTTATTTTTTACCGCCTCCATTTTTTATTTTTTCGAGTTTTCTTTTAACGTTAATATTAATATCGCCGTTAATTCTTCACTCGTTTTTAGTTATTAAAGTTTTAATAAAAATATTAAAAATACGTTATAAATACGGTTATACTACTACGGTAAAACGAGTTTATATACTAGTCGGTTAACCTTTTTTAAAATTTTAAATAGTTTAATAAACTTTAAACTTAACTTTACGTATAAAATTTTTAATCGAAAGTTTTAAATAAATAATATAATACGGTCTTTTTACTTAAAAGTTTTTACTTAATACTTTTTATTATAATAACGTTTTTATACCTTTTATACGGTTTTTTAATACTTCTTAACCTTTTAACGAAGTATTTAAATTTTATTAATTCGTTATACTATAACGAGTACTTCTTTTTTAATAACGTTAACCTTAACGTTTATAAACGTTACCGAGTTATAACCGTATATAACTTAAAACGGTGTTTCGTTAATAATAAAGTTAACCGTATTATTATTTATAAACTTTATATTTATTAATAAAAACGGTTAATTTATTTATTCGTCGTTAACGAAAACATATAAATAATATTTTAAAATTTAATTTATCTTTTTAATTTAACTATCCGTTTATAAATAAAAAACAATAAATAAACACCGGTAAATCGATAATATTACGTAAAACTCCGGTTAAAATTAACATAATTCCTTTTAAAATATTAAAATAAGTTTTTATTTTTTAATAAATAACTTAAGTTAATTTTTTAAATATAATCGTCGAAGATATAAAAATAAAACGTATTATTTTTATATATTTATCGATTATAACTAAAATATTATTAATTAACTTTTTTTTATATAAAACTATTAAAAACTTTACCACAAAGTTTATCGAAATTTTTTATTAAAGTCTTTTCGAAATAAATAATAACTATAATTCGCCGTAAAGTTTATAACGTTTTATAATAATACGTTAGTATACCGAGTATAAAGTAACGTAATTATTAACGTCTTTTTATATTTTTAATTAATAAAACTTACATTAAATAATTTTTATTATTTAAACCCGTTTAAAGTATCCTACTATTAAATCGTTATAATAACGCCGAAAAATCTCTCACCGTACCAAACTTTTAATTAAAATAAACACTTAATAACGGTGTCAAAAAAACTTATATTTATTTAAACTCTATTTATTATCTTATATAATACTTACCTTAATAATACCTCGTTTTATTATATAAAACTCGTCGTTAATTTATAACGTTAATACGGTATTTTTTAATAATATTAAAACTTTTATTAACTTAATCGTTTTTCGTACCGTTACCAATTATACTAAAACGCGTAAAATAAACTATTACGTTAAAAAATTAAATTAAAGTTTATTTAAACTTAACAACTTATTAAAACGTCTCGTTTACTTTTTCCGCTTTTAAAAGTATATTTAAACTTATTAAATTTATAAAAACTTTTTATTACGTAATTAACTCGAAAGTACTATTTTTTTTTTAACCGTTTTTTACGACCATTAAACGATTTTACTTTAAAATAAAAACTTATTAAACGGTTATTAACTACGTTATTAACGTAAATAATAAGTTTAAAATATTAAATTTTTTTAACGTAAACTTATAATTTAAACGTTTTAACGACACGTCGGTTAAGTTACTTTTCTTCGTTTAATATTTAATTTTAAAATTAAACGGTATTAAAAATATATACTATTTAACTCATTAACCGTTTAATTTAAATTAATTTATAAACGTATATAAATTAACGTAATTAAATAAAATTTTAACTTTTTATTATATTCCGTTTAAGTATTAACGTTAATATTTAAAGTATTTTACGATTATTATTATTTTTTAATCCGGCGTACCGTAATTAAACTTTAACCTTTTTTACTTTCGAAATTAAAACGTAATAAAGTAATATTTACTATCTTTACCCTTTTATAAAAAAACACTTAAGTTAATATTTTTTAAAACATCGGTTTTTAAACGTAACGTTAACGCGAGGTTAAAGTAACGTAATAAAAAAACACTTTAAAACTTAAATTTAAACTTTTTAAAAACGTTACGTTAACACGGCGTTAATTTTACGTTACCGGGCTTCTTTTTATTTTATATTTTTTTTATTATTTCGTTTAAAAATATAATAATCTTCGAGTAAACGAAAATAAATCGACGGTAAAAATTATAAAACTTAAAAAAAACTTATATATCGCGGAAAAACTTTAACTTTAGTTACTCTTTAATAATTAAAATTTTTAATTCGTTTATTTAAACTTTTTTTATAATTAAAATAAACTTTAAAAATTTAACTTCCGTCGTATAAAAAAAATACTTTTTTAAGTTTACGTATAATTACGTCGTTTAAAACTTTTTTAATACTTCGCCGATGTAACGTATATACTTTTTTTAAGTTTTTAAAAAAATAAATACATCGTTTATATATATAATATATACGACGTCGATTAATTTATAAAACGTAATATAAATATAATATTAAAAAATAATAAAGGCGTTAATTAACTTAAAAGGTAACATTACGTATTTATAATACCCGTACTTAATATAGAACGTCGTTTTCTATTTATTTTTTTTTTAAATATAAATATAATAATAAACGTTTTTAATATTTAATTTAAAAAAAAATTTAACGCCGTTAATACGATTAAAAATTTTTAAAATTAATAATAAAACGTACCGATTTTTAATAATTACTTTATTTAACCTTTAATAATTTACGTATAACTTAAATATTTTATTTTTTTTAAAAATAAATAAAATAAATACCTCGGCTAAACTTTTAAAAAAATATATACGGCCGTTAACTAAGTTCTCCTTTAAGTACGTACAAAGTTTACTCAACTCGCACTCCAACAACGAGTAAATAACACTATACGAAAGTTACACGTTATCCATTAAGTTAATAACGTAGTTAATCTTTTTAAATTAAAGGATTATATTAACGTTTACTGTATTGAACACGTTTACGTATCGTTACACTTCCGACAATAAATTTTTTTTTTTTACTTTACTACTCTTTAACTTTTCGTCGTTTAACGAGTATTTTTCTTTCTTTAAGAGTACCGACGTTATTATTACTACGTATATTATAGTCGAGTTTTAAGTTAACTTATTAAATTTTTTAACCGGTTTTACGATAATCTTTGACTTTTCGTAATAAAACGTTAAAACGTTTTAACGAAAATATTAATATTTAAAACAAATAAACTAATAATATTTAAAATAATAAACCTTTACGACGAGTTTTTTAACTTATAAATAACGATATATTAACGCGTCGTTATTTTAATTTAACTTTAAAAGTCCGTTAAGTTAAATAAAACGTTTTAAACATCGAACGTTTTAATTTTACGAGTATTAATAATAAAAACAATAAGAATAAAATATTTTATTTTTTAAAATTATATCCTTTTAACGAATTATACACTTACGTAATCTACCTTTACCTTAATATTTAACTTAATTAACGTTTTTTCTTTAACTCTGTGTTAAAACACTACCACGGCTTATCTCGACCGTTTATACTCTATTAACCGTTTTTCCCTTTCGAACATAAAAAAAACAATTACTCGTTTTTTAACTTAACTTTAAACTCTCGTTTTTTTTACACGACGATAATATTTTATACACGTATATTAAGTTTAAAACACCGATTAACGTAATAACCTTTTTCGTAATAATTAAAGTATTTAATTTCTAATAAGTTAATTTTTTTTAAATTAATCGTAATAATAAATAAGTGTTAACTTTTTTTTTATTACTCTTCTTCCGGTTTTCCCGCCTTCGCTTTTTATTAACGCCACGTCGTTTTTTTTTAACCGTTATAGTCGGTTTTACTTTATTATTAACGGTACGTTAACTTTTTTTTTATATTTATAAAGTTTTAACTCGGTTTCGTAATTACGTAAAAAAAAACTTTTAATAATTTAACGATACTGTCACGTGCGTTAATGAGGCTTATTAGTTAACGCCATAAAGGCGCTAGCGTTACGCCAAGAAGGCGCTCCTTTTAAAACGCACGGACCACTTAAGCTTAAGAAGACTTTTCTAATATATAATAACTTTCTTACCAGCTTTAAAGACGGGAGAGTAAAAGATATTCTTTGTACTAATTGACTTTTACTTTTATTTCTTTCGTTATCGACTTTTTATATAATTACTTATTTATTTAATTTTATTATAAATATAGTTAACTTTTTTTTTAAACTTTTTTATAAACTTAAATAAAAAGTATTTTTTTATATTTTTTTTTAAATAACGGTAAATTAAGTTTTTAACGATTATAAATAAATAAAAAACTTAATTAACGATTAATTTATACGTTACGTCGTAGTTTTATAACTTTTAAACGTTTATAAACTTACGTCGTTAACGTTAAACGTAAATTTTTTAATTTACGTTTTAAATAATTTTTAAAACCGTTTTTCTTTTACTTACTCTTTTTTGTCCTTAATAATATTAAAATATTAACGTTACGCGCGTTATAAAACTTTATTTATTTTAAAGTAAACGGTAATTACTTTAACTTCTTTTTATATATATAAGAAAAGTTAAACGTTAAATATTATTTTTAAATCGTATACTTAATTGTTACGTTTTTAAAAAGTACCTTTTTTAATAAGTTTAACGATATTAATAAAAAATTTAAAGTTAATACAAATACGTTTATTAAACGGTTTACCGTCGTTATTTTTAAATTTAAAGTTTAGTTATATTTTTTAATTTTTACTTTTTTCGTCGTTTTCGTTGTATAAAATTAACTTTAATATTATAAAAAAAGTACACTTCGTTTTTTTACACTTAATTACTTTTAACTTTATAATTTTAACCTTTAATATATTTTTATAAAAGTTAACTTAAACCTTTTTTAACGTTAATTCTTTTACGTTTTTTTTAACCGTAAAAGTAACTTTAATAACTTATAAACTCGTTTACTATATACTTACGTTACGTACACGAGGTAAAAAAACTATAATAAACTCGTTACCGTTATTCTTCCAAAGTTTAATTTCTTTTAATATAATCTATACCTCCGTAATTAACTTAACCGTAATAACCGGTCCGTCGAACGTTTAAATACTTCGAATATCGTCGTACGTTACACCGGCGGCACGGGTCGTTTTTACGTTCTTTTTATTCATCGTAATCGAGTATTTAAAAAACGAAAAAATATAATTATAATAAAATTAAATAAATAAACAATTATATAAAAAGTTAATAACGAAAAAAACAAAAGTAAAAGTTAATTAATACAAAGAATATCTTTTACTCTTTTGTTTTTAAAGCTAATGAGAAAGTTATTATATATTAAAAAAGTTTTTTTAAGCTCGAGTGGTCCGTGCGCTTTAAAAGGGGTGTTTTTTTGGCGTAGCGTTGGTGCTTTTATAGCGTTAGTTAATAAGTTTTATTAGCGTACGTGATAGAAAGTTTAATAAAAATTAAAAACGAAGTTAAAAAATTTATTAGAAATATTATTTTAAATATTATAAACGTTAAAAAGTTTAATATAATTATTTATATAGTTTATAACGTAGTTAATGTAATTTTATAAAAAAAAATATAATTATAATTAATAAATATAAATTAATAATTTTAATTAAAAAAATACTTTTAATATTTTATTTTTTAATTATATTATTAATAATATAAATAAAACTAAAACGTAAAAAAT
>WNYE01000016.1:0-471161 GCA_021396245.1 Sporothrix humicola
AAAAAAAAAAAAAAAAAAAAAAAAAAAAAAAAAAAAAAAAAAAAAAAAAAAAAAAAAAAAAAAAAAAAAAAAAACAACCAAAAAAAAAAAAAAAAAAAAAAAAAAAAAAAAAACATTGTATCAGAGTATGATTCACGATAGATTGGGAATAGAGCCTGCCTATCCCGCTGTGGCTTTGGCCAGTGCGTTGCCCTTTGCTCCATTTAGTTTTTGACTTTTTTCCTCTTGATCCTTCGAGATGCTAGGGACCTTCATCCACAAAGAAAGCTGCAGTCGCAGAGAGTTGCCATTGTCTTGATGTCCACAAAGACTAAGAAAGGTAAGGCTGGAGCTTGTCGCTTGTCTGGGCCGTGTCTGAGCCGGACCCGTCCCTGTCGTCTGGAACTAGAACTAAGACTGGAACTGGGACAGGGCTGGGGTGCTGCTAAATTGGGCTTATTCTTCTGCCTAGCGACTAGACGACAGGGGAGCCACAGCACGACCCAAAGCCACCAAAAGCGACGATCTTGACAAATGGAGCCAAAATCTTGGTGTAAGCCAGACAAGGCCATGTTAACGCGGAAACGGGCCAATCATGTTCGTTCTACCACTTTGAACTTTCACTTTCCTTCAATGTTGATACACTCCGGTCACAATGTCGACAAGGTTTGATATGTCGAGGACAATATGTTCAAGACAGATATAAACCGACGTTGATGTCCTCGACGATTGTTTGATTTTTATTCTTCATCTCATCATCACTCAACACGATCAACAAGCAATACCATCTTCACACCGTCTTCTCTTCCATTTTATATCATCTTCGACATTTTTCACTCTCTGATATTTGCAACATCCTCCTCATTTTCTTATTCTTTTTTCTTCTTCTCCTTTTTTCTCTCCTTCACAATGCCTTCCTCGCTCACCCCGTCTTCGACGGTTGCTTCGACCTCTCCGTCCTCCACATCCTCCTCCGAGAGCGCCTCCTGTACCACTGCCGTGCCCGGCAAGTACGGCTACGTTCCCCCGGATGCCTGCAACTCTCTCTACAACTTTAACCCTGCATTTGCGCCCGCCGTCGCCGTTGCCGTGCTCTTTGGTCTGTTAACGCTCGCCCACACGATTCAGGCCTTCACCTTCAAGAAGCGCTATGCCTGGGTCATTATCATGGCCGGCATCTGGGAGACGCTCGCCTTCGCGCTGCACGCACTCGGCGCCCACGACCAGCAGAACAGCGGCTACGCCACGGCCTACACAATTCTGTTCCTGCTCGCGCCGCTCTGGATCAACGGCTTCGTCTACATGACCTTTGCCCGCACCGTCTACTGCTATGAGCCCGACCATAAGGTCTGGAAGGTCAAGGCCATGGGCATGAGCAAGTACTTTGTGTGGGCCGACGTCGCCACGTTTATTGTGCAGGCCGTTGGCGGTGTCATGGCCGTGCCCACAGCCTCGGCCAGCACCGTCAAGACGGGCATCGACATTTACATGGCCGGTCTGGGCTGCCAGGAGTTCTTCATTCTCATCTTCATTGGCCTCATGATCGTCTTCCACCGCGACTGCCTGCGTATGGAGCGCGAGGGCTACATGACCCGCGAGCCCAGCGTCCTTCGCGGCTGGCGCGGCATGCTCTACACGCTTTATGTGATTTTGTTCCTCATCTCGTTCCGTCTCTTCTACCGCATTGCCGAGTTTGGCGGCGGCGTCAAGCCCTCCAACCCCATCCCCTTCCACGAGGTCTACGGCTACATGTTGGACGCCTTCCCCATGGGCCTTTGTCTGTTGATCCTGTCGCTGATGCACCCCGGCCGCCTCCTCACCGGCCCCAACGCTGACCTGCCCCGTGTCTCCCGCAAGGAGAAGAAGGCAGCCAAGGCCGCCAAGAAGGCTGCGCGCGCCGACGAAAAGGCCCAGCGCAAGGCCGACAAGAAGCAGCTGGGCACCGGCAAGGGCCACGTCGAGCTGCAGCAGATGATCCCCTACGATAGCGTCGACATGCACGACGACAACAGCAGCAGCGAGGGTGTCCACGCTCCCAGCCACAACGTCCAGGCTGGTGTCCACCAGACCTACCAGCCCTACCAGCCCTACGACAACTCCTACTCGCGCCAGTCGTACGTGTGAGGGGACAAACATACACAATATTGGTGAAGAGATATATGGCGGACAGTGTTAGACAACAGTTGGCTGCTTGGTTGCATTTTGGCGACGGATGATAGACATTATGGTGTACATAGATTGCTTTTTTTTTTTTTTTGGTCTAGCATGGCGGTGTTAGATTCTCTTGGAGTTTACTGGGATTGGTTGGCGTTATGGGTCTCTTGTTTGTTTTGCATTTGGAGCCCGGCGTTCATCTTTCTTTCTTTTATACATTTCGGTCAAATTAAAAATAATTCAAATAATTTTCAATGTCCTTTTTTATAACTTGTTTGGTCTTGAAATGATTGTAGGTGTCTAACTTTGAATTTGAATTTGAACTTCCACTAGAGTGGTGACATAAACTAAATACACTAACACGCTCCCAGACCCAACATACTCCTATCAATGCTACAGCAAAACAACCAACATCATCATCAGAATAATCAATCAGTAACAGGCGCCTAGTTAGTCGGCACAAGAACACCGCGGTAGGTCATCTTGCCGTCCTCCAGCTTGCCAATCGCCTCGCTGATGCCCGTCTCCGTCATCGGGAACGACTCCACAATCGGCTTAACGCCCTGCAGCGCCGCAAACTTGAGCATCTCGCGGTGGATCACGCGCGTCGCCACCAGCGAGCCCTGGATCGTGATGCCCATGGAGATCAGCGGCAGGTACGGGATCACCAGGTCGCCCTGTGACACCGACAACGGGTAGATCTGCGACCGCATGCTCATCATCGGCAGCAGCGTCTCCCACTTGGGCTGCACCGACGACGTCACCAGCAGCCGGTCAATCGTCCACCCTTCGCCGTCGTCGCCCAGCGTCTGGCCCTCGTTGGTGGCCACAAACTTGTGCGCGCCGAGCTCGAGGGCCTGGGCGCGCTTCGACGATGAACCCGACAGCACCACAACACGGCAGCCCATCTTGGCGGCAAACTGGATGGCCAGGTGGCCGAGACCGCCGACGCCCAGGACGCCGACAGTGATGCCGGGCGACAGGCCCTGGAGAGCGGCAAAGACCGTGGCGCCGCCGCACTGGAGCGGGGCAGCGGCCTCGTCGCTCAGACCCTCGGGCAGTTTGTGCAAGAACGCCTCGCGCCAGACGGCGTGCGACGCAAAGCTGCCCTGGTCAAAGTTGGCATACCCGTACATAGCACGCTGCGCACAGAACGTCTCGTGGCCGCTCAGGCACTCCTGGCACTGGCCGCAGGCGTCCACCTGATAGCCCCAGCCGACACGGTCGCCCTTGGCCAGATTCTTGACATCCGGGCCGACGGCCTCGACAACGCCAGCGCCTTCGTGGCCCAGGACCATGTCCTGTTCTTTCTGTGAGGGTTGTTAGTGGATACTCGGCAGATGGTGGATGGGTGTTAGTTGTTAAGGTGCTGAGGTAAAAAACGCACGTAGTGGAGATCTGCACGGAGTTTTTGTTAGCGAACCCACTCATATTGATAAAAATTCATCCATCTTCAGATATCACTCACCAGTGCCGCACAGACCGGACACCGTGACACGTAGCAGGACTTGGTCGCCCTTGAGCTCGTCCGGCTTGGTCGTCGTGCTCTTCTTGACGCCCTCCTTGGAGCCCTTGTAAACAGTGAAAGAAGGCATGATGGTGGATGATGTGTTTGAGTAGAAGTTGTGAGTAAATGTGGGTGAAGGTAAAGAATGTTGGAGTAAAGAGTGTTGGAGAGTGTAGAGATGATTGTTTGATTGTTTGATCGTTGTTCTGATATCGATATCATAATTCTACTTCTCAAGAGCAGGCTCGACGATGTCTTTTATATCTTTCTGGATGCCATCTTGATCCATCTTTTTGAATCCCTTCTTCTTCTACGTCATGGATCTGAATAATAGAACCCAAACAACAAAAAAGCCTCCATGCCTCGGCCGACCCATCCCAACTGGGCACGTTCATGCGTTGACGTAGCCTTCCTCTTTGTTTTTCTCCTTTCTCCAGTATCAAATTTTCTCGATCCTAGACTTTTTCCATCTAGATCCATGCTTGATCTCGGAGTTGCGCCTGTTTCTGCATGGCAATGACACCAATAGCGCCCTGCAAGTGGGTCAATTTCGCACTTACACTCGGTATAAGTCGATGTTTTTATTGAGAGATTACGAAAGCAAAGGCTCTCCTGAAACAACTCCGAGATAGAAAAGTGGAAACTTGTCAAATGAAGAGTCCGGAACAGCTCCGACCAACATGAAAATATTATGGGCAAAGGCTCTTGGAGTTGCTCCGACTCCTGCAAAGAATCCTTCAGCGCCAGCCATGCCAATAGCTTTGATTTATATCCAATGGGAGACTCTCCCATTTCTTTAACTGGGTCCGGAGCGCTCCTTCCTTTGAGAGATGACCAAGCATCGCAACATTTCCTGCTTCCCAAAGACAAATTACCAGTCCGTCGGTCAAATTTGTTGGCCGTCATAGACCTCAGAGTTGAAAACGGATTACTTTGCAATGCCTGGGAATAATGAGCACCCGGCAGGATTTTCTGCAACGCCAAATTGAAGCCTTTGGCAACGAAGAAACAACGGTTGACAGTACCCGGAGTTACTCCGGTAAATCCGCGAGATGGCACAAATATCGTCACGTGATAGCAAACAAATCTCACTGATTGGTCATCATTCTGCCAGACAAGGCTTCGCACCCCACTCAACAACATCTGCTTCTGACCTTGAACAAGCAAGAAGGCAACCCGGAGTTTTGAGAAGAGCAGCCACGGCCAGAGTAGCCGAGCCGCGTCTTCTCCTTGTCTACCTACTGCCAATGGACCCATCTTCACCATCTTCCTCTCACCCTCCAGGCCCCGGTCAATCTGGCCAACCTGGTCCTTCAGGAGCTTCCGTCACGTCTGGCCCTTCGGAAACCTCCAGCCAAGGGCCGCCCGCTAAACGGGTCAAGCGGCGCCAAGTGTCGCGGGCCTGCGACTGGTGCCGGCAACATCGCGTCAAGTGCGACACCAGCGTACCGTGCACCAACTGCAAGACACGCGGAGAGCACTGCAGCAATGAGGACCTACAATCGGCCACGTCGCTGCCGGATGCCCAGAAACAGATTGAATGTTTGAGGCGGCAGGTCGCCCAGCTGGAGCAGGAGCTGAATGCAACACGGCTGGCCCACAGACATGCTGAGCGGATAGCACCGACGACGGCTGTCACATCTGCCCAGTCGCCGTTTTCAGATGCCCCGGAATCGTCTGTGGCCACACCAGCCGGGACTGCCATTTTGTCTCTAGGGGCACCACCACCTTCAAATACATCTGCTCTGCCAGCACCGGCACCGCCACAACAATCACAACCGCCACCGGCCATTCTACCATGGGACATCGCCCAAGTGGACACGGGCACGGGCATTGCCCATCCATTCTGGGGCGGCGTGCATGTCAGCACCGCCAGATCGCCGCACAAGACGTGGTATGGCCCGTCGTCGCTCTTTTATTTCATCAGCCGAGTGGCTACGTCGCTGGACAACTCAATGCGATTTGAGAACCCAGATGGGCACAGCGGGAACCAGATCAATGGCAGCAACAGAGAGAGCATCGACAACATGCTGGACGTCAACGCTGCCGGAATGCTCGTTGACGGTCAAACACCATCGTCGTCATCATCAACATCTAAAAATAAACCAGTCCACGCCCAGAGGCTAGCACAGGCCCAGATCCACGACAGCACATCGCGACTGAGCGTCAGCATACAAGATCCTCTGGCCGGTGCCCGCTTTTTGACACTCACCCAAGAAGAGTACTTCCTCGATCTCTACTGGCAGTCCTACCACACTGCCCTCTTCCCCATCCTGGACGAGGCAGACTTCCGACAGCACTATCGGTCGCTGTGGGCAAAGTCTGGGCAGGACCGCGCACCGTCTGCTCTTGTAGATATTGTCATGGCTCTGTGCTTGCAGTTTGGAGTGTCGACCATGGCACCGGGCATGCGGCAAAAGCTGATTGTGGACAACGACGACACCACGATTGCCGGCCGCTGGTACTACCGCCGATGCCAGGCACTGCTTGAGTACGAGCTCGAAAGCCCATCTCTCACAACCATGCAGTGCCATATCCTGTGTGGTGTCTACCTATGCAATGGAACATTTCAAAACATGAGCGACAGCGCATGTGCACTGGCCGTGCGAGCCGGATGCATGCTCGGGATGCACTTGGCACCGCCAAACGATATGCCACTCCGTCAACGCGAGTTGCGTCTCAGAATATGGTGGGCGCTATACGTGCTCGACAGCAAGATTGGCATGAAGCTGGGACGTCCGTTTTTGGTCCATTTGGCCGGCGCCACGACACCGCCGCCGCTTAACGATAGCGTCTCAGTTGCTTCTGTGTCGGGCTCCAACTTTGCACCGCTCGGCGACAATCGCAGCTGGCTCACATTCCATCTCTATCACAGCGCCCTCTTCCAGGTGGCACGGCGTGCTCATGTCGCTTTCTACAGCGGCAGCCAGACACCCATTCCCGTGTGTCCTGGCCAGACTCTCTGGGACCACCCGCAGTCACTTGAAGTGCACGCGCGACTGGCACAAACACACGGCGAGGCATTTACGCAGTGGGCCAACAGTATTCCCCGTTCCCTCATAACATCCCGTGTTGGAGGTGGTGCCGGCGGTGACGGCCGGCCCTTTGCCACGGACGGTTCGCCCCTCGACATTGAACCTTTTGCACCTGTCTGGGTCCAGCGACAAAGACTTCTGCTGGAACTCATGTACCACAACCTGTGCATCAACCTGTATCGCCCGCTCATTTCTTTTGAGCCTTCGGCATTCTCCATTACGCCCGCCCGCCAGTGCGCAGCCAACTGCGCCCACCACGCCATCACCCTCACCCAGATCGTCCACCAAGTGCTGTCGTCCACCACGCTCTTGTCGGGCTGGCACGAGGTTTTTCAGTGGCAGTGGAACGCCGCCATGACTTTGGTCGGCTTTCTGCTGGCCACCCAGATGCAGCTCCAGGGAAGCAACCACCGCTCGCGCGACGCCTGCGAGGTCCAAATTGTGCGCGAGTCGCGGTCTGCCGTCGGCCTCGCCATGGCCGTCTTTGACATTTTTGGGCAGAACTTTGCCGTCGCGAGCAGTGCCGCCTCTGTGATCCGCACGCTGTGCGACAAGGTGGACTACCTGATGCAGCAAAGCACCAATGCAAGGCGGCAGCAGCAACAGCAGCAGCAGCAGTCGCGGACACAGACGCAGACACAGACTGACAGTCAAGTTCAAACTCAGGCACCTGTCCAGAGCCAGCCGTCTCTAGGAACAAACGGGACGGGTCTGCCACCTATTAATGGCGCTATTGATCCCAACACTGGCGTCGACAAGCAACTCGACTTGTCATATGCTGGCCTGGACGCATCCGCCTTGCAAGACACAATGCTCATGGCCTTTGACGTGGACCAGTGGCTGGACTTGAATGCCCTCTGGCCCGACTCGGAGGGAGTCCTGTTTTCTGTGTAAGACAGAAGGGACACGGAACAGACTGGCATTTCATGTCAAGTTTTGATTTTGATTTTCATACATATTTTAGCGTACACGCGTTCACTCATGATAATAATGACATTTGATTTTCTTGTGGTCCCTTTGTTCTTACACCTTCCACCATAATTTCTTCCACACAATCCTGCTCTCGTCGCCTTTGCTCCAGTATCCACGGCCACCGCTGTTCCATATTTTGGACCTGGCCTCAAACGACTGCTCCATTTCGGCGCCCGCCGTGTAGCCTTCCAGCCGGTCCAGCGGCGCCCGCGGCTGGTGATCGTCTTCGAGGTAGGCATTTACGAGCTCGTACAGGTCAACGCGGTCCGCGTCCCAGAACACATACGCCTGTGCACGGAACCCGCCCATCAGATACGCCATGAGCGCCCAGTGCTCCGACTCGTAGCGGTTGGCGGCCAACCACGTGGCAAAGGGCCCGTCGTCTTCGTCAAACCACGGCTCAGACGGCTGGAACAGGTCCACGAGGACTTCTTCGCTGCAGTCTTTGAGGGCCGTCTGGTTGACGTCGTCGGCCAGGCCCAGGAACGACTTGTAGCTATAGAGCATCTTGGTAAAGTCGACGCTCTGGCCCTGTTCAAAGGTCGCGTGGAGCATCGCGTGGATGTCGTCGTAGGCTGTCTGCTGGAAGAGTGTGTGCAGAAAAGCGAGGCCCTTTGAGAGCTGTGCAGTTAGTACAGCACACATCAAGAGAGAGAAAAAAAGAAAAAAGAAAACATTTTCTTCTCCCCGTCGCAACTTACCCACATCTGCCTCCTAAAGTTGCCAAAGCCCACCTTTAGGTAATTGACTCGGTACTCGCCAAAGGTAACGTCGTGCGCCATGACCTCTCGCGTTTTGTGTGCGAATCGGACCTCCAGGAAATCTTGCGCACACAGCATCTGCTCAATCTCCCAGATGGGCATCCTGCTGAAAAACGGCACGCGGTCTTCTTCGTTGGGGCTGGCATCCAAGTCGTGCCGGTAGAGCCGGTAGCAGAGCTCGAGCCGGTAATACGCGCGGCAGAACCGAATGTGCTCGGCCGTCGACAAGGACAGGCTCGACCGCTCCACGGCCACCTTGCATTCGCGCAAGCCGGGCCCGCCGTACCACAGCTTGAGCTCGTCCCATGCGTTTGCGGCGAATTCAGATGCAAAATGGAGGATGATCTCGTGCATTCGGTGAGCATGCCATAGCAGGTGCAGCGGTGCTGTCGACAGTCGAGCCTCCAGTGTTGATGGAGAGTTTGGCAGATGTTCTGTCTGTAACCGTTCCCTGAATTTGCTCTTTTGTTTTGTCCGCAGCCCTGGATCCATCGCTGTATCTGACTTTGCATCTGTTTCCGTTTCTGACTCGGACTCTGACTCCGTGTCCGTTTCGTATTGCGGCTTCATCCGGAGGTCCTTGTCCATGTCGTCCAGTAGCAACTGGATCGCCGACAAGTCTTTGCGGTCAATCCGTAACGCCTCCAACACGCCAATCGCATACGGAAGCAGGGCCGGCCCAAACTGTCTTCGCATGACATCCGCTGCCACGCGCGGGTTCTCCAGAAAACTGGTCCGCAAGTGTCGGCAAGTCTGCAGCGCCGACGACAGATCCTGCAGACTTTCCAGGTACCGGAATACCTCGTTGATAATTTCGACCGGCAACGTCTGAAATCCCGCCATGTTGACTGTCAAGCGACAAAGTTGTTATGTCGTTTGTTCTACGTCTAAGACAGGGTGATTGTGTAAGTTGTGCAAGTTGTATGCCTACAGACCCCGCAGGATGCTGACGAGCCCCGCTATCTGGCCAAGAAGTATTTCGAGATTCCAAGATACGAATTACGATGAGTTATGGTGCCAGCAAATCACGGGTCCTTGAAAACACAAGTGAAAGCCGTGATGTCACAAATATTTTGCCAAAACAAATTTGAAAGCCATCCACGAAACAAAACTACCTTACTAATTCGTGCGAGTTCATGCGAAGGAAGCCATGATGCTGTAATTCGGAGTTGGGGGTGAACTCCGGGCGGACGACGTCTTGTAAGTGGGTCTGGCCAATGGGAGAGCCACCACCCACTAACGACCCAGTTTAATCTACACTCCGGAGCGACTCCGTGTCTGTAAGCCATACAGAGGACTTTCTGAGTTGGCATCATCACAGTGCAACACTGGGACAACTCCGAGCCGCATCTTGCAAGTAGGATCATGAGGATTGTTCATGATTTCTGCAGGTTCTTCATATGAATGGAAAGGAAAGAAAATGTCCATAAATAAGGCCTGTCATCCCCAGGTTTCTCAAGTTGGGCTTTCCCATCGCATCATCACAACATCACCACTTTCAATCACACATTCACCCTCGACATCTCACATAACATCTCACTTTCTTACACTAAGTCCACCTCAGTCGACTTGCATCTCCACACACCAATCGCACCCCACACAATCACAACCACAATGCCTGCTACTCTTCCCCGCCGCGCTCTTATCGCCGTAACTTCGGCCTCTGCCTCGCTCTTTGATGGCAAAGAGACTACGGGTGTCTTTATTACAGAGGCCCTGCACCCATTCAATGTCCTGACGGCTGCCGGCTTCGAAGTCGACCTCGCCTCGGAGACGGGCACCTACACGCCTGACTGGCTCTCCCAGCAGCCCGACTTCTTGTCGGGCGACGATCTCAAAGTTTGGCAGGACAAGAACAGCGCCTTCCGCCAGAAGCTGGACAACATGCCCAAGGCGGCTGACTTGGACGCTAATGCATATGGCCTCTTCTACGCCTCGGCGGGCCATGCCGCGCTCATCGACTACCCCGCCGCCTCGGGCCTGCAGGCCGTCGCCGAACAGGTCTGGGCCAATGGCGGCGTCGTGTCGTCTGTCTGCCACGGCCCGGCCATTTTTGCCAACGTTGTCGACAAGGCCACGGGTGCGCCGCTCATTCAGGGCAAGACCCTAACGGGCTTCACGAGCGAGGCCGAGGACACGATGAAACTGACGGCCGAGCTCAAGTCGTGGGGCCAGCCGCTCGTCGAGGAGCTGGCGGCCAAGCTGGGCGCCAAGTACACGCGCTCCTCGGGCATCTGGGACGACTACCATGTCGTCGACGGCCGCCTGGTGACGGGCCAGAACCCGGCGAGTGCGACGTCGACGGCCCGCGCTGCCGTCGAGGTTTTTGAGAAGCTGTGAGGGGGATAATGGAAGTGAGACGAGGATAAAAGGAGAAAGAGAGAGACGGAGAAGATGGGAACATTTGGAAACATGTGGTGAATTTTTGTATTCTTGCGGGGTTTATCAGGGTTAATTTGACGTTTTTGTTCATGATCACGGAGTTATTTCTCGAATGTTGGCGATCTTTTCCGTTAGTTTTAATTGGCAATTGACGACTGTTGACTTACACGATGCTTTTTCGGATTTAATTCACACTCTTGATTTACTTTCGTTGGTTTTGATTCGCATTTCAATTTCTCGCACAATCTTGTCCGAAATGGAACGGACCAAACCCCGTGTCCAATGGATTCTCCCATTGCAACTCCTTACAGGGCAGTAGAAACATCTCCGCAATTTTGTGTTTAGCGATCCTTCAGCACCCCCCAAATTTTGAAATTTTAGGCAAAATGCCACTGCGACTGATTTTAGTTGCTTTTTGGCTCCTTTATGGTTCCTTTTTTGGTCTCATTTTGGGTTGTTTTTACAGTTGTGAGTGGTTGAAACACCCAACCATGTAAGCGCTAGCTCCTCTGACCACGCGTTCCAACAGTCCAATAGGGCCCCCCTGGCAATCAACATGCTGCAGTCAAGACCAGGGCCAGTGCCGTCATGCCGGGAGGCAGGGAGCATATCGTGGTCCATGGGCTATCCTCCATGGTCATCTTTAAAAGGAGGGCTCTGGCTCGTCCGTTTTGGAAGAGTTGGATTTTTGTTTCTTTTGTCTTTTATTTGAATGTGTTTTTGAATTCCACCATCGTTTTGTTCTTTCTTCTCATTTTTGATTTCATCTCCTTCATCACGCTGGGATGGCCCTTCTCACGGTAGAAACGGCCCTTTGGCTGGCCGGCCTGTTCACCGTCTACCTCTTTGGTCTCGGCATCTACCGCCTTTTCTTCCACCCCCTCCGCAATGTCCCCGGCCCTCGTCTTGCTGCCTTGACTCCATGGTACTGCGCCTACTATGATATCTACCTGTGCGGCGTGTACTATAAGAAGATCAAAGAGTTGCACGAGCAATATGGCCCCGTCCTGCGCATTATGCCCAACGTCGTCCACGTCAACGACCCGTCCTTTGCCGACAAGATCTACACCCAGTCGCCCAAGACCCGCCGCGAGCGGGCGCCAACCGTGCTCAACATGTTTGCCAAGCACGACTCGATGCTGCCCACAAGGGACCATGATCTGCACCGCCGCCGGCGGGCTGTTCTGTCGCGGTTCTTCTCGCACCAAAACGTGCGCCGGTTGGTGCCCGTCATCAATGACAGACTGACAGCACTGCTGGGACGGCTCGAGTCTGGCGGTGCATCTGGCAAGCCTCTTCGTATGCATGCCTACTTCCAGGCCACGACCAAGGACGTGATCCAGTCGTATGCCTTTGGCGGCGGCGAAATGTGTCTCGAGATGGACGACCTCAATGAGCCCTTTTTCGCTGTGCTCGACGCCGGCCACCTGACACCCATCACCGTGCACTTTAACTTTATCATGATCGCCCTCACCAAGCTGCCCATGTGGTTGCTCCAGGTTCTAAACCCGCACATGTCGACTTTTAATGAGTTCATTATCGGCATTACCAAGATGATCGAGTCCATCAAGGCTGGCGACACCGATGAAAACACAAAGAGTGGAAGCGAAAATGGAAATGGGAACGGAAACGGAAAGGCTGCGTCCGGGAACGAGCGCAGCATTTTCCGCGAGGTCCTCGACAGCGACATTGACGCCTCCAACAAGCGCACCGAGCGTCTGGTCGACGAGGCCATGGTGCTGGCCATTGCCGGTACCGACACCACCGCCCATACTCTCGTGGCCATGACCTACCACGTGCTGAGCGATCCCAACATTTTCCGTCGCCTGCGTGCCGAGCTGGACTCGGTCATGCCCGACCCGACCCTGCCTCCTGACCCGGTCAAACTCGATAGCCTGCCGTTCCTCAATGCCCTCATCGAAGAGACCATCCGCATGTACCCGAGCGCCACGCACCGCCAGGACCGTGTGGCCCCTGACGATGACCTTGTCTACACATACGATGACGGCCACTCCGTGGTGATTCCACGCGGCTCCTCTGTTGGCATGGCCGCGCCTCTGCTCAACCGCTCGCCCAAAATGTACAAAGACCCAGACACGTTCGACCCGGACCGCTTCATCGAGGACCCGACACTGGCCCGCCGCAGCATGACCTTTTCCAAGGGCGCCCGCCAGTGCATCGGCATCAACCTGGCCTACCAGGAGCTGCAGACTTTCACGGCCGGTCTGTTCCGCAAATATTCTCCGTACGATCCGTCCCTGGCCAAGCAGAGGGGTCCGACAATGGAGCTGTACGAGACGACCTTGGCCGATATCGAGCTGTACTCGGATTATGTGACGCCTCATCCCAGACCAGGCAGTAAGGGTCTGCATGTGCTCATTCGGGAGTGAAGGGAAAGCGGCGGTGACTGTGACGTTGTTCAAAGGTGGATAATTAGCATATGTTAGTATACTTGGCAATCTGACTGCATTTTCTGGATGTAAGTATGGAGTATGGAATCAATAGGAAAACTTGCACCAACATTTAAACAAGATAACCAGGCACTTACAGTTAATTATCCCCAAATCGGTTATTAAGCTATTATGTCCGTCCATCTGGTTTGCACCCTGTTGTGTGTGAGGTGCGGGCTTCCTCAACGGACTACATGATGCGTCAAGCTTGATCTAGAATCTGATGGCGGTAGGGACGATGTTTTTGGGGCATGCTGGATTCGAGTGTGGGGTGCTGTCAATGGATGCTGGTTCTATCTATCTCATGTAATGTCAGTTTATTATTGCACGAAACGGTGACGTTTTGGATATTGCAAATGCAGTTTTGATTATTAGGCAGCATCTATTCGTAGACACATAAAGGCTGGCATAGGCTAGCTCAGTAAGAGAAACCTATGAAGAGTATAAGTCGTAGTGATACACATTAGGTCGTCGTCGTCGATTTTATCGTTTTGGTGTGGAAAGACACCATTGTTGCTTGTCTCAAAACACCCTTTTCCACCTCACCTCACTTCACTTCACCCCCACCTACTTCTTCAGCGTCTTAGCCGTCGTTCCAATCTTATTCAGATCGTCTGCCATCGACACGCTGCTGCGGTACTTGACCCACGAGCCCTGGTCCACGCCCTTATGCTCCAGATTCCAGTCAAGTAGCTCCTGCACAACTCCGTCCATCGTCTCCACAAGGCCGCGGTACGCCAGACCGCCCTCCTTGACCGACTTGCTGGCCGGGTCGTTGGTTGCATACAAATGCGTCACGATGGAAAACAGTGCAGGCTGCAGGTGCTTGATGTCGCCCTTGAGCTGCGGCAGGATACCCTTGAGGAAGGGGAACCGCTGCGGCAGCTTGATGTAGCCTTCGACGGCGTACGACATGAGAAGCATCTGCACCGGGATTAGCGACACTGTGCGGAACGGCGTCACACTAAGCTTCTCAATCGCAAACCACAGATCCTGGAACCGGATGGGGGCGTTGGGGTCCGTCACCGTAAACGGCCGGCCGGCTTGCGGCATCGTCGACGACCGGGGGTCTGCCAGCACAGCCTCAAAGTTCAGGTGTGCCACAGAGCAGTTCATGCCGTGCACAAACGAATTTACGATATTATATGCCCAGGACGGCAGAACCTCGCTGTTCAGGGGCGTTCCCACGGTGTTGTCGGTCGGGTGGCCGTAGATGCCGTTGGCCGGCCGGATCGTGCCTGTGCGCATGGTCTCGCAGTTGGCGTCACAAACTAAACGCTCCGCCGTGGCCTTGGACGCTGCGTAGGCCGCGAAGAACTCGTTGAAGGGGCGCAGGGGCCGGAAGAAATCGTCCTCATGGAGCTGCTGTACAAAGTTCTTGGGCCAACCGGTGAGCACGCGCCATGGTGACAAGAAAAACTCGACAAAGCGAATGGTAATCGATGCCGAGGCTGTTGACACGAAGACGCTGGCACCGGCACGGCGGGACGCAGCCAGAACGTTCTTGGTACCTTCGATATTTATGCGCTCCAAGAATCGGTATGCGGACTGGGTGCGGTCGGATGGGTTAATGACGGCGGCGGTATGGAAGACGGTCAGCGGCAGCTTGGCTACCGACTTGGGCCACGGCTTGTTGAACGCGGCATCGGTCGACGCGGGTGACGAAATATCGGTATGGATGACATCCACTTCTTTAGCGGGCCCGTCGAGCATGTCTCGCCGGTGCATCTCTTGGAAGTCGACAATGCGAATGCTCTCGGGAGACTGACCACGTGCGAGAAGCTGCAGGGCGATGTATCCACCAACGAGGCCTATTTTTGTCAGTCAATTGTGATGTATTAATGCACAGGGCGTGAAAGGCTTACCGCAGCCGCCAGTGATGATGTAGCGGCGGTCCAGCTTTGGCGGCAGGCCATCCTTTGTGGTTTCAACATTGATGGGATCTTTCTGAAGTCGGGTATATGTCTCTCTCAGCGTTTTCTCGGTCCATGGTGCCTGCTTTAGTTTCATGATATCGTCAGGAGTGCCTCGCATGCGTCGATTGACCAGGGCGAGGTAGAAGAAAACGAAAACAGACAGAAGCGTGGCGCCGGCTAGTAACGGGCTCTGCGCCAGAACGCGCACCAGGGCGTTCATGGTGGCGGATAGATCGGAAAAAACAGGCTAGAGGACGCAAAGAGTGCCAGTTCGATAGGGGGAAGCAGGTTTGAAGATGTTGACAGGTGGAAGATGGTGTGAAAAGAGAGAAGACGGGAAGGGATGTCTGGCAGTAGGTCGAGGATGAGAGAACGACGCCTTTAAGTATGCTGTGAGTCCAATTGAGAGGTGTAGGCGATTTAAAGGGTAGCTAAAAACGCCGATTGCTTGACGTGTAGGTAGGCGAGCGGGAAGCCGGCAACGGAGAAAAAGAAATATTGAAGGTGAGAAAGCTTGGGAGAACGCGTGAGATACGAGCTCTAAACTTTGATCTCAGAGCCCACAACAATTGAAGATGATCCCATGTCGCCCGACAGGAAAGAGCAAAAGAGGGGTGCTGTCAAGCTTTTTGGGGCAACCGGGCGTTTTGCCTGTGCCATTTCTTACTGTTCTGGCTGGAGAAACGCGGGAAGGAGCAACCCGTCGACCGTGCCGGCGAGCGGGGGATGTAGGCGAGGTAGGGCAAGAACGACCCTTGGTTTCTGCTGAACCTGGATCATTTTTTGGTGATTTTCTAGCAACAATTGCCTGTTTAGGAAAAGCGTCAGGTCCGCACCGTGTTCTAACAGAAGTTACGCGACGCCTGGGAAGGTGAGAACAGCAGGTGCTCTCCAGCGGAATCGGCGCAATCACAGAAACACCGTGTTGGTGTATGGGCACGTTTCGATGTCGACTTCTAGAACCAGAATTGTCGTGTATTAACACAAGGCTGGAAAATCCAACGGTAGACTTGCATTAAAGGATGAATGCAGGGACCTAGGATGGAATCCACTCTCTGTACGATGCTGAATCCGTAACGCGCTCTTTCTCCAATTGGCTCGCCAGAAGATCAGGAAAGGACGACCTGGACCTCCATTCCAGTTACGGCAGCTACCTCAAGCAAGGATCAAAAGCGCAGGTGCGATGCACGGGATCTTTCTGTATTCGCCGTTCGTGCTTCATTTCAAAACGATAAAAAAAAGTGTGGCTGCTGGAAACAAAGCCGTTGTGGAATACTCACGACCGCTAGAAGGCTAGCTCCAGGGCGTGCCGCAAATCCACACCCACCTGGCACTGTTAAAAAAGCGGGGAAGCCATACACAGTACATCTCGGTCCGCTCCCAACGGCCAACCTCGCGTTGATTCCACAACTAGTTCAACTTCTTGGCAACTTTCTGAAGAGAGATAGAACACGGTCAGCAAGCGAGTAACGGCAGTCGCTCCGGGCTTTATTTTTTCTTTTATTCTCAAAGCATGTCGGAGACTGACCTAGATCCGACGACCATCAACCAAAGACAAAACGGACGTCATCGAAAATATCGATAAAATAGGGGAATATGAAGCTTCATTCGAGACAAAACGACACGACCAGTTTGCCTATGGAAGATGAAAACGCGTCTGTCGAGGCATCATTTAGCGACGTCAAATAATTGACGATAATTCGCCTGAAAAAAGCCACTACATTTGGCCGACAACAAACCAACTAATCATGCTCGTTCGCATCCTGCCAGCCTTGGCCAGTGGCCATTGGACAGCTCAAAGCTGGGGCAGCACAAACCAGGCTTATCAGGGTGCCGGGTTTCTGCCAGGATGAGGCTCAATCGTCAAAACAAGCGCGTTGCGTGTGCTCAGAACACACCAAAACAGCTTTTGATCGACAGAACAGCACCTCACGATGGACTCACCCACCGAAAATGAAGAACCCGAAAACAACGTCTGCCAAGGATGCCATGTCTACTGGTTCAAGCTCAAAATGTGGCACACGGGCTCGTTGCCGGCCAAAAAGACAACCGTCAAGCATATTCAGGACGCAGCAGCGAGCGGCGACTGTCCGTGCTGCCGCGTGCTTGTGGACGCGTTTGCGGCGATGACGCCGGAGTGGCAAGCCAGGCTGCAAGCCGACCAAATTGCAGTGCTCTGGCGGATGGACAGTCTTGTTGTCCAGCTGCGTGGCGACCGCGGCCGCAACAGCCCCGGTGGACTGACCATCTATGGGCACGCTGATGGACCACAATTTGACCGTGAGGTTAGATTCGCTGTGCGCTCCGAGGTCATGGCCGACACGAAGAGCGAGGATGCATCTCGAACTGCAAATGCTTGGCTTACGGATTGTGTGAATAACCACCCAGACTGTGCGCAGCCGTTTTTCTCGACGACGCCGAATGCAGCAACGGCAACAAGTACCTTTTTTCCAACGCGGGTGCTTGATGTCGGTGGGAACGACAAAGACCGTATTGTGCTTGTGAAAAATGCATCAGCTAGCTCACCGTATGTCGCTCTCAGCTACTGCTGGGGACCTGATCCCAGCGGCACGGTCACGACAATCAATGGCAATGTGGACGTCCATATGGACCCGCAGCGTGGCATCGGCTTGTCAACTTTACCCCAGACGATTCAGGACGCGGTTCTTGTGTGCCGGCGTCTGAATGTGCGCTATCTCTGGATTGACGCACTATGCATTGTGCAGGACGACGGCGACGACTGGAGGCGCGAGGCGGCGCAGATGTGCAACGTCTATCAGCGATCGCATATGACAATCGCCGCTCATCGGGCCTCTGCATGCCAGCACGGTTTCTTGGGGACGCAAGAGTTTGGCAAAGAGGAACAACAGACCGTTTTCTGGGCAGATGATATCACTAACAGCACCAATGATGATACTCCGCCCACAAAAAAGAAAATGGTGCTCCGTGCCGAGTACAGTGGCATTCATGCCCTTCCAGCGGCGCCCCTCGGTACACGCGCCTGGACTCTACAAGAGGTAGTTCTGCCACGACGAATCCTGCACTTTTTCGAATATGAGATGGCCTGGGAGTGCCAGACTACACATCACTGCGAGTGTGGCGAGACGACTGGCTTCGACAATCCACATCTACCCATGCTCGGCCTCGGACTGCGCTCTATGGATAAGGACAACCCGAACAAAACCGGAAACATCCAAGTTGACCGCAGCCAGATCGCCAAACTCAACTGGATGTCTCTGGTCGAGCAGTATTCAAAACGGAACCTGACTCGCCTGTCAGACAAGCTCATCGCCATGGACGGTCTGGCCCGAATGGTGGAGGGCGCTACAAAAGCAGCATCTGGTCACAGCGGTGTTCCTGTGGGCCGGCTTCCACCACTCAGCACAGACAATACGGTGATTCGGTCGGCGTATGTTGAGGGCCTCTTCGTTGCCGACTTCGCTCAGCAGCTGATGTGGGGGGTGTCGCAGAACAGCATCACAGCGTCTTCACCACTACCACTCACATCCCCTGGACCTACAAAACGACGGATATCTCCCGACTTGCACGCGCCATCATGGTCGTGGGCTTCGATCGATGCGCCTGTAGGCTACTCTATGATCTACTCTGAGAACGCCGAGAGCCTGCTCCGTATCCAGGGCTTCGACCCATGCACAATAGCTGGAGGCGATGCCAAAGTGACTGGTGTGCGCCTCACGGCAACTGTCGTCCCTGCAACACTGAGAACTATGGCTCCCGTCGACACAATGGGCGGCCGTCCTGGGCCAGCGTCCCGGAGGCAGCCGCTTGTATCGCGGCCAAACATTGTGCGGGCCTTCAACGGTCTATCGTACAATGTCTTTTGCGACGATGTTCAGGCACCAGATCTGTTTTTAGACAGTCTAGATCTGCCGTGCTGGGTCGCAGACGATTCAATGCACAACAACGGCATACGGCAGCAGTGGCTCAAGAAGCATGGAAGTGCCACTGACACGGAGACGGACAACGCATTGACTCGCAGCTGCCAGCACAACCGCGTCCGGCACATACGCCAGATTGTTGAAAGACAGGATAAAGCCTTTGGTAACGGCCAAGTCAAGTGGTGCGATACCTGTCGTGTATGGCCGACCGACGATGCTGCCTGGGAGAATATCGAGGCCAGCATCACGGAAAACGCCACAAAGCCAACAACGCCAATACCTGGCCTGTCTCTTCTGATGCAAGTGTTTCGAAAGCGTGAGGCTGGCTCTTTTACTGTTTACTTTCTAGCCCTGCGTCCATCAGGCAAAGTACCTGGTGCGTGGGAGCGGTTCGGTCATGGTCGATATGTGACGTGGGATAGAGCAGGTCCTCAAGTGGACCTCTTTTGGGGCGGCAAGTCCAAGGATATGTTGCTGGTGTAACAGTCTGATATTATCCTATCTCGTCTAGAAAAGAGCTACTTCATAACTTTTTGTTTTCTATTGGCAAGTTATGCGATATCTCGAGGCATTTATTTAAATTTTAATTCGAGAAAAATAAATGAAAGAAAATAGCATCTTAAGACTAAGTTTAAGAAAATGAAATATATTTCTTTTATTAAAAAAAAAAAATTCAAAAGCCAACAAAATGAAGTCAATATGGTACAACAATAACGCCGAGAAGAACTACTATGGTACCATTTCCTGTTGCAAATAACACAGCATATGCCATACCTGTGAGCGAGTTCCTTATCAAAGGAGCTTTACAGAGTGATTGTGAGAACTGCATTTACCTGCCATCCTAGTTGCCTCAAATGAGTAGTGTAACAACTGTGTATAGTGTCAATTAGGATACGGAGAGAACCTTGCACTGAACGACTCTGAGAGGAGGACATGGATGCTGGCACAAAATGGGGTATTCTGGCGAGTCTGGGTATTCTGTGACAAGTCACTTGGACAAGGGGCACAAATAAATGACAATGCTTGCCAGAAGCCTCCAAGCTTTGAAAGCTTGTATGGAGCACTCCTTACTCCGTACTCCGTAACGGCTGTACGATGACCTCATTGCGTCTCATATTCGCTTTTTACTTTTTCCTGGTTTCCTCAACGGTAACACTGGGCTGATTTGAGGAGTTTGTCTGTACGTCGTGGGGATACTCTGTGCGACAAGAATCAAGCAAGATGATGGGAGTGGTATTGGACTCTACAAAAGGCTCTCAATCAAGGATTAAGAATGGGGACGCCAGCACATTCCACAAACTTCCGACGGCCTTTCTCTTTGTTGGGTGATGGAAGCTGCACGAAGGAAGGAAGAAGGAATACAAGAGGAACAGGCCACAGGATGGGGCTCGAGGGAAACAGCTGACAAGGGACTCCGTACAAGGGAAGCCTAGGAGGCAAACGGGAGAGGACCCTGTTTTTTGTCCGTCTTCATTTTTGCACGTCATGTTCTCATGTTCATGCATGCAGAAGGTGACTGAATAAAATAACTAAACATGCAGGTTCGTGACAAAGAGAACAAAAAGAAACAAACAGAAGGCGGCGAGGGCGGCAATTGTGGTGTCGGCATTGGGCTTTTTAGGGGAATTTCATCGGAGCTACAGGGGGGGCTTGGCGGGTTGAACCCCTGGAATAAAAAATGTGACAGATTCCTTTGGGTTTTCAGGGGTCCAATGACGTCACTTTTTGTGACCACGCCCTGGTAAACTCCCTGGCAATCCGCCCCCTTTTGCCCCCCTAAACTTAGCACATTCTGTCTCCCGCACTCAACAGCCGGCCGACGACTGCCAGACTGCACGCTGCCAAACTAACCCTTGGACATTTACTCTCCTCCTTCGTCGCCTTCCTTTCTGCAGCCGCCCGGTTGGCTTGCATCTGTCTGCATATGCATGCCGCTGCTCAGAATGAAGAAACGAGATGAACATGCGGAACACTTAGTAAATGCCACGAACGATGGCATTAGTGGACTACATTGTGGTTCTACTTGGACGAATATTCCAATTTGGGCGCTTTTTGTACTGGTGGACGTATTATGCTGCGCAGAAAGGCAAAGGGATCGAAGTTGAGTGAACACAAAACGTATTTTGATATATATAAAATAAGGAAGGGTCTCAATATACAAGAGTAGAGAGAGATAGAGAAGAGAGAATATGCAATGGGTAACGCAACGCAACAATGTACGCAGCAGGGAGTGTCAGAAAAGAAGAAAGAAGGATAATCCAATAAAATGCGGACCACAAATGAATGTGGCCGTTGGCTTGAATGCAGTGCTATGCTGTAGGGTCGCTAAAAACAAAAATAAAAGAGTAGGAACGGCAGTTTTTGAAAGGAACAGGTAACAGAAGCAGTGCCAGACAGAAGGCCCCAACCTTGCAAGACCTTGACATCTTCCAACGTGAACCGATGTGACACACAATAAGCCAGAGCATAACCAATCGAGAAACACCCAAAACATCCGAATCGTGTTGCCACCGTCCATGTCGTTTGTTCAAGTAAAGCCGAGATCACAATGGGAAGACGCGTATGTTGAACTTGGCATGCCTCTGATAAGCTTGTCCCGGTATCTTGGTACTGCCTCTGTCGTCGTGCCGTTGCTTCTGTCCCATGCTCCTTTCCTGCCCAAATGTCCCTGAACTGCAAAGCCAAAAATGTAGACCCTCCGCGTCCATAACCAAAACGTGTGGGTATAATATGTTTTCCGAATCGTTTCATCATCCAAAAGGCGACAAGAAAAGGTGGCTGTGTTGGAGGATGCGATGCGACTTGAGAATAGCTCGATCGGCTTGTATATCGTCCGTCGAGTCGCCGTATATTTTAAAATAGAGTAGATGGGAAATATGTATTGTGATGGTGTTTTGTTGTCGTCGAGAAATGTCGACCTTCTTCCCATTGTAAAAGTGAACCGATTTGTAAATTTCCGCAAATAAACACCGTGCGGAAATAGTAAAGTAAACCAAAAAGACGCAAGAAAAGAAAGGCCGTATGAAGATATGCATGCAAGAAAATGAGGACCCTTGCCAGAAAAAGACCGAGGAAAAGCAAACGCAGAAAATGTAAACGCATCGTGCGCCGGTAAACAGTGAATACAAATGCAAAAACTCGTATCAATACAGCGAGTCGGGACGTGGCAGTTGGGATTTCGGAAGGTCGAAAGTGGTGATGGTGATGTGCGGTCTGTCGGCAATATCGGTTCGGCATCGCGGTCAATACGAAACCGCACGGCGCTGATGTCGGCTACGCGACGAAGACACAGGCCGCAGGCGTACGAGGGTTATGGTGGTGGTCATGACTGATGTCATTGTTGCCGCCCCAAAAGGTGGATGCTGAATGGTCGCCACCGTAAGTAAGATCGTGGAACCGTGATTATTTTCTCTTTGTCGTACGCGTGTCGTATTGCCGCTCCTGTCGTATGGCCCGATCCAAAACTTGGCAAGAACTCCGCCTCAACCACCGCAATGGACCTCCGCAAGGAAACTGCTAGTTTCCGGATCTCGTGTCTGTCATTTCTTGCCACGGCCGCCGCCTGTTGAGGTGATCTTGCTCGTGGTCATGAGGTCGCCAATGTACTTTTGGAGGAATTTGTTGTTGTTGTCGAGCTTGTCGTGCTCTTCCTTGACAGCTTGAATCCGGTGGAAAATCATCAGGAGGGAGTCTTGGAGCATTTTTGCGTGCCTATTGGAAACGGATGGGTTAGTCATTCTGTTTTTGAAGCGGTGGATGTATTGGTGTAGCCGAGGTGTAGTGCAGCTCAGCTCGAAAGCAGAGAGGGCAATTATGACGATGACGAAAGTATTGGTGGTACGTACTTTCTGACTTCAGCCCGCGTCTGGCGGCCAAGCTGTTCGAGGTCTTCGCTGGTCCTTCGTGGACTCATGGCGCGCACGTCGCCGGGATCTAATCTGGTCTCCATTGGTCGGGATGCCTCTTCTGAGTCGCGAGGAACGATAATGGTACCGCTGCTCTTGCGGTTCGGCAAACGAGGTCTTGTTGGTACGGGTGCGTGGATGGTGTTTGTGTGTGAGGGGTTGCCGTCGGAAGATGCAGACGAGGAGTCGGTGCGGGCGATGGCGGGCGCTGTTAGGCGCGATGTGGAAGGGCTCTCGTTCTGAGTATCCTCTTCGGGTATCGTGATGTGGGAGGTGGGCGGCTGTTCGTCATCCATTTTGGCAGCGGTCGACGCGTCTGTTGTGAAGGAGGTTAAAAGAGAAGAAGTTGTGATTGTGATGTTGGAAAGCGGCAAGGAGCTCGCTTTTTCTCGAAAGGGTGTCTTCAGAGGTGGGAAGGCGGGATGTAGATGTTGTAAAGCGAGCGAATATGGGTGAAAAAGTGGTGAAAGAAAGTCGTCGAAAAAGTGAAGCTGATGCGATGTAGCTGCAAAGATGTCGAGAAGAAAGAAGAAAGAAAGAAAAAAGGAAGAAAAGAAGAATGAATCCAAGGGGTGGTGTGTAGAAGACAAAAAAGAGACAAAATATGGGGGGAAGCAAGTCAAGCACAGCGTTAGGGAGAAAGAAACAAAAGGAGGAGGGAGGAGCAATAAAAAGGGAAAAGGGAAGGAAAAGCAGAAAAGGATGGGCGCCGTGGGCCTGAAACAGGAAAACAGGGTCCAGCGCTTTCGTCAGCTGCCGGTTGCCAGAAGCTGGGTTCGCCACCACCAAACAGGAAACACCGCACGGGAAGTGGTGCAGGCACTGGGAAAACGTGGAAATAGATGACAAAGAAGGCGGGATTGACGGTGCGATCGCTGTGAGAGCAGTAAAAGCGCCAGATCCAGGACTCGACAAGACTGAGGCACGAAGGAAGAACGATGGGAACGAGAATGATGTCGAAGCCGGTGAGGCAGCTTTCGGTCCCAGGCTTTTTGCTTTCTTTCTGCAGCGCAAAGACAGATAGACCATAAGAGCGAAGAGTCTGAGCCTACACACAGTGGCGGTGCTGATCGTCCAGCGGGTTTATTCCTGTGAGGTTGTCTCGTCAGTAACTTTCGCCAGTTTTTTCGAGTGAGCGTCATATTTCGCCGCCGTGCTTTTTCAGCGGACCAACTAGTAATTAGGGGGGGTGGTGAGGTAAGGGCAGGCGGGAGGGCCCTTGCTTTGGTGCGTTTTGCTTGCCTGAGAGCCTGGCTTACCTTTGGAGCTTCTGTCGGTTTCATTGGTTTAGTGGATTTTGGCGGGCTTTGGTGGATTTTGGTGGACCGCTTGCTGGGTCCGAGTGTGCTGCAGGGTCAGTTCAGCGCTAAACTTGTTATTGTTTGGTGGGTTCTCACTGTGCTTTGATTCCCGTTGGTTGCAAATGACGCCAGACTAGTCGCTATTATCGGTGGAGCGGCGGAGCGCGTCAGGTGGGTTGTTGTTATTGGGGCCCTTGCAATGTTTGTTGGGGTGGAATCTATGGCTATCATAGGGTCGCCGAGCTTGGAGACTCTACGGAGTATGAGTATTGGAATATTGACTCGCCAGAATGCGCGATGAATGGATTGTCACAGAGAGCAGACGGGCGTGGGATGAAGCAAACAAGTGCGGTCTCATGCAGCATGCAGGCGACGTGCAGACCCGGGGAGAGTACCGGTGGATATTTTGGCTTTCGATTTGACTCTTTTGCCTGTCAACGACGTATCTTGACCATCAAGCCGAAAAGGGGGAGGTGTGGACCCTCTTGTGAGGACGAGGCGGCGAAAGAGGAGCAATCCGAACAGCAGCGTGGGCTGTTTGTGGAGAGTCACATAAATGACGGTGTCGCTCGACAACAATCATGGGACACAGGCTGACAGGCCAAGAGAGACCCTTGGGTTTCTTTTGCTTCGTCCTCTCTTTTCTTTCTTTGCTCTTCAGGCCTGTTCCCTGTCGGGCGGCTCTGGTTGCTCAAGTCTTTTGTGAAGTTCTTGCGACTATGGGTGTCTTCTTTGTCCGCAGTGGATCACTTCTTGCTAATTCGTCTTCTTTCTCCTGTCTTCCCGTCTTCTTTTCTTGTTCTCGCTTGATTCTACCCTCGTCTGTCCCGTCCGTTGACCTGTCGAGCCTGTCGATCTTATTTGCTTCCATACACCCTCGAGCGTGTGTCCGTCTCGTACGCCCAGTCTTGTATTCTGGTGCTGCCAGGAACGAAGATCGACGGCTCTCCTGAATCTCCTGAATGATGCGAAGCAGGTGGAAAGATATGGGTTGCAAGTCGACAATGGGACGCCGTTGTAGGTGGAGATTTCAGCAGACGCCGCGGTGGTCGGAAGGTCGGAGAGGAAGAAGACAAGGCCAGGAGGCGAAAATGTAGCAATTGTGTCGTGATATGCTCTGGTGTCATGGATATAACGGTTGCATTTGCACGTCACTTGATAGGATGCCCGTCAGGCAGACATCAGGCAGTGAGCTGTAGCGTCGTGTTGATGCCTTTTGCACACTTTTGTCAGATATCTTACATTCTATATACTACAAGAAACGGGGCACAGCCATGACAGATTAAGAATGTGGGCAACGAGGGAAGGAACAATGTAGAACGGAAGGTGAGGGGCAGGCGTCAAACTGCCCAGATGAGAGGTCGCGTGGCACCAAATGGCTGCGGGTACAACAACCGAGAAGGAGCAAATGAAAACAGAGGAAAAGAGAAGGAGCAATGGTGTGCGCAAATAGCGGATGCAGCAGAATTGCCCGTGAAAATAAAGCCATGCCAAAGAAGAAGGTGCGGCCCAAAGCTCGAGGAAGGCACACCTGTCACGATGGTGGAGGAGGAAGCTGCAGAACATTAAAAACTCACGATGTCTGTTTTTAGTTAGAGCTCCCATGGCATTGTGCCGCCATTGCCAGGCGAGCCGGGAAAGAACGAACAAATTCTCGTGGAAAGTACAAAAGTATTGGGGGTATTTGCGAACAGAGCTTGAACAGTGCTCGAACCACGCTAAAGCCGATCGCAATCTGTTCCAGGATCTGGGGGAATTGTGAGGCTACAGCGCGCGGTTTTTATGTTTTCAGGACCCTTGAGACCCATTTCCAATCCATAAAACCATAATAATCGCGATATTAAGGTGGAGGACGCTTGGAAGCTTGATAATGGATGATATTATTATGGTGAGCCTCGTCGTGGGTTTTGGTTCGAACAGCCAACGGTCAGGGTCGGCAGGAACAGAAGGCAGCGGAGACGGCAAGTGCGACCGACATGGGGCTTGGCGCGTCAAAAGAAGCTTCACCGCACTGTCAACGACACGGTGGACGAACTAGGAAACCGCGGTGTTAACAGCGGTGGTGGAACCGTCCCCGTTGTTCTTTGGTGGGTGTTGGTGGTGTGGCCCGCTCGCCGCCCGCACCAAAACTAGGGATCGGCGCAAGACAAGTGACGCCACTGGTTGGTTTTTTGGGGAGGGGGATGATCCGCAGCCAAGTTTTTCCTTGCTTTTGACCACAACCAAGAAAGTAAAATAAAGAAAAACGAAAACTAAAAAGGGGAAAAAAGGCAAAAGGCTAAAAAGGCGACGATGCAGGGCAACCGCAACCCACAGGTTAATGTAAGTGCCTGTGTCAACAGTGCATCTCAATAGTGCATCGTGCCTGCCCCATCGTGCTTGCCTCCCGTGCTGTCGCTGTTGCCCGCACAAGTGCAGCTTCACTTGCCATTTACGAGACTGTAGCGCCTGCATCTCCTCGTGATAAGGAAGGAGCGAAGAGCGACACGAGGAAAAACCAGGCAGCTGCCAGTCGAGTTCACGATAGCTTGCGTGGAAGGAGCACGCCGGCAATTCAAGTCCGATGACAAAGAAAAATGTATCGTGAAAAGGGAAGCCGCCAGCCCACTTTGTGGGGAGAAAAGTGGAAGGCGAGCAAAAAGTCGGGCCTGTTTCTTTCGTCGCCATTCTTGACCTCCCTCGCCTCCTTCTCTTGCATTTTTTCTGTCGCCATCCCTGCCAGACGGCTTCTTCCAGAAGACCTCCTCTTGTGGACCTTTCGTTGTCACTCCCCCTAGCCAAGAAACGACCCTTCATTATGTTATTTGATTGTTATTATTACTGTTGCGTCTTGTCCAACCCACCCATGCCTTGTCCCCTCGAGTCTCCGTTTCTCCATCGTTGTGGTCCGGGTACACGATATTGCATTTGTACAAGTATTTTGAAGATGCAGCACAGTGTCCTCCCACCGGCAAATCCTTCACGCACACGCTGACTAGCCGGATGACCGCTCCTCACTCAGAATAGGAATCGCTCTGGGTAAGGGAAGGGACTGGGGGACGGGAAACGAACCGGAAAGCAGCAAAAAGACCCTGACAAATGTAGCAACACAGGCATTGGAAGCAGAAGAAGCAGGGTTTCCGACTGCAACGCACTTCTGTCTCCCCCACACTATGCCAAAACGCATCCAACGTGCAGCCCGCAAGCCTGCTTGTCCCGCGAGTGAGCACAACTTGTTTATTTTTACGACGTTCTTAATTACCTGCGAGATCCAGTTTCTCTCCTCCCCTAATTGCTCACCTTGCAAATGGGATACTTCACAGAGCGCATCTTGAAACAGAGGAGAAACAAGACGGGGACAATACGAGAAACAGTAGCTGAAAAGTGGCTTTCTAGATGTTATTGGTGATCTGCGAGGGGTTTCCCGATGGGCATCTGGTTTGACAGGAGGACTGGCCAAATCTCTTAGTCCGCGTCTAAACATCTAAACGGCGGCTTGGGCTTCTGGTGTCCTGGTCCTCTTGAGTTCTCACACTACTGATCCGTCACGCAGAAGAAGAAAGAAAGCAGCAGAAAATAACAAACAACAGAAATGGAAAAAGAGTTAGCGGTAGGACACACAAACAAAGACTGACCAATGCACAGAAACTCAGACGCTTCAACGGCTGCTGACACTACACACCAGTCTTTGCACAACCAAATATTGCTTCGGTTATCATCTCTTACCTGCCTGAGTGAAGCAGGAAGGACTGAGGTTCTGCCAGCGTACGCACATAATTCATTCCTCTCTGTTGGCCGAGCATTTGCTCTCCTTCTTCCTGACAAAGGGCCCTCCCTCGCCCCCATCCACAAGACAGCCAAACATACTAACAGCCCCCTCCTACGACCGTCACCGCTTCTCTTTCTGCCCACTGCAGTCTGTCTTCCCTCCTTTACCCCCATGCCGCCTATGGTGTCATGATCGTCACTGTTGTCCTCCCTCCCACTCACAGTGCGAGCTCCGCCAAGACACGTACGCGCGCACTTGGAACTATGGCCTGTTTTGAGCCTGCGACCTCAAGCGAAGGGCAGGGCTCAGAGACCCAGAGGCTCATAGGCTCACTGACAGACAGGCAGTTGGTTCGCGTTGCCTCCAGAAAACCTGAAGCCTTCCACGAGACGAGCCCCGAGCCTCCCTAAATCCTTTCACCTCCAAAATCGGCTGTTGATCATCATGTTCGAGCGGCACAGCAAGCCATCGTTGTGTTCCAGTTGGCTTGCTGCTGGCCTGCTCCCTGCTCCGGGGTCCCGCAGCCGGTCGCCGGACCTTCTTCGATGGTCACAAGAAACAGGTTTGGTCCTCTTGTTTTCTTTTTCTCACTGCTCTGAAATGATTTGTGCCTCCGCGACCTCTTCAAAACCACAGACTGCCCTTTGATGTTATCCTTGTGGTGTTGTTCTGGTAGTCGGAGTGACTTCCTACTCCGCCGTCGGTCTGGCTGTCTTTCTTGTTGCCAACACTGAAGAGGCATAGCAGATATGGCGCCATCCTCGGCCCGCGTCGTGCTTCTGGCGATATCCAAGGTCACCGATTCGATTTAACACAGACCTTGTCGGCCACGTTTGACACCTTGAAAAAAGCTTGGTAGCTTGTGCTGACCGACCGGCGACCGTACTAACCCTGAACAGCTCTCCATGATTTCTCTGTTTCCAGCCATTTCACCTTCCAAGTGCCGGCCAAGACTTTTTATGGTATTATTTTCATGGATGCTAGACAAGATACTCTGGGACGACGTGTGTTTTGACTTTTTGACTTTGTTGCTGGAGACGTTTTTATTATCAAATGAGAGACAAAACATGGTCTCGGATCCACATCAGGATTTTGACGACGCATTGACGCCGACATCCTGCTTTCCAGTATGCTAATGTCCAGTCATTATTATCTGACCAGTCGTTGTTCATTTTCTTTCACGATCCCTTTGTTGATGACCTTGTTTCTTGTTTTTGTGAGCCATGCATTCATAAAGAGAGGCATAGGAATCGCAGCAGGTACAACTGTTGTGGCCAACCACGATGCCTTCACATAAACGAACTGCTCCGTACGGCACAATAAAAAAACCCCCAAAATAGCGCCCGACGCAAGTGCGAATGGGCGAACCTGGGCCACAATACAGTGCAGACCAAAAAAAAAAAATGCATATCTCGTGAGGGATGGCATTTTCAACCATGCAAGACCACCACTTCCGCATTGTTCTTTCTGCGCTGTTTCTTTCTCTTCTTCCTCTTCCCTTCTCTTCCTTCTCTCCTCTCCTTTTTCCTCTTTTAATGATCCCCTCTGCCCCTGTCCTCTAAGGCCCCGCCAATCCAATCCTCCTGGGTGTGCTGCAAGGTCTGATTTGTCTTTTGCCCTTGTCACTCAAAGAGTGTTCCGTGTTCCTTGATCTTCTTCCCTGTCCAGTGTTTTTATCCAAAAGCCCAAATTCCCAACATTAAACGCGTAAGAAGAAGAAATACCCATTAAAAATAAGCATCAAGAAAAAGAGAGAAGAAACAGGAACCACTGTGAAGTAAAAATCAAAGTGAAATGTGACTGGAATGAACATTGATTTGATTGGCTGAGGATTCTTTGCCCTCACTTCTGCTTTTCTGGCGCCCCTCTTTCTGCTTCCGCACCCCCTTTATGAGGAACGTAATTCTGACGTGCCTGACTTTTGGTGGCTTGTTAGATGTAAGTACCTTCGTACCTCTGCACTGTTGTTTTGTTAGATTCGAATAAACCGAATCTGCATTCCTCACATGTGTCAAACGACCACAACACAACCTTCGGAAATCAATCCCGTTATGTGCATATGATGTGAAAATGAGCACACAAAATTCCATAGAAGTCTTCACCAATGTAAATAGAACACAACTCTTGCGGATGTTGCCTACGGCCCTCACTGTAAGTGCAAATTCACTGGTAGGCTAAAGGGCGATATGCTCCAGCGAATCCACAGCACCGCCCCGAAACTGATGTATAAGTACAATTACCTCACCACTTTTTGTTCTGTGGTAGCCGAGTGGCGAGTGGTGAACATAAGCGGCTGGGCAATGAAAGAAAAAAAAAAAGATAGAACATGGAACGATCTGCCCCGACAATAAAGAATTTTAACACGATAATTTCGGTAAGACTTTCACCACTGTGAGCAAGCAGTTTATTGACTTTCGAGGCAGCCCCATCGACAATATCATGTGTCGTTTACTGTGTTTGTTGACAAAGTGACTCGCGACGTGAATCTCCCCCTAGTGTTGATGCTGGTGTTAGTATCACTGACGGCGCCCTTTTGTTTAGCGTGAAGTATTTTACACTTTTTTTTGGATAAAAACTAGCAGAGGTCCAACTTTGATCATTGGTGAGTGTCATGCTCCATGCTAGAAGGAAAAGTGAAGAAAACAAAAGACACAGAAAGAGAAAGAGGAAGAAAGGACAAAAAAAGGAGAGGACGATCACCGTCTTAGTCTATGAGCTAGAAAACAACGAAAACAAAAAAGAATGCCGGCACCCAAGGTCAAGTGCCTGCTTGCCTCGTTTTGCCTTTTGGGTGTTGACGTGCTGGATCGCTTGCAATGAAGGACCACAGTAATCCACTCGGTGTCGATCAGCGTTGACGGTGTGCCGACGGCTTCGACGGCTGTTGTTCTGCCCTTTTCTCTGGGACAGAATGACTGTCAGTCTCCTTTGTATGTACTGTGTAGCATTGTTTACCTGTTTTTAGTTCGATGCGCAATTTGAAACTGGTTCCAGCAAGTGATTGACATTGGAGGAAGGGTAGATATCATAGCGTGACGTGCCGTGACGTGACGAGCAGACATCGTGTCGTGGATATTTCCGGTGCAAAATCGATGCTGCACAGATTCTTCATCGTTGCATGTCTCACGACGGAGATATTATGTACAGCACAACAGGCAGCGGAGAGCGCATTGAAAAGGTAACAAGATTGTATTTGATAAGAAGCCCACGACAGAATCTATGAAGATAAAAACCAAGACCCAAATGCCCCATGACAAATGAAACAGATACGTGAACACGATATGCTAATAAATGATAAAATATGGAAACAGAGATACAATCAACGTGATTTTAGACATCGGTGATAGCACCTTTAGTGCGTCCGCGGCAGCACAGCCTCCGCCTGCACCGGACCCCGGCTCGACAGCTGCTCATACAGCAGCCGGCCCAGGCTCAACGACCACTTGTCGAGAGTCCGTGTGGCCAGGTCGCCCGTACAGATGAGCACAGTCCACAGCGGGATGGCCGAGAGTGCCACACCCAGTCCATATCGGACCTGCGTGTCCAGGCCCGTGAGTGCGGTCGTCTGGCGCACGAACCAATGGCCGGCGGTAAAGAGGATTGGGCCGTGTACAAGGTACATGCTGTAGCTGATCTTGCCGAGATACTGGGGGAACGGGTGGGTGAACAGAGCTTGGAGAGCTGGTGTGCGGTCGACCGTCAGGACAATGAGAGCGGCGCCGATGGGAACCCAAAAGTAGTCGGTGTTGCCTGTCGACTGGTGGTGCTGCGGCACGTAATGGATCATGGTCCTGAAGCCGGGGGTGCCGACGGCGCCGCGGATGGCCTCGGGGGTCGAGAGGATGTACAGGCTCAGGATGAAGAAGAAGATGCCGATGGCGGTCTGGTGGCGCGAGGCGAAACGGCGGCCACGGGTGTACAAAGTGGCCAAGGCGCCAAGCAGACCCGAAGTCGGGAGAGAAGGTGTCGCGGCAGAGTTCGCACCGGTACGCTCCTTCTCTTGAGCGGCAAACTGCAAGTCGCACACGATCATGCCGACGATGAACAAGAAGTACTGCCAGTAGATGTACTTCATGGTGAAGATGGCGAGGCAGAACATGAAGATGATGCGGACGTTGGGGCGGATGCGGTTGAAGCAGGCCTGACACAAGAACAGCATGAGAGAGCACTCGAACTCGACGGGCAGTGTCCAGAGGAAGGGGTCGTAGGCATAACGGCCGCCGCGCTTCATGTTCTTGGAGAACGGGTCGACCAAGGCTACGACGCTCGGCCACCAATGTGCCATCTGGCCCCAAAAGGTGCCCTCACGGGGCGGGCGGCGAGACGAGATGGCCGTGCCGGACCATCCAGTGGTGCCGTACCAGTCGAGGTAGGTCATAGTGGCGGAGAAAAGGGTGATGACGACAGGCATGAAGAAGAGACGAGGCCAACGGCGGAAAGCGGACGAGCCAATGGCTTCGTACGCATCGGCGAACTTGCCCATGCGGGACAGCTTGAGCGGCTTGTAACTCAGGGCGTAGCCCGAGATGACGAAGAAGATGGCGACTTGGGGCGGACCGGAGATGGAGAGGCGAAGGAAAGGAAGTTGGATGAGCCACTTTTCGTTGGCGTTGATGCCCCAGCCGTTGTGAATGTGCCAGCCGAACCACAGTACACTGGCGTGGTTCCAGACGACGAAGAAGGCGGCCATGCCACGGAGACCGTCAAGCCAAGCGGTCGGATGCAGTTTACGAGGCGAGGCAGCTGCGGCCGGATCGACAGGATGCAGGAAAGAGGGCACCAGAACCTTGAACACACCGAGTTGGTTGTACAGGGCTGGCCACTCGGACGATATTGATGAACCGACACGGCCCCGGCCGAAGATTCGCCTTATTGGTTGTGTGGCCAGCAGCCAACAAAGGTATGTGAAGCGGATGGCAAGGTGCGGCAAGAGCAGGACAGTGCCGACAATGCCGCCGGGTGCACCGGCAAACCGGGACTTCTCACGGATGACGGGATACCCGGCATCGGCTTCCGGGTCGACATCGGTCGTGCTGCCACTACTGCTACTTCCACTGCTGCCAACTTCCGTCGTTGTAATACTCTTCTTCTCTTCCATCTCTTCTGCAGACCCCTCGTCGGCGGGGACTTGGTCGTATGCCGGCCGGCCGGACCAGAGGGCGTTCGGAGCCATGGGCGAGGCTGTCGTGTGGATGGGAGGGATTTATCGATATTGTCGTCTACAGGATACTGGAGTGAACCGAACTTGAACTCGACGGCACACAGGGGTGAGGTTGATTGTTGACGATCACTGCGGATCGTCTTGGTGGCAAAGAACGGCAGAGCCTCCGCACCGGGGTGGTGATACGTGTGGATATGGGTACGAACGGTACCGAATGACAAGGGCCGGGAAAGTCGAGAAAGTCAGATGAATAAGGTAAAAAGGTTAAAAGAGCGTCGAGAAGGAGGAAAGAGGGACGTTGTGGAGTGGTATCGATGCCGGATCACATGTCGGTGGTGCGTCGTTGGGGAGGAAAAGCACTCCTTGGCAAGTGAGTGTCGAATCGACGTGAAAGAAAAACTAGAAGGAAAGGTGAAAGAAAGATGCAAAATTAGGGACAGAGAGAAGAGAGAATAAAGTTTTGGAAAGCTATTTGAGAACAAAGTACGAGAGGAACGAGAATATGCATCTGGAAGGAACGACTGGGGGGGTGAGCAGTATTGGACGAAGGAACGGGACCCAATATACGACGGAAGGAAGGATTGGGATAGGGCTGTCAGCATTCTGAAAGGGTTCGCTTTCCAGGTGCCACTGCATCCTGTCACCCCTGCCAGCGTTGCAAAATAGATCCCAAAAGAGTACTTCGAATTCTGTAGACGGTAAGCATACATACATAGTAAGGGGGAGGCGCTCGCGCTGGCATCCTCATTTTGCGAGGCAAGCATGGTGCGTGGGCTTATCTGCTCGACAAGTGAACGGAGGGCAAGATACATACAGCCGCACCTGCCATGTGCTCGCAGTGACATGCCATCGCGCCTTCCTTTTGCTACATCGACATGTTCCTTCGTTCTAAAAAGGTTGATGGTTCTTTCCCAATCGGCTGGTATTTTTGTGACGTTGGGGGCAAGAACGAAGAAGGACCCAATTGCGCCGGAGACAGAAAGAGGGACAAAATGAAAAGGTACCGGCGAATGACAGTAGTTGATACATCCACCGGTCTCGACCTGTCACCGACCGTCCTGTTCTAATGCCAAAACTAATATTTGATGGACGCCAACATTCACAATATTGAGAAGGAAAAGCGGGCAAAAGTCATGGGGTAGTGGAGGAAGTACGGAAGACATGCAGGTTCAGTCTTCAGCCCTCGGCCATGGCGGCGGAGATTGATTGTATCTTTTTGGGCACCTGCCTGCGCTGTATCTTACCTTTTTTGTGTCTTCTTGTCCTTTGTCTTGCCCAACGCTCCTTCCTGTCGAACCGTTTGTTTCACACTTCCCTGTCTTTGCTCTTTCTTGCCTCTGCGGTGGCATGGGTCTGCAAGCGATTCGCGCCGAATTGACGTGATGTTCTCCATCCAGTGGACACTGTCTTTGATCTACGTTTGACAAAACATACTCGCCAGTCGAACCAGTGCTCATCTACGATTGTCGCTTCTCTGTCCCTGTCCCTGGTTCCTGACGGGCCGCATATGTTGTGGAAGCAAGTCAGTTGAGTATTTTATGTCTTCAAAGATTCTTCAAAGAGGCAAAAGAAATAAGAGACCAAAAGAGGCGACATGTTCCAGTAAGCGCGTTGTGTGCACGTTTTTCCTAGGGGGCAAGCGTTTTCTAGCGCCATTTTGACTCGGGCTGGTGGGGGGCGTTTAACGTCTTTTGGCAGTAAATAGCAATAACCAACAACGGTCGCTAAACATGTTCTTAACGGCCCGTCGGGTCTCAGAACTAACCCCAGTTTGGGCACATTTCTCTAAACTTGAAAGCTTCACGATTTTCTTTTTATTCATTCCTTTTTCTTCTTATAAGTGAAAAGAGCATCTTCGACGACTTTACTGACGCTGGCGACAATTTCTACGATGCTAAAATGTAGGCCAAGGAACCAATGCTTCTTGTCGTAGCGCAAATTGAGCTTATTTTCGCTCACCACTCTAAGCATAAAACGATGAACCGCCTGGAATCAGAAAGCCCAAGCTTTTTTTCGTTTCCCGCACCGTCGCATTTCTGATGCAACACTCTGATCCCTCACAGAAAAGCGTAATTTCTGACACAATTTTGTGCCCATTCTCCTTGTTTTCTACACATTTCTACGGAGTACTGTGGCTTGACATTGGGTTAGTAGGATACGACAGGTCGTCCAACATGCAAATAGCGGAGTCCACTCGTTGTCTTCTTGTGCTTGTGTCCCATTCTGTCGTTAACGCTAAGTCTCCATCCCTCTCTTCAAAGTCCTAATATGTGTGTTATTGTACTTCATCGCTTCATGTCTTCAAATAGTCTTCCACTACTTTGGCCGTATGGTCTCATACTACAGTATCTACTCATACAATAAATCGACAGTCTACTGCCCTGTTAAAGAAATTGCCACATTCTGTCTCAGTCTTCTCGAGTCTTTCCCACTCTTTTCCCAAGGCATCTGTCAGTTGTGCTGAAATGTACAGGCCTGCAGTCGACTTCGTATCTGCAGGCTCGCTTCTGGTTGTCAATTTTGTGGCGTTTTGTCGGGCAAGCAGCCACCCATTGTATGCAATCTTTCATTGCCGGTAATTGGCCAGACCAATTCAGCCCTCTATGGCATGAGGTTTTACTCCGGGGTGTCAAGAAGATCAACAAAAGTAAATCCCTCGTCTGAATCTCTTACTCACTTGGCTGTGCTAAATATGTGATTTTGGCTACTTGAATCATATCTCTAGATGTGAATAGTATGAGTTTCCCCCGCCATGGCAGAGACAACAGGCTTTAAAGCGGTTGCAATCGGGGTGAGTTCCAATAGCATCCTTCCTCGCTAGTTCCCGGCCGAGCCGGCATGCAAAAGAGGATTAAAAATGCATCGTAATTTACACACTTGAGATGTGTAAGTTAAACATGTCTAGACATCGCTGGCAAGTGGAATGTATTCTGAACTCAGTTCAGGGCTGGCTTGTCCGCCACCTATGTATTCGGAGATGAAAGTTGCGGATAGTGCCTAGCTACATGACCTTGTCAATATATTTATTGGCGAAGATTTCATTTACTTAAACTGCGCTACGCTCACTGTATCTATCTTGTTGGTTTGCGTTCAAGAAAGTTTTGCGAAAAGGGGGCATATTTTTTTTTTGCAGAGCGTTTATTTGAAATTGCTCGAGACTTTGCTTTTTTGTACAGTAAACGATTATCGAGTTATGATTACTGTTAATTTTTTGCCCTAAAACCTCTACGACATGCAACGATCAAGACAAAGGTGAAAGGCAGGATAATATGTGAATACCGTAACATAAAGACATGCACCCCGGCACTCGTGAAGAATCTATGAAAAGGTAGATCTTCACGGAAGCCTGCTTCTTGTGACGAAATTAATAGACCGTCGTAGAGTCAATTTAACGCGGTATTGCGTTTCGCGCCACAAATAGAGCCAATAGTCACCGACCATGTGAGCAAGGTATGTAAGTCCAGTTTCTTGCCACTGCAATGAAGTTCACACACCCTCCATGAGCTACAAGCATGCTAGATGTATTCGCCTAACCGAATAGACTACGAGTATAGACACGATAAAAATTGAGGTTGTTGGCTGTGAAGCTATATAAGGAACCGTCACTCCCCTTGCAACTCAGTAATATGGCCTGAGTCTGTTGATTTGACTGCCTGGTCTCGCCTACCTCGAAGATACTTATTGGACATCACGTGGGGATGCTTCTGAGTATAGGGACAAGGTTGATGTGGTGCCCGAAAGGCATTCGACCGACCCGCGTGGTTAGGGCTCAAGCCTGCTGGGCCACTTTGTAAGCTGGCCTCTGTCGGTTGGCTGTGAAATTACATATATATCACATATACAATTGACCGTTAGTTGTCTCCGGTCGGGTAAGCTTTGCGCGCACACGAGCGGCAACCTAGCAACAATGTCGTTTCTGGCAGGAAGCGACATGCCACGACACGGGACAACAAGCGAACGGTTAAATACCAAGCGCCGCGTCCTGGCAGCAAAGTCTGTTATATCAAAAGATAATGACTTTCTGCGCGCGTTTTGCTTCACACGTGACTGTAGATATATCTGACAATGCCGCTATGAGGCGCAGAATACCACAACACTTATGAAGGGCCGTGATGCTATTAGCCTAAGAAGCAAAACAGCCCAGCCACTGTGTCGTTCATGCTACCGTTCTTTATAAAGATAACATTCAACCCAGGTATTTCATGAAGACCCTGAAAATGAACAGTCAACCCTACAGACGTCCAACAAGGGAATCCTCAAAGATCCTCACAGTCAAACGAGCAAGATGGATCCATTTACAAACCAGAGCTGCCCGACAAACGGTAGCCCCGAAGGAGATGCACTCAACATCCCAAGTGACATTACCTACGCCGTGATCCCGGGTACCAATGAGTCCGATCCATGGATGGTCAATTGCTGCGCGCCAAACCCGGTCAACATTGCCAGCACCTGCTGCCGACCACTTCAAAAACCATACGACCCAAGCACAAATATTGAGCAATTTTGGTGGTTGTTTGACAGCCGAACACCGCAATCTTTCGGTATCCAATGCACTGCTGATCCACGTTTTCAACTCGGCGCCGTCAAACAACAACCGTATGTCGTTGGCGGGAATGGTGGCTGTGGCATTGGTAATGTTTACTTTGTTGATTTAGGTGACGTGAGAGAAGTTTTGAGCGGTATACGAATTTTGGTTGGATCTGATTAATGTAGTGTAATATTTAAATGTATTTGATGAACGGAATTTTTTAAATATTATATTTTAAGGTGCATTACAAATTCCTCTCTTTCTAATTTGGCCATTATATACTTAGTTATATCGTGATGTTAACTAGAAGAAGATTATTCTATGGCACAATGCAGAGTAAAGTGGAAGATTTTCAAGAGCAGAGCAGCCCTTCAGGAGCCGTACATAATGGTGTGTGAGGCTGTCTCGTTCGGAACAGGGCTTGAATGTTGACATGTTTATTCTTTCGCTTTCGCCATGTGTGACGTAGACCAGACGTTCTCTTTAGTCGTTGTGGACTTCGATGGCATCCAGAACCAGTCCGAAATATAAAGAGGACGAAGCATATTAGCGTCCGCTTCAAAAAAGCCGTGTCTGCATAAATGGGCAACCTTGCTTACCAGGAGATCCAATCGAACCGAATCTGATGGTGTTTTCGGCTCCAGTCTTGAGTTGGATCTGGAGCGGAGCGCTCGAGTGGTGGCCTGGGTATCGATTCACTTGAGATAGATAGATCGGCTCAGTGTTGTCGTTGATATATACTTATGCATCTCCGTCTAGTATACAACACTCGTGGTTAATTAATATATTTCGTTGTCATTTTTGTGGCAATTTTTGTTAGTTATATGATGCTCACTGGATGGGTTTTCGGCTGTGTAGTGGAATGAGAACCATTCCAACGACCCACTTCCAGTCACATTGTGGAATATGACCTCGCTTGTGGGATGGACTGTCGGTGTACAAAGTATTAGTATCTGTTTGCAGGCTGGTGCAGAATATGAACGAAGACAGGAGAGGATTTGGAAGTCCATTATACCTTGATGCACAGATCGTTTGCTTGTGCAGTGTTCACAGTCCGTGACAGCTTTTATTTTGGTGGAATGGTTAGTTGCTGTTGACGACGAGTAACTTTTTTTCATTTCCATTTTCATTTTTTTTTTTTTTTTTTTTTAGTTGCGGGAAATGGATACTCACCGGCACGGCCTGTCAAGAGGGCATCCTCGGCCTCGTAGCGTTTCTTGGTTGTTGGATAGGCAATAACACCAGTGTTGACATCAACCCTCCACATGGAATGATAATCCAATGTCACATTGACAGTCCTTGAAAAAACCACATGGTCGGTATGGAAGGCCAGACCCATTTCCCCAAGATGACAGCTAGCAACAAAACTCACTTGGTGTCGACACTCATGGGAAGCCAAACATAGTTTGACGTGTCCGAACCCTTATCGAGCCACGCGTCACCCATATAGATATAGGCGTTCGCCTGGCTGCCTTGAATGACGAGTTCGAACGTGTTTTGTGACCTATACGTGTTGGTGCTCTGCGGAGCAATGGGATAAGGGCCGGACCAGGCGCCACTGATGCTCGTAGCGTAGAACAGTTGGTTTGGGTTGGCGGTATATTCTGTCTTGGACGAAACAATCAGGAAATAGTAGCCATCAACGGTGAACATGCCTGGAGCTTCATATGCGCCGACCTCTAATTCAGAGAAAAAAGTTGTGATTAGCTTAGGGTCTATGCTATGCAAGCAAAAACTACGTTGATATACGTATACGTACTGTGGTTGTTGACCATGTCCCCAGCTGATCCATTGCTGTGAATCGCATTGATCTGGACAATGTTGTAATCTGCGCTGGAAAGGATGTAGTAGGTTTTGCCTGGACGATCGTGTCAGGACATTGTCGCTGTTCATATACATTGAACAAGTTTAGGTAGGGGCCAATCTTACTTGTTGGGTCATAAAACATGCCCGTGTCTGAATAGGTGTAGTCGTTCGGTGGTAGGCCGGTTGCGGTGCCATACTTGGCATAGCCGGAGGCTAGAGACGACGATCGCAGGGGCTGCACTAGACGTGACATTTGGCCGTAGATCTGATTTGCAGAGTTGGATGAGCAACCCTTACACACGCGTTATACGTGTCTCGAGTGAAGAGGCACGAGGTAAGAGACATGGGATGGACGAACTCAATAGTCGTTGTTCGGTTTGGCATACTTTGGCCGCCACATGCTCGTGACGGTCGATACGAAACCGAGATTCTTCCAGTTCAGCAGATCTGTCGACGAGTACATGGTGCCTCCGGTGTCTTGGTATTATTGGTTAGTATGGCATTGGTAGAATAGGCGAGTAGGCCCGGGGGAGGGACAATACTTGTTGTGCCATTGAGGGCATAGCCAATCCAGTAAAAGGTTCCCGAGCGTTGAAAGACCTGGCCACCGTGGGCATTGCTTTTGTTTCCGTCAGTGTCCGTCCACACGCCGCCTGGAACGATCCAGGAGTTGGCAGCAAAAACTCCACGGAAGATTGCAAAGGCGAGGACGAGTATGTGAGACAGCATCGTGTATTTTGCTGTCGTGTCGTATTTTGTTGATTTTGATTTATTCAAAAGTTTGAAATAATAAAGGCGCGGTTTATGATGTTGTCTTATACTTTTTCTCTCTTCTGTTTATCCTTTGTATTTTGTCCACTGGCAATCAAGTTTGGAGTTTTTGTTGACAGGATAAGGTCAAGAACCATCGTCGGCCTCGCTTACTCCGCAGGGTCAAAACCTGATATGCCATGCATGCATCTCTCCTGCATAAAATGAGGAGACCCCGGATTGTGACATCAGAACGCGGGGAAGATCTCCAAGGAGATGAGTTTCTGTCGTGTTTTCTCGGGAAATAATTGTCGTAAAATAATTGTCGTGGATGGTTGTTAATTGATCCTGGCTGTTGTTGGATGGAAAATTGCATCGCCGACGGAAAAGCCACGCTTTGTCTACTTTAGCGAAAAGTCGAGTGCCGTCGGGAGGGAAGGGCTGACAGGCTAATAGTTCAACCGTGTGGAGAGTATCCATGGGTACGGGTTACCGCCGATAGCGGGAAGTGCATAGGCGAAAACGACTGCAACAATTGCAATCGCTTATTTTCCATACAAGACTGTTACAGTGCGGAGAACCGGCTGAACTCCAGATGCTACCGGCGGGTATGTGGAGAAAGGAAGTCGTTACAAAGAAGCATCCCAGAACACAATGACTGGCGTACGTGGGCAGCCGCGGACCTACTCCGATGTCACGGAACGGATGTGGAGCGGAAGTTGAGCGGATGTGGAACGGAACACACGACGGAAAACGTGCCAGGTTGACGGAAACTGTGCCACTAGCGCAGTGCTACTGTAATTAGCGTAGTCACTAACCGTTTAGGTCCCACAGAAACGGATGTAAGTGAATCTTTAATCCTAATTTGACGGCGGAACTTGAACCATCAACCATCCAGACCAGCAATTGACTTCATAGAAGCAACATTGGACACTGCCAATAAAACAACATATAGCAGCCAGTCAGAAAAAAACGATTGCAGTAATCTCTGCAGCGTTATTGTACTGCATTTCAATAGCGACCGTTCTCGACAAACAACGTTCAACTGACAGCTTTGATGCTCGCTGATCTCTCACAGCTATGTTTGAAACTCCCATTGTGGCGTTCACGCCTGGGCCGGGCCATGTGGACTTGAAAGGCGCACTCATTCTGGTTGACGCGGACGACTATGAGGGCATCCACATTGCGGTTGGAAATCTGGCAGTCGACTTGGAAAGGGTCACTGGCACAAAGTCGGACATCGTGCACGGCACGACAGATTCCACCGAAGGCAAAGTCGAAGACAGAGCCGAAGTGGCCATCCTCGTGGGCAGCCTTGAACGTTGCAGGTATTTTCGCAATGTGTCGTTGGCCGAGGCGGGCTCGGTGGGTCAAGTGGCAGGCAAGTGGGAGTCGTTTGTGACGAGCTGCGTGGAGACGGAGGCTGTGCCCGGGCTGGCTGGTTTGGGGCGGCTGGCAAACACGTTGTTCGTCATTGCCGGGAGCGACAAGCGAGGCGCCATCTTTGGCACATATACGCTCACCGAGCAGATTGGCGTCTCGCCGTGGCACTGGTGGGCCGACGTGCCGGTCAAGAGGCACGCGCAGGTCTACGCGCTGCCGCGCACGACTGTCCACGGCGAGCCCAGCGTGCGGTTCCGCGGCTTTTTCATCAACGACGAGGCGCCGGCACTGACGAGCTGGGTGCACGCGACGTTTGGCCCCAAGTACAATGCCGAGTTCTACCGGACGGTCTTTGAGCTGCTGTTGCGGCTCAAGGCCAATTTCCTGTGGCCAGCCATGTGGTCCGGGTATCCGCAGCCCGGGAGCAGCTTTTTTGTCGATGACCCGCGCAACCAGCAGCTGGCCGACACGTATGGCATTGTCATGTCGACGTCGCACCACGAGCCAATGCAGCGGTCGACGACGGAGTGGTTTGCGCGCGACGGTGATGGGGGTGTTGCCGAAAACGAGTGGTCGTGGAACACCAACAAGGCCAATATCAAGACGTTTTTTAAAGAGGGCGTGGAGCGTGCAGCGCCGTACGAGTCGTTTCTGACGCTTGGAATGCGCGGCGCGGGCGACTCGGGCATCGTTGCCGACAAGCCGCTCGAGACGCTGCAGGACGTCGTCAACACCCAGCGCCAGATCATCCAGGACTGCCACGGACCAGGCAAAGCGCCGCATCGTGAGTTGCAGCAATGGGACACCATTGGTTGTTTTGGTTGTTTTGGTTGTTGTTTTTTCCTGCCATGGTACTAACGCCTCACCTCCCCATTTCTTTCGCAGAACTCATTGCGCTGTACAAGGAAGTGCAGGAGCACTACGAGAACGGGCTGCAGGTGCCCGACGACGTGACGCTGCTGTTTGCCGACGACAACTTCGGGACCATCCGGCGGCTTCCCACGGAGGAAGAGAGAAAGCGCAGTGGAGGCGCAGGAGTAAGTGGCAGACGGATGTGCCATGTTTAATTCGATATTCATTACTGAAGACTGACACTCTAGATCTATTACCACGTGGAGTATGTCGGCCATCCGCGGGGCTGCAAGTGGCTGAACACGACGTCTTGTGTAAGTCGTCATCGATCGTTCCTTCCTTTTATTCTCCGCTCCCTCTAACAACGTCAGGGCAAGCTCTACAGCCAGTTTCGTGCCGCCTACGACCGCGGCGCGCAGATGGTGTGGGTCGTCAACGTGGGCGACATCAAGCCGCAAGAGCTGCCGCTGACGTTTGTCATGGCCCTGGCCTGGGACATGTCCAAGTTTGCGACGCCCGGCTGCGTGCCGTCGTTTTTCGAAGCGTACGCGGGGAGGTTCTTTTCCCAAGGGGAGGAGGAGGAGGAGGAGGAGTCAAAGACGACCGCCGAGATTGCTGGCATCCTTCAAGACCATGACAGCCTACTCGCCCTGCGCCGCCACGAGCACATTGGCGCCGACACGTTTTCGCTGCTCCACTACGACGAGGCCGAGACCATCGTGCAGCGCTTTGCCCGGCTCGAGGCACGCGCAGTGGCCTTGATGGGCGCAATGCACCCCCAAAGCAAGGCCGCCTTTTTCCAGCTTGTACTGCATCCGATCAAGGCGTCATCCATCTACGTGGCGCTGCGCGTGGCCCAGGCCAAGAACCAGCTGTACGGCCGCCAGCGCCGCAACTCGACCAACACGCTGGCGCGGCGCGTGCTCGACCTCTTTGACCAGGACTTTGCGCTCGCCGAGCAGTACCACGGGGAAGGGGAAGGCGAAGGCGAAGGCGGCGGCAAATGGAAGCATATGATGCGCCAGCCGCACTACGGCTACGTTGACGACACGTGGCACGACCCGTCGCGCGACCTGGTGACGGGCCTCTGCTATGTGCAGCGCCGCCAGGACTCCAACCCGGCGGTGGGTTTTGTGGGCGTGGCTGTCGAGGGCCATGCCGGCGTGCGGCCAGGCCTAATCAACGAGGAGTCGGACCGCACGCAGCCCAGCCGTGGCGATCTCGTGCCCGGCCTGACGCTGCCGAGGATGTGTCCGTACGGCCCGGCCCGGCGGTCTTTCGACGTGTTTCTGCGCGGCACAAAGTCGGCCGGCTGGGCGGTGGCCAAGGTGGGCTACGACTGGGTGCAAATCTCGCCGTCGTCGGGAAGTCTTACGGTCGGCCGGGACGGGAACGACAACGAAAACGAAGACCAGCGGGTGCACGTCAGCATCGACTGGGACAGGGTGCCGGCCGGCTTCGACGGTACGGTCGCCATTGACATTGTGTCGACGCGTGGCGACGTCGAGCAAGTCCATCTGCCGGTCGTCCAGCGAAGCGTGCCGGCAGCACTGGTGGCCAAAAAAGACCGGAGCCGCATATTTGTCGAGTCGGACGGCTACGTGTCCATTGACGTCGGCGCCGTCTTGCCCCTGCCTCCACACTACGAGCACCATCCATTCCTCGGCCGCACGGGCTTTGGTGCCGTGGCGCTGGCGGCTACCTTGCACGAGCAAGAGGCTGAAAAAGGAGCAGAAGATGATAACAAACAAAACGACAAGATTGCCTTCCTCGAGTACCCCGTCTATCTCTTTTCAGAAACAGCCCCCCGCATCACCCTCTACTTCACCCTGGCACTCGACACCGACCCCCGCCCCGGCCACCTGCTGCGCTACGACATTGGCCTGGACGATGAGCTGCACGCGTCCACGCGTCTACTGGACGACCCTGCCACCGTCGGCGACTTACCGCCCGGCTGGTCCGAGGCTGTCCAGGACGGCGTGTGGAAACGGACGCACACATTTGGCCTGGGCCATGCCACGCCGGGCCTGCACCACACGGTCAAGTACCGTCCGCTGACGCACGGCGTTATGCTGGAAAAGGTAGTGGTCGATCTGGGGGGTGTGCGGGAGAGCTATCTGGGCCCGCCTGCGAGCATGTCCGTGTAGCACAACTTTCCAAGGCCCAAGGAAGTGGCTAATGCCCAAGGGGTTGAACATGGTCGTTGTATTTGAAGTTGTTTAATTATTTTGATTTTATTTTATATATCGTATGCCAATAGATAATTTAAATATACAGCCCAAAAAATATCCCTATTCTTACATTGTGTCGGGAGTGCGGGGGTTACATGGCCTAGGCTTAGTACGGTATACTGTCGTATTGTTGTGGTATTATTCTGTACTGTGAATCTGCACGTAGTGAAGGAGTCCGATGGTTCGCCCGGCGCCCGAGCCGCTAGTGCTGCATCTATACCATTTACATAATTTCCGTCTCTTCTTTTCCGTGTTTTCCGTCGCGTCTGTCGCATCCGTCTAAGCGTCTGTTGACCAATATTTTGGTTCCTTTCTTCTTTTTCTTTTCGTTTTTTTTTTTTTTTTTTTTTTTTTTTTCGCCGTTGACATTGTCGCCGACCTTGTCGTCCGTCAACTTGACAACGACAAACTTACACGGTCATGTCATTGCCAATGCCCTCGCCGCAACAGCGTCCTACTTCCAGGCGCGCGGCGCACGCCATTCGGTGGCCCGCGTCGACGTGTCTGTGCGCGCCGAGGTGGACGCCTGGATTTGTGGGATCGTGGCCCAGTTTGGCCGCCTCGACGGCGCCGCCAACATTGCCGGCGTCATCGGCAAGCACCACGGCCAGCGCGCGACGGCCGACCTCGACGACGACGAGTGGGACAGGATTATCAGTGTCAACCTCACCGGCTGTATGTACTGCGTGCCGAGCTGCGCGTGGTCGCGGACGGCGGCGCCATTGTCAACATGGCGTCGATCCACGGCACCACGGGCCCTGCGCTGCACGGCGCATACGGCGCCAGCAAGCACGGCGTCGTCGGCCTGACGCGCGTCGCTGCCAAGGAGTATGGAAAGCGCGGCATCCGCCCTAGAAACGATCAAAGATATGACACAAGTTCAGGCCTCCTACCTGGAGTTTGAGCTTCATTCTGAAAGAAAAGACTCCGTGGGCCGACGCCGGCCACGAAGTTGCCTGGCTCCAGATTCCCCTCCACCATGTCGTCCCCGTCACTCTTCCTGTAAGCATTGACAACACCGACGCAAGATCGCCTTACACAATGTCCATCGAGAAGCTGTCGAGTACCCTCTTGCAGATCCACTCTCTCAGTCCCACCGGCCCGTGTACTCGCTGGACCTTTGATCTTGTCCGTGGCCGGCTCGCGTCGTGGACAAAGCCCAAGCCCGGCACCGTCGACGACACAGTCCAGATCTTGCACACAGGGCCCGCGCTCTCCATCTACCGTGCGCCGACAGACAACGATGTGGCGGTCGGCGCCAACTGGGCCGAGAAGGAAGTCAAGTATGCGCGGCCGTACACGCGACAAGTTTCCTGGTACGTTGACGCCGCGCACAAAAACCAAACAGCCACCATCCGCTGCCGCCAACGGTTCGCCCCGGTCGCGCTCGAGTGGTGCATCATGACGACCACCACCTACCGCTTCTGCGGTCCGCAGCTGCACATCTCCATCACTAATCGACCCGGCCCAAACAACCATCATCTTAATTTGCCCGACACGCTGCCGCGCCTCGGCCTCTCTCTGTCGCTTGTGCCCGGCTTCGAGACGCGAAACGCAATGGGTCGAGTTCAGAATGGCCGCTTCAGGCTCTACCTCGACTGCCACCACCACCACCCTCAAGGCACACTTCCTCGACAAGCCGCTAGGTTTTGACTTTCACGCATCCCACTACGACACCCTCGACGTCGAGCGTCCCCAGCACCTGTATGAGCTGGAAAAGTACACACGGGACGAGCTGATTGTCCGTCCCGATGCTGACCACCAGGGCCCGGGAAGCGAAGCCTGTGGTATGTATCTTCCCTTTCCAAGTGGCTCAAAAGCAAAAAAAAAAAAAAAAAAAAAAAAAAATAAAGATGTCTTGATTCACTGATAAAGAAAGCTCACATGATTTGCGAAAATGCCACGACGTAGCATTGTGTAATAAGTGGGCGGCTTCGGTTCCTTCGTTGTGGCCAGAGCTGCGCGCTTCTTCATTCGCCAATGCAGGGGTGCATTTTGTTTTGACGGGCTTCATCTCCCGCCCAGCACTACTCTTTCCTGTGTACCTGCCCTCTCTGGCCAGTTTACGTCACATTCTACTGCTGTGCCACTAGCGTGCCAAGGGACTTCCTCTCTCAGGGTCTCCATGCGAACCCTGTTTGACAATGCCTTGGTACGATTGTTGCCCGAGGGTGCAGTTTAGCCTGAACAACCTGCCATCAATAAGGGGATATCGGGCACATGCACAGCCAACACACACACAGGTACGGAATAATGAAGTACTTATTAGACATGTCGGCCGCACAAGCCCTCCACAAATGTCAAAAAGGGCCCTTGGGATCTAAACGCGTACGCGATTATTCTCGAAAAACGTGCTCACATACAAATAATAAAAAAACCTCACTTCGCCGCAACCATGGACCCCTTCACAAACTCGAGCTGCCCTACAGGTAGCATCCCCGATGGCCTTCCCATCCCGCAAAACATTACTTACGCCGTCATCCCGGGCACAAACACATCCGATCCGTGGATGACCCTATGCTGCGAGCCGAACCCCGTCCACATCGCCAGCAACTGCTGGGAATGGTGTCAGGTTCCGGAGGCCCTGCGGAATCACTCGACATCATCAGCAATTGCTCAACAGTTTGGCGGTTGTTTGCTAGCCAATGGCCGCAACATTACGCAGTCCAATGGGTTGTCGGTGCATGTTACCAACTCCTCGCCCTCAAACAACAACCGCCTGTCACTTGCAGGAATGGCAGTTGTGGCATTGACGATGTCCGTTTTGTTGGTTTAGGCAGTGGAGTAGAAATAGGCGGCTCGAAGTAAATGTTTAACGATAAGAATGTTGATCTGATCGTTTTGTTTTGTTTTGGGGAGCGTGTTGGGCGACATATACAGGAGAATATCGAGCATCTCTTGCCTCGAATCGCTTTTTCCCACTTGGTTAATATTTTAATGGTGTAACAATAAACTTATTTTTTATGTTAAACACTCGTAACTAATATAGCACGACCACCAATGTGATGATTAGAAGCTACTAGAAGCTATTGGCGAATATCCGCCCTAACGCTAGCCGTTTGAAACTAGCATTTAGACCCCCCCCCCCTGAATCAAAGTAAACAAACCCACGAATCAACGGTGTTGCATATTAATATTCTCGAGCAACGGGATACATCACAAGTCGCCATTAAAGTTACAGCGCATTGATAAACCACTACAACACCAAATATAGTATTCAAAGACCTTACACAAATGGCAATCCATATCATATTGCACTACTGAAAGACGCAATATAGCTTCATTGCACAAATAAGTAAATTGGTTTAACAAAAAATTTACTTGGCGTTAATTATGCACAAAAATATTAGTATGCCTAGATAAAAAAAAATCAAGTAGCACCCCCTACATTTTAGTTTGATCAATCCCATAATATTTCTTCTAAAAAAGATGTCATTATCGGTTAAAAAAATACAAAAAAACAAGTGAATTAAATGGACACTATTTGCTTTATTTTGTAATTATAACTTATTTCAACGTTAATTTTGTTTCCTTACTGCATTTGGTGTGCCTCTTCCATGCTACTAACTAAACTAGAAAACATCAGTGTTTCATCGAACACAAAGCATAATAAGATAAGATGCATAAAAAAGCATGCTTTATCACTTTCCAGGCCAAGGTAGCTTCCCATCGACAAAGACGCGAGGTGGTTTTTATTCGCTAGTAGTACACAAGATGAGACTTTTAATTGAAGGAGTCATTAGTACAAACAACTAAAATGTGCCTTGACATGCTTTCAGAGAGTAGTTGTAGAAAAGACCAGGGATTGTGACATGTAGTGAGATGCGTGTTGTACTGACTTCCATTTGTGTTGATGTACCAGAATGACACACCACGGAGATGTTTTGGTCAGTAGGTCGTACTGTGTTCTGTATGGGGTAGGGCACAGAAGAAAGTCTAGCCGCCAGAGGTGCTGAAGACTGTCGGGTGAAGACTGTCGGGACTACGGTGCCAATTAGTGAGTTCAGTGGTGCTCATACTGTTGTCTGTCGAGATAACTGGAAAATATGCCGCTCTCAATATCGACATCAATTTCTATGCCAATATTAACAAGATACCGGAAACAAATGTTGCTACCGAAGCCTACAAGTCAGGTACTTGGGAAACATGAACTCGGTTTTCTTCATGTGTAACATGGACCAGTTGTAGACGTCCCTGGTTCTGGCCCACCACTAGTGATGCTGCTACCACACGCTGCTGAACGTAACAAGTCCCCGGAAGACAAGTAACCGCGTCAATTACTTGAACGAATTATTCAGTAGAGTTGGAAACAGTTAATTACAGTCTTTTCCTGAATTTTTTCCTACACTACAACAATTGGAAAACTCCGTTGGGGTGATTGGTTCAGGTACTTGCATTTGCTGAAAAAAAATATATTCACGGCTCCCTAATCATCACGTCTGGTTTTGAAGTACTTGAAGAATTGCAGCCTTCCAAACAAAGCAACACAAAATCGAGCACAAAAATAGCCGGCTGCGGGTATGCCTCTGGTCATTACCAGGAGACATTTCAGAACAGCTGGCATGCCAGTAGCAATTATGTTCCGGTAGTAAAATTATGTGGCACATGCTCACGCCGTTCCCGCTCCAACTTGACAGAAGCCGCAGGCTGGCGTTGCTCTTCTTAGCCCATCCGACAGAGGTCTTCCGTGACTTGTTGCAAAAAGCTCCAGGTGGGACCGGAGAAACTGTTCCAGTTTGTCTGTCAAGCGGGTGTTTGTGGTGACATCATCATTTCTACTTTATCTGTTAGGAAATGATTTGCTTGGGGTAGTTTCACATATGGATAGGATGACGTTGCCGGATATAATAATTTTGTAAATACGGAATACACCCGTCTTTCTCGAAATAAAGGGCTGCTTCGAAGATCTACCAACTGGTCATGAATGGTTGTCGAGCCTTTCCTGGTCCATCAAACTATTCCGTTCATTTTTCAAAACAATTCAGGACGATATCATAGTGCTAGAAGTTGTGAAGATATGCTGTAGGATAATTCAGTGCTCCCAAAGTTCGTGCACGCTGGTGCGAAGGCATTTTCGTCGTTTGGTCTCGGACTTATTTTAACAGCCCCGAGCTATTTGTCGATGGGTCGAGTGGGTTGTATGCGCAATTACCTTCGCCGGTTTAGAACACGATGTGACTAAAATGTCATTAATATTTTATGCTAGCGAACGCGAACCATATTCGACAATCACAACATCAATTTTCGGTATAGTTGACGCTTTGCATGCGGCATGAAGTCCTTGTCAATATATTGTGTGACAAGCAAGGTAAGTTTCTCTTGGGACACCTGCAAATGGAGGATTATTTGTGGTTTTCTTTGTGGGACCTGGACATGAATAGTCATTTTGAGGAGTATGATGGCTGGCTTTGGTGCGTCATCGTCAAGCTCAATGTTCACGGCAAAATCTGGCTTGGGCCTCAGGACATCATATATTCTGGGGAGTGCAGTTTCAGTGGCTCATAGTTACTGACCGACTGATACAAAATATTCAGCAGCCTTACGCAGAGGCTTGCTTGTGCTCTTATCCAGTAATGGTGACGACGCTTCATTCTATCAACGGTGGACACATTCAATCAGTAAGAACCACCATATGACGTCAAGCTCCATTGTTGCTTGACCCGTGCAAACATCTAACTCGTTGATCATGTATAGTCTTTTCTACAGAGACAGGCTCATAGGCGGCAGAGAGTACCCCAGTACCCGATTTCGGGAACCGGTGTGATTATTTTAAACATATTTTCCCATCCCTCACCCAGCATCCCTCTCCGAGGATGTTCGAGCGTTGGTAGTAGTATGGCGGACGCTTTGAAGGAGAAGTTTCTTCTAGGCTTTAGCCCTGTCTTGCAGTGGCAACAAAAATGGCCATCTCAAACCATAATCTTACCTCCGAACATGGTTTATTGTATTGAATTTGCCATTATAAGAATGATAGGTCTTTGGACCAATAGTGGTAGCTGTGAGATGCCGACATCTGCGTCGAGTATTCTCTCTAGACGCAGCCCATGAAAGCTGCCGGCCAAATTTGACATGAACCACCTGAAGAATGTCCAAGCCTGTTGGTATGTATGGTCATAGATGTGAGGGGTGATGTTTGTTTGCGGCCGAAGACAGTTCCACCTCCACCGGCCATCATGCGCATCTTATAGCCTGCCTTTCTTTTTTTGTTTCGGTTTCGACAACATGTGCCTCGCCTGTAAGCAGATATACTGCCATTGCGACTGAAAGTTGCAGAGACCCGACTTCATCTCTAGCGAGAAACTGCGCAGGGGAAGTCCCTGTTCGGTTGACAGTTTTCTCGTAGTCTGGCAAGATCCACGGACAGACCCCCACAAACTGGGCGACTGTGGCATCACTGCTAGAATAATAGAGTAATACCCTGCCGAAACGACCATCGACTCAGTGCCATTGACTTTGCTTTGAGAGTGCTCAAGACAAACCCAAGTTATCGCGTCATCATGCCATTCCCTGAGAGTTTGTAGTGTTTTGGGAGCCTCAACGCTTTTAAATCATCAAGCTATTACTGTAAATCCTCTCACTCTGGATCCAGCAACATAAATTCTGGCAAGGTAAAAGGCCTCAAATGGGCTGCGCGTTTGTTTCTTGTCGTTGCGCTTAAAGTACTTAGTCTTTGAGTTCGCTTGCGTCTGCTGCCAAGGTTGCCAGTCCAGATGTTTTGCACACTCGTGTTTGATCCAAGGCGTGGCAGAGTCGCCCATCCAAACAAGGCAGGCGTTCTTTGCCCTTCTCATACATCATCCTCGCTGATGAATGGGCTGCAGTCTGCATGGTCCGACTCTTCCATGGGATCTAAAGTAAATAGAGTTAGAGGGCGCGGACCGTACCGTCTAAAAGAAAATGGCCTAACTAGATTCGGCAAAGTGATAATTGCAAAGTTGACGACATCGCAAAGTCCTTGTCCGACCGTAATGAATTCCCGGCAGTTTTGGTGGATAAAAAAACACGAAAAAAAAAATTCTGGAGAGTCAATTGCTTCTGGAATTATGACGATGTCAAGCAATGTCTCATGCATAGCTAGTCTTCTTCAGAAAGTCGTGCGCTCCTTGTGCGGAGAACTGTCGACGACTGTCTTCGAGCATACCTCGTGTGACCAGACTTGGTGTTTGACTGCCTCTCTTGATCAGCTATGGGAACAAAGTTCGTCCCAAGAACAGTGGTTCGGAGGTTTTAAAAGTGCCGATGCAGGGGGACATTGCCTTTTGAGGTGGCCTATACATCCTCCGCAGTAGGAGGTGCGGTGCACTTGTCGTGGATGACTCTAATGTTACCGACATACCGCTTAAGTGCACCGCTTAGACGGGAACCTTGTGAAGATTAGTCGAAATCGCGGTCAGTTTATTGCTTCGACTTGTCTGTGTGATAGATGTTGGTGAATTTTGTTGTTCAGGCGGTCCTTACTCCACGAGGCGACCTCAGACCTTGTCGTTTGCCTCGCGTTCTCAAGAAATGACAATAGTCGTACTTTAACTTGATGTTATCTGAGACAGCGAGTATGCTCGGTCGGAAGTTAAGAGCGGTATTGAGATATGCTCTTAAATGGCGGACTGGTGGTAATATATACACACTTCTGTCAAACTTAGCAGTCGTCTTAATGGAGGTTGCGTATCAACATACAAGGCCAGGAACGGATGTACACCTGAACTTAAAAAGCGATACCAAAACCTTGGCCAACAAGCCGACATGGCAGCTAAAACGGTACTTGATAGGTAGTCCAATACCTGTCTGCTTTTGAAGTTGTCTAGGCTTTCTCGGAATCGCCACGTGAAGGGCGAGGGGGGGAAGGGTCTCTTTCAACAGGTTGAATGTTATCCTAATGGCTATTATCTATGGCGACAGTGACGAGGTCCAAGTGCCATAAGACCTAGGCACTGATAGAGTAGAGTATGATAGGCCTTGATTTCAGCACGCCTAAAAACAGGGGAGCATGACCCGCCACGAGTTCATCGAATAGTCACATCTGCGACTGTCGGAACTGGATATGGCCGGGCGTGAGTGTTTTGTACAATATCCTGGCTTGGTCATGGTCAAGCTCATTGAAATTCTCGATGGACTCCCGAATAAAAACTTGGCTGATATAATAATAATGCTATCTGCTTAAGGATTCTCGTTGGGGCCGGAGCTGTCGGAGTTGTCAAACGCGGGGGTTGAAGAAGTGGGAGGATTCACGACACGGTAGCAGATCAGTGCCTATACAGGGGCCTCCCTAACTTCTCCGTTGGCACCTGGCACGGAAGACGGCGATATTGTGGGCTTGTCACTTGTGTCTTTTCTGTCGTTGACGGAGGTTGCAACATTATGACCCTAACTTGAGTTCTGTTCAGTTCATTGGGGCTAGAGAAGTGCGACGAGAGTGCAATTGCCAGTTCTGGTATCTCCACACCGTCTGTGTAGTAAACCTTGTGGTGATGGAGAGGCAAAAACATATAGCACAGCAACGTCATCCGAGCGCGGTCGGTATCCGTGTCCTATTTTTGATTCCGGGGTTGGATTTGTTTTCGGAGCTCTTCACTGTTGAAGTGTGTTGTCGCTCTCTTTCCCCCTTTTTCGTTAGGGAAACCTTTTATGATAGGAGAGTACCTTCAATAAGCTAGACGCGTCCTTCACGACCTCTATTGCTAAAGGACTAGAGGTATTCCATGCCGTTTTAGAGCACTATGTAGACTGCGTTTGGCATGCCACCGGCTTTTATTTGTCTTTAGTGATCACTCATAGTTGCCGGGTGATCCTCTAGTAGACAACGGTAAAGCATATTTGGTTTGTTTCTCATAATCGGGTATCTGCGCATGTTGCCAGGGCCTGGCTGTTATCGACTCGTTGTGGTTCGGTATGCTCTGGGAAACTTTGCGGACCGCCTAATAATCAGGCCAGTGACCACATTATGTTTGGGAGAGAGCATCTACTTAACGATGCTTGAGTCTTTGAGAGAGTGTGTCTCCCTTCTTTCAACAAGCGGTTCGGCCCGACATCGCGATTTGGCTCGGTGTCCAGCTTGAAGAAAAATTAGCCTTTGATGGTTCCTTGTCCAGGCGTAATCTGTCTGGTATTTATCGGCAGCTTTGTTTTCTTTCAGGCACTGAAAAGTTGTAAAGTTCAGTGGCCTCTAACACATCAACTAAGCAGGAATGGTGCTTCAGGCGGCCGTTATTTGTGGGTATAGCAGTGCATGTCTTGTGTTTTGGAGAAAATTTTGAGCCGGAAGAACATGCATTGGCACTTAAACCGGTCATGCTTCTATTTGTAGCCCCTTCCGTTACATCCAGCAACACATGCCTTCAACGACGTCCATGCAATTTGATTGCTGAACTGATCTCACCAAAACTAGCTATGTGTAGCTTGGCTGCCAGGCACATTCATCTGCATAAACTCCCCACGAGGTCCTATAGCGGACGCGATGCGTTCTGGTGCGCTGTTGCCTTGCTAGATCGGTCCGGCAGGTGAAGATATAGCATTCATGGAGTATATCTTGTGTAGTTCATCTCGAGGAACTGGCCAACACACAATGGGGCTGTTATGTTGCAAATGAGTGCGCGTTTTGTTCACGATGCGTGGCCGAGACAATACGCACCCGCCACCGAGCTTGCTGTCTTGAACGACGAGATGAGTCACTGGCTGGGCGACGTATATGGACAAGTACGCATCACTTACCTTCTTGTATTCGGCTGCGGTATGCCACAGGCAATGCAGTCGTAGTACTGCTCTACAAAAGCAGCATAATACTGCTCGATTCTGGTTTGTTGTGGCACGCAGCATGACATGTGCACCATATAGGCACAGGAGCACATAGCTAGTAATCTAAACTAGAATCACTTCCAAGATTTGGCATCCATTGTGTGGTATATTTCAAGCATATCACCACAACCATGCAGAAGAATGATGATTGCTGGATATCTTGTCTGACACTGGAGTGCTCACATCCCTCTCTGCATCGTCAGTTCTATGCCGGGCAGACTGGTGCAGAGCTCCGGTAGGGGCTCGATATACACTGCGAGCCTGTTTTTCACGATGTAATCGATGTCACATCTTGAAATTCGGTCCATCAGCCACAATGGACTAGCCATGACTTGGTTTCGAGGATACAAAACTAGGCCTCTCTGCGACGAGTCGTGTTGGATAGTCGGCTGTTTTTTTGGTTTTTTTTTTTTTTTTTTTTGGAACACCGTGAGCATGCTACTGCCACTCTTGGGATCTGTCGTTATCAGACTTGAACATCAAAAGGAGTTGTATGTTGCATCACGACGCTTATTGTTTGTGATCTGGTGGCGCTTTTATTGTCCGCAAAACAACGTTTATGTTTGGTCACGGCTTGGCATGCCATAACCATATCCTCATAACATTGAGGCTGTACGTCGTGTGTTACATATCGCATGCTAGGACGCTTAGCTCTCTTCGTCTCCCATCATAGCCGGGGATGCACGACCCCACTAACAAGCATTGGAAGTCAGTCGTGGTTGTTTCGGGTCGATTACTCTTGCTTAGCAGGCAGCCCGTTGTGCTTACGGTGATGTGTTTCTCGGTTGGGGATACAGGTGGCCAAAAAGTGTGACCACACTTTCAAGGCGAGATCCATATATCCTGCAACATCGAAGTGGTGGCTGGTATGAAAGCTTAACTGAATAATTCAGGCCTTCTGTGAATTGTTGGGCATGATATGCCTAGAGCTAATGTCACAGCAAGGTAAAAATATTATTCAACGGAGGTTTGCTGTTTCCAATGGTAGAATGATGTAACTGTTTTTCGAACCGACACCCGTTTTCTAGTACGTGGCTATTGACATATCTCGTTTGTCAAGCCAAATGTGATTTAAAAGTTATGGCCGTGGAGCCACAACATATCCTGATATGCACCTGATGTTTATTGTAGGTGACCCACGAGACGACTCATGCTCTTCGTCATCTTTGTAATCGTCGGTTTTGTTGACAGACATGCAGAGTTGGACAAACTTTGCCTCTCATAAGGCTTTACAATCTTGAAAACGAGGTTGAATTGGCGTCTGGTTTGCATGACGCGTCGAAGAGGGACTTTCTGTTGTCTAGAGGCACGTTGGCCCCAGACAGGGCTTTTTGACTAGATAGTCTCGGATTTCTCCAAGAGTGCCCACTTGTAAATCAATACTTCGACGTATTTAGTAGTCCTTTTAAAGTTTGGCCGGAAGACAAAGTAGCTCGACGGAGGAGGCTTTCCATACACCACGTAACTCTTGTAGTTGACTAGTCTTTTTCTCGTTTTTTGTTCGATGGCACCAAGTCCTTGTCTTGTCCCACACCGGCGAGATGCTTATTGGCGAAAGCATTCTGGTTCGTCCTGGTGTGCTCATGCAGAAAGTCTGCATGCATGACTGTCGCTCTCATCTTGGCGGCGAAAGGTGAAGGGGGCCAAGTATCTGGACCATGTCTCTCCTTGAGCGGCATTTTGTAGCCGTACCGTACTCCTCTGCTGTTTCTCGTATGGGAGAACGGTACTATCTCCTCGCATATCTGATCATTTCTTCCATGTGGGCTGTGGTGGTGGCCTTCGCGGCCAACAACAAAATCTGGAAACTGCCCAGTAGACCACGGAACATGTTGTGGTCTATTGGCATCGCCCTGGATGTTTTTGACGTGTCTTGTGGTCTGTGAGGACTAAAAATTGGCATGTTGTTTGGTCACTTGATGGCTTCTTAGTCTGCAGCTAATACAGTGTCTAACCATTCAGGTGTATTCTCAACATATCGCCAACCTCGTGCCATTCGTATGTGTGTGCTCTTTATCCGTCATGTTTCGTAGGCAGTGATTGAATAGCGCCGTGTGTCTGTGAGCCTAGATTGATGTGGTCGTGGTAGCGGTTATGTGATGGTCTCTTCAACCCCCTTTTGTGCGAGAGCCCCAGTCACTGTAAACATGAGCTCAGGGATGGCGGACCTTCTCTTCAGAATAAAATCCGCAGCGAAACAGCGATAGGATGGTAAAGCTACGTACTGCCATACTGTGTTGGCTGAAGAAGCATGTCAGCCCACAGTACTGGGCGAGAGTGGCCTGTGGGTGTATGGGAAAAGCCCGGCCGTCAAGATCGAGCCTTTTCTCCCCCTCCTCTTGGACACTCCGCAGACAATTATCTTTGGAGATGTAGTCGGGCTCACTGTCTCTAACAGAGAAACATATACGCTATGCGGCGTTCAATTCACCAGCCCTCTAGCACCGGGTAAGATAGTCTGGACCCAGGCGCAGCACCTGGGACATCCCCCTTCCCTCTCTTGCCAGTTAATTGGCCCACGTCGGCCAGTTTTGCATTGCTGCAGATATGGCCTAGGCCATCTAATCAATCAAACAGTCTGATAGCCAAGCTTGAGTCCAGTTTCGTTTTGCAAGGCATAACAAGTCGCGCCAGTATAGCTCTAATAGACGTACTCGCCACCATCATGCGTAACAATCCCCCACGTGAAATAATTTGGGGCAGGAAAGATATGTTGGGAAGCGTGACTAGTCGAGATCATTGATTCGCGAGTTTCACCACACGCTACCTGGCCCATCATATCTCTAGTTGCCTTTTCTGGCCCGTAAAGTTTATACTTGATGTCCCTTCAGAGTGCAGTTGAAAATCTCGCCTAGCAGCAGTTGCTCATAGTAGCAGCTGCAACGGAACTCTTATGAAGGTAAGGAGTCTTTGGTTCTGATAATCTTATCGGAACGAAGTATACACTGAAAGAAACCGTATTAAAAGTCCTTTGCCTTAAGACGACAAAGTATAGCCGTACGAAGAGGTGCTTCGCTCTTGAGATGACCGACTTTGTCTTCCCATGATCGTGGGAAATAGTTGTTTGGCGACTGTGACCCATGTGTTCTTGTGGTGTAAGTACATTGCTGGACATATTCAGCGGCACCATTGTTAAAGAAGAAGTGGTATCGGTGGATGTTAGCAGTGTTTGAAAGGATGCGTCAAAACATTCCCTCCTGATATCTCGCGTCCTTGTCAGTTTGCTATTTTTTTCATGGCGTGTAGTCGACGCGTCAAATAAGCAACTTTCGCCTCGTTCATGTTCGGAAAGCTGATTGGATGTGTATGTCTTGATTCACCGGGAAGTAGCGGGAGTCGGTGCTTCTTCCGCAAACTGCCTCAGACATTTGCTTGGGCCATGCGATATATCCCATGCAATGAGAAAGAACACGATTGCATTAAGTAAACGTCCTAGTGAGAGCATATGAGTTTCTTGTCTTCTTCCAGTGACCATCAACTAGGGGGTTTTGGTATGCTGTGCAATTTCTACCAAGACCGGATGGCAGTGCACAAGGTCTCCTCTGTGGTCTGGAATCTTGATCAAGAATGTGCGAGAATTGGACAAATTCATCAGTTCGACCGTCCAGACCCAGTGCTCCTGAAGCATCGCATGGGAGGCTTGACATATTTCCTAGGCGTGCTTGCTGGCCCATTGTGCTTTCAGTGGGTGGCTTAAAGGAGAGTGGTGTGTTCCAGAACTGCGCACTCAACGATGATGCAAAAAGTTGGAAAATACCAATGAGGTGCTTGTGCAATGTCGACTACCGTGTCGTTGTCTGCACCGCCATCCGCCTCGTTCGATGTTCAAATGGTTGAAACTGTGCCTCGACATACCCACACCCAGGGGCCGGGCCAGGAACCAGAAAAAGCTACTTCTCGTCGATGTGTGGGTGACAGGAGCCTCTGTATTACCGTCCATGACTCCTAACATCGGAAGCATAACTTGGTCGATTGTATGCAGCCTGACATGACTTCCTTGACTCATTTGTCAAGTACTTGACGTGTAGGGTGCAATTGTGTGAAAAGAATGAGTTCTTCAGATCGAGCAAGTTCGCGATTAAATTGGTCCTCTCACAAAGGTATGTTCCATTCAATCTATCAAACCATCAAACCATTGGGTGACGTTGCCAGCCTCAGTAGGAGTAGGACCAGAGCTGCTGCTTGCCATAAATGCCCCATTGTGGATACAAGAAAAATCCCGCGTTGCCTTTGATGATGACAACCCGTTCTTCTGCTTTTGGTGGTCTTTTAAGAATAGTTGGGATTGGCGACGAAGAGCGTGTTGTGGTTGCACTTCAAGCTTGAGTAAAAGTATCGTGTGTCGTCCTTTCGTCGCCAGCCAGAACAAAGACTCTGAACCATATCTTGATGGGAACGTGGGCTGGTTCTGACCTTGTGAACATCCTTGGCATGTTTTGGATGTTCGTTTTATTCCGGTCTTCGACTGTGCACGTTAGGATGCCTTCCCTTGAACACATTTTCTGCCTCTGCCCCAAGTTAATGGCCATGATTGGCAATGTCAACGTGTATGATGGAAGAGGCAGTTTTTTGAAGCCACCAACAGATTCGATCATTGAGATCCCGAATCCCAGTGATCGCCGTGGGGGCCAGAAAATGCCTTCGTTGTTGGAAGGACGATCTCAGGTCCCGGTTATACATGGATGCAATGGCAGCCCATGTGAGTGTGTTGTTGCACTACCCGCTTACCGCAGACCTCAAAGGCAGTTGGAACCTCCAAAGACCAGCAACGAAGCAATATTCTCGCTCATGAAATGTTGGATTTGTAGCAAAGAGCCGTCATCAGATCAGGAAAATACTGGCTGCGCAACGCCAGACGATGAGTAGGATATCCTAGGCAGTTTTCTTTTCTAAACAGTTCTCCCTTTGTGAGTGCCATCAGACGCTGGCTATTTGTTGGCACCAGCGAACGTGTGCGGAGGTCGATCCACGCGGATGCAGCATATCACGATAGTAAATCGTCATGACGGCAGGAGCATTGCACGGTCCGATAAAACGACCGCAGTGTTTCAGGAGAAAAAGCATCGAAGTCTTCTACTGTCTTCTGCTATGGAGAGACGATGTAGAAGGTGAGCAAAGCGCGTCGGCCATCTGATCGGAGCTAAGGTGCAGGATTATATTGTTGTGTACTGTCTCCAGTCAGCAGATGCTCTGGTAGGCTCGAGAGATATTTGAAGTAGCTGTGAGCGTGGCCCTCGATAGCTAGCAATGCTGTGGGTGTCACGGCGTCCGCGTGATTAAAAGCACCAAAGTATTGTGTGATGGCAGAGTCACTGCCCGCGTTGGGCGGTCTCGACGATGGAGTAGGAATAAGAAATGAGACATGCACGACAGTCAATCTGTAGAGTAGGATGAATCACTTGAGGCAACCACCACAGGCAATGGCAAAGCATGAGATGCTGTAATAACCCTGCCACAGCATCTTAACCGGGTCCGTTTGGAAGGGGTCCGGTTCATAACTCGCACTCCTCGTCTGTGGTATGGTGGCTCGACTTTTCCTACACATCTGACGCTGACATTTCAGTCTCCCGTTCTGCTGCCAAACGTGTGAATGGACAATGCTCTTTGTAATCCGTCACTTCTGTTGTTTATTTGTTCGAAGATGCGCCAGTTCGCTATTTCGGTGAAGGGAGGCCAATCCCTCCGAAGCAGACTGTAGTAGTGGATATGAGGGGACTGATGGACACCTAACAGCACCCAGTTAACTGATTTCCCCTTTGTCGTTCCTTTTCTGTTCAGCCGTTGATAAATAGTCTGTGTACTCAATAACGCTCGTCTGGTCAGGACGGCCTAGTGTTGCCTTGCCATGGAGAGAGGAGCTGGAAGTATGGCCAAGTTCAGCACCCGTACGTGCTTCTTCTCTGGTCGAGGTTGTGTTTGCTACCAAGCGCACATTTCTTATTAGCGATCATTTCTTGGACAAAAGAAATCGAACATGTGCAGTGCGCTTCGACAGCTGAAGTAGTGCCGAGACAGCTCGCTGAGACCCAAAGATTCCCGACTTCTTGGTACAGATCAGCAAGACGATCACGTCCAAGAACTGACCACGACAACTCGACTTTATATCTTGAACAAGATCCTTGCATAAGAGTCAACGCAAAAGTCTTCCTAGAAAAGACCAAAGGCATCAAGGGCTTTGCGGATTGCAGTTCGCTAGCCATGATATGACGTAAGGATTCCTGTCAAAACAGCCTCCTGTCTGGTGCAGTCATGCTCAGTGGTGGGTATGTCTGGCCTTGTCTGCATGCACGGCTAGTTGTACTCTCAACAAATGGCTGAGGAGACCGGAACATTTTACCCCGGAAGCGCTGGCATATGGTGTGGCAAATAGCAACAGCACAAGCTGCCAAACCGACATCACTAGGGACGCAATCTTGTCGTTTTCTTGTGCCAACGGTAACGTTCTTCATCAACTGAATGAAATCGGCCTTACTGCCTATCTGTAAAATAGGACTGGATTTGCGTAAATGTATCCGGCCAAAGTTGACAGGAGGCAACGTCGACACCAAACACTCCTCACCACAGCGGGTTGGTGGCTGGGTACTGGGAGAGAAGAATGTTCCTGGTTCGATTTGAACGTACCATAAGGGCCATTTTGACTCTGACAGAGCTTCCCTCTAAAGTCTTTCCATGACGATGTTACAGAGGAGGGTCTGGCATATGCATGGTGGATAATCACAAGTCCGTATGAATACCACTGGTCGGTTCAATCATGTCACAGTGTTCCCACGTTATGCATTCGTGTCATCTCTGCCTCCCAAAGGCTGGACTATGTCTGTATTGTTTCTGGCCGTGTTCATTGCAGTGATTGCTAGTAGCATTTCCCCCACTAGGCAGCTTGTGGCCGATGAGCTGTCAAAGACGGGAACTCGTTACGAGGTCCTTTATCATGTTTTTGACCGGATGACACGTGTAGTTTATGTGGCATAGACTTGGCTTGTACTTCATTTGCAGTAGACAAGAATATGCAACGTGGTGGCAAGTCTTGTTGGCAGCTTCTCTCGTAGGTTGATTTTCGGTTCCAGAAGGCGATTTCATTCGCATCACGTTGTGTTTGTCCGTCGGCGATGACATATTGGCTATAAGGCCATATAGGGAGGTACATAGCCAAGAAATTAAGGATGAAAGGAGGTTTAACAGGTGGATGATCGAGCAAGAGTGTTACAGAGTGGAAAGTCAAGGTGGCATCCGACCTCCGAGGCCGAAAGGCGGCGCCGGCTCTCTCCGACATGGGTCCGGATGAGCTCTTTGTCAAAAGCACGGGTCGTATCAACAAAACCTGGCTGAATTGACAAAGTCTCTAGAGCGGCCATGAGGACTCATGGGACGGTTCCGGACCGCACTGTGAAAAGACTGTTGGCCATCTCGAAAGGCTGGACCTTTCAAACTTCCACGTCATCATTCTCGGCGGTGCATTCGACGTCCCGGATGCCACGATCTATTGACCTAAAGTCACCGGGCATATGTGTGTTCCGTGCTTGTAGTCCTGTGAGTAGATATGTTAAAAAAAAGAAAGAAAGAAAATAGAAAGAATTAAAAGAACGTAAGGAAAAAAGAAAAAAAGAAAAGAAAAAAAGAAAAAGAAAAAGAAAAGAAAAATATGTGTGGACTTACCGGTATATATCATTGAGTTAGAATGTCACGGGCTACTTTCTTTACATATCGAGCTCAGTGACGATGATTGGGTGGACAATGTGTGACCTGAGTTGGGCGCGTGCATTCAGCTGTCTCTTCTCCCGTTGCATGTGCTGTCTTTTTCTTGGTTGCTCCTCCAGCATCCAAACGGAAAGGGCGGTCGATCGGGTTGGGGGCCTTGCGTGTGGTGATCTCGTCGTCAACATTCTTGGGTCGCAACCGAATCACGTAGGTACCCATCAACTGGTCCACCATAATCAGGCAAGCGGTCCTTCCATCGTACCCTTTGAGGCTGCGTCTGCAGCCTTGCTGATTCATCTGAAAGATGACGGACGCTGCCTAAATATTGGGTTGATTAGGAGCAAATGCCCCGGCCGTTCGAGTCTCACAGTGGCTCTCCCCTCGATGCCCACGTTCTGTCTCTAATGAACCTTGAGATTTTTACTTGGGTAGAATGAGCAAGGGATAGAGGGTCAACCTCATGACGTGACCGAAGGCCAAGGCGGTCTCATTTGAAAGACTTCAAGAGAGAGAGCTTCCTGGTCGTCGATGCTGCCGAAATTGTCGATGTAGACAAGGATATATTCTGCTCGGACAACGCACGCCCTGCAAGATGCACTCAAAGGTATAAGCTTTATACAATGACCCGTTCGTGTTTGCCGTGCAGCTAGTGGGCTTTTGCAGGCTGTACAGATGCAAGATCGTAAGGAGGCAGTGGAAGGACAAAGTTGGTTGACGAAAATACCAACTGGTTGCGGTAGAGTCCTCAGTATTTCATCTTACCTTGTTTTTTTTCTGAAACAAACCGCACGTACCCAGCAGGACCACATATTAGCGGCGTCCCCCTTATTCCGTTTGGATATTCCAGGCCCTGACTGGATCTGTCTTCTGTCATATGATATGTGCACACTCGACGAGTCGCAAGGAGTTGAGCCATCAACCATAGGCCCCTCCTGTGTATGGCTGCTATCTTTCACATGTTGCGCTAGTGATGCCTCCACCAGAGGTAGCAAGCTGTCGAAGTTTCTTGCCGGAAAATATTCTGTGCATCTTGTCTTGGGTGCTTGTCTCTCAAGTACTGGTCCGTCTTTTAATCATTCAAGAGCACGCTCTGTTTAAGTTTAAAACACATAGGCAGGTAGTCTTGCCTCTATTAGTCGCCGGAAATGCTGTTGGCCATGTGTTGCTGGTACGAAGATTAGAACGTGGCTCCGATGAAGCGGCAAATTGCTTCTTTGGCAGGCTAGAAATCTCCGACCATGATATTGTTGTTGTCGTGTTTATACTTCTTCACCCATAAGATAAAAACCCTCGTCATTGGCTCTTTTGCTTTGGCGGTTCCTGATATAATGAAACCCACTGCCATCTTGGAAATGGAATATGACTTGGTCGTTTGGGTTGTCTCGACGGCGACGGACATCAGTCAAGCTGATCAATTCCATACTAGAACTCGAGCGGTTTCCCCTGTCACTGTTTACTGGACGTCCCGTGGCCAGTCTCATATCTGCGTTGGTTGGTGTAGATCCGGATAACTTCAGCACAGGTAATGCACGCCTTGTAAGATACAATCGACTGTGTATATCTTCTAAAACGATTTGCGCGTGTTGGTTATATATCTCGTGAGATTCTGCAGTCTCTGCAGACACAGGTTTATTGTGCGTGGAGAGGATCTGGTTGCTGACTTTTACTTTGCAAGATCACATTGGGCGCGGTAAAGAGAGGAGAATCTGGTCGACAGACATAGCCCTGGGGCGATGCTGCAGTCCGGTGTATTTCTATGTTCCGACAACTTGTGGCCTCTTGTGGGCGGGGTCTTTCCCAAGGACAAAGGAGGCACACATCATCTGATTCAGCTTTGCCTGGACGGGTGGGTAGGTGCAGATTAGACTGGTCTTCGGGTGTCATTAGAGCCAGTGTCTGAATATTTAGGATGTGGTGAAGTATTGGTCCATCAATAAGGGACCAGTCGTGAACTTTGTTGTTGGCCGGATCATTTTGACAAGTCGATCTGTGCCAAATGTGACAACATGCATCTGCGATGTTTTGGCAAAGGAAACATCTACAACTTGTGCGAGTGTTACCACTCAACCTGTCTATTCACAGCACCGTCCACACGTACTCCAATCTTCCGAGGATATATCACCCTTTGCACTCTTTGAGCGGCTGGGAATCTCCCAACATATAACGAGGGTAGCGTCGTGTGTGCTTGTTCAGGCACATGAAAAAATGCCTCGCCATTTTGTTCGCTTCTTTGCTTATCCAAAATTGAATGGGTGGTGTATGCGTGCCTGACGAGGGTAAAGTGCACAGTATCTGTTTGGACAGGAGTGTTCATCCAGTAAACGCCGCCATTTATGAGTGACCCTGTAGCAGCTATTCGTGTTATTCCATATTTCTCTTCCTCTTGGCCCAGCCACCGATGCGCATGGGCAGCCAAATCGTGACATAAGCGGCATTAGGCATTTCTGCGTCTAGAGCTGACGTTTGTCAAAATGGAATGGTGGGAGACCTCTAGATGCGGGCCTTAATTTCTCACTCAACGAACCATATTCTGAATTACTGTGAAGTCGGTTCGTCAAGATATATTTGTTGTCTCCAAACTACCTGCAAACCCAGTCATTTGGCGTTGAAACCTGGACTTTGTTTGTGTAGAGAATTGTCATTGGAACGGCGATGCATCTTCTCAATGTATTAGTGCAAACATGCGTCACTTTTGATGCCTTTGAAGTATTTGTATGTCCGTCCTGATCGTCGTTTCCAGGAATGGTACACTCGGTTCATTGTCTGTCTGAACGTGTTGTTCAGGCATAAATTGGCACCTGAACCAATTCCGGTATGTTTGGCGGGACCGCGGACCCGGGCTGGAGCACATTAAGTTGGCGTATCTTTATCGCTGCAAGGATGCGGGAGGCCTGCTTTTTTGGTGGCTCAGGCTTGACAACATGGCCCCCAACACGTAGCCGATGGGGCTATTGCTGCGTAGGTCCGTCTCCGAGAGCCAGTAATATGTCGTACTAGAGACATTGTAATCTCCGTATTGACCTTGAAGCAAGCAACTGTTCGTTATCTTTTCTGCAGCTGACCATTTGGCAGATCACGCCTCGCATTTGTTCTTCTTTTGAAACTGGTAGCCTGCAAACATTCTCTTCTTGGTGTCAGGCTGCTGTGCCATGGCCTTGCCTTTCTGGGACGCCGGCCACCGCTGCTGATACACCGCAAAGACTGCCGTAGACTCGATATTCTTTGAAGATGGCTTTGCATCCTAGAGAAGTGCTACCACTGACAAAGCTGTCATTCATGTTCACCAAATCGCAGAGTTCCAGCATCCGTGAAGCTCTCTGAGTGTGTTTCTTGTCTCTAGAGCATATTAAAGTTCTTAGTTCTCCCACGTATGATCATGCGAAACTCCGTAGTAGAACATACAAAGTTTTGGCGCTCGATGTTCTGGAGAGCATTTGCAACGTACGAGAAGCACATGAAGCTGCAATGGAATGATAGAGTTGCGAGACCAGTTACTTGTCACCATTCCACGGTCTTCCGACGGTCTAGGGGCCTGCATGGGCCAAACGAAGTCGACCAGCAGTTTTGTTGCTAAACGTCATGTCGATTATGGTTGCCATGTGCGTGTACCAGAATAATAATCATCGCAGATGGGATACGCCACCAAACTCCCATTCGAGAAAAGCATTACCCATAGCGGAAACATCAATGTAAATACTACCCTGGACCGCATAATCCCCAGAGCTGTCAGTCCGTTGGCCCACCCAAGCCATAGACCATGCAGCAACTGCCTGTAAAATAAGCGAGGCTTGGTTAGAAAAAGAAGTACACCTGATTGGTCACTGGCTGACATACATTAGGGATACCGGGAAACCACGTGGCAATCCCTCGGCACGGCTAGCGCAGCCACCTTTTCGGGTGCTGGACTCTATGTCTGATCGGGAACATTTCACGGATATTTGGTGGCACAAAGTATCCGAGGTGGATGCGTTCCCTGGCGCTGTTGCTTTTGCGTGTGGGCTACTAGGGGTAGACTGTGTGCATTCCTTTTTGAATAGCCCCTATGTACTCTGTACATGAGACGTTCGCTTCCAACGACCACAAATATGTACATGTGATGTCCAGATAGTCTCCCACGGGTTCGCCGGATTTTGTGTGTTTCCATATCCATCCTCCAAACTAGTGTCCACTTAAAAAGGGACCCGCTACCCGATGGGGCCTGTCGAGAGATTCTCGTATCGCATGGCGTGAACAAGATCAAGTCTACACTTAACCAAAAAAGTTTCATTCCCAGGACCTGCTTCGTCTCCTCGGGCCAGAATTCAACTGGCCTTCTCAAGAGACGGGGCCACATCTGGTCTCGCTTTCCGTCGACTGTCCACGGCTCACGTTCACGCTCACCCTTACGCTCACCAAATCGGCGTAGGCTCGCCCTTGCCCTGCACCTTGGGCGGGTACTGCGCCACCATGTAAAAGAGCCACACGGCATAGGCCGTCAGGACAACGCCGACCGCGTAGTAGCCGTCCTGCTGGAACAGCTCGGGAATCGTCTGGCCCCACATGCTGCAGGGCGCAAACGTGAAAATGGTGCCGACAATGTTGACGGTACAAAAGCCGAGCGACAGGCCCTTGCGCGAGCCGCGGCGGAGGTACTCGTGGGTCGGGCCAACCACAATGAGCACGTTGGTCAGGCAGAACCATTGCATCAGGCAGCCCTCGCCCATGAGCACGATGCCAACTTGGACGACGGCGTACATGGCGGCCTGCAGGGCGGCGGCGTAGGCCACAATCCTTCCGGTGGTTGGGTTAGACCCCAAGACGCTCGGAAAGACTTTTCTGGCGTCCCGCGTAATGGCACGGTGAATGCAGAAAATTTCCATGGCGGACCACAGCAACAGGCCCGTCGACGTCGCCCGCAAAAACCAGTGGTTGCCGTATTGCTTGGCGAACTGCGCGCACAGGTACGACCAGGTGGAGTCGTGCGCCAGGTAGAACGAGTGCATCCAAAAGGGAATGACGCCGTCGCCGTCGCGCAGCATGAGCCGGATCGCGTAGAAGTACTGCAAGTAGCCGACAATGTAGCTGACGCCGGCGGCCAGCAGGAGCGGCTGGTTGTCCCAGTTGAACTCTTCAGTGAGGCGCTGTATGTAGTCGATTGGTGTCGCCATGGTTCCGGTGGAGGATGAAGCGTTGCTCCTTCTGTTTCTATTGCGTTTTCTTGCGTCTCTTGTTTTGTGGCGAATCTAATGTGTGGCTCAGATGTGTGTTTGCAATGGTAATGGTTTGATCTGAGGACAAAGTTGGCCAAAGAGTGTGTAGGTTTGACAAAGAGACGGACTCAGTCGTTTTATATCTTATATATGCATTATCCTGTCCGGCGACGTTGTAAATTGGCTCGGCCAAGGGACTGCAAAGCACCGCCTCATTAGCTGGTGTGCGAAGTCCATACTGTTTTGCAATGTGCTCCGTAAATGTAGAAAAAAGTATGTCGTACACAAAATTGTTGCTGTCCTCGGCAACTGTGGGCGCGCCACCGCTGTTTTGGAATCTCGGTGCCGACATAGAACTCTGCACGGTAGCCGCTTACACTAAAATCTGCAAATGTCGACGGAACTTTCCGTTTCTCCAGACTTCCCCACACTGTTGATCGCAGGCTTAAAGCTTGGCACCGCACTTCTAAACAAAGTCTAGTAACCTCGGACCGGGTGGGTGTGATGCCTCGAGAAAGAGCGACATTTACTAATTCGCATCGATCGGAAAGATGAAATCGCAGAGACGAAAAGATGCTGGGCAACGGCTGTACCTTTCTCTGAAAGTTTGGAGGCCGACGTTGCAACTCCTAAACCAGGATCAAAGTAAAAGAACTGCCCATGGCTCGTAATTGTTCACAAGAATTTGTCAAGATAAAAAAAAAAAAAAAAGGTCATGTCGTCTCCATGGTGTGGAACGTCGATGAACGTCGATGACAGCTTGCCAACGACCTGGAAAAGACCCACGCCGCAAAAGACACCGCGAGACTCGAGTCTATCGCCACGATCTTTGGTAGTCGTTGCGTTTGTGTAATGCATTTAGCATACATCGGATACTATCCAAAGTGCCTTCTTGAACGGTGATCCTGTGTAATCGGGCAGTCCATTGCTTTCCACCTGCGGGTGATACGAAAAGCCCGCTTTGCGTCATAAAATATTCAAAAACAAAAACCAAACACTGTTTAATTTTCGTCAATGATTGAGTCTGTCGGTCTTTGCCGCTCTGATTTTGGGCAGGACCAGCAATGCGGTAGCTGTCGATTGCGAGGTAGCTGTCAGCCAAAGTTTTGTAGTCGACGTGTCGATCGTGTAGGTCATTATTGTACCTCATGGCCCGAACCATTTGTCCACTGGGTGCTCGCCAAAGTTCACGAGAGAGGCTTTTTGCACTGGAACATATATAGCAGCGGCTTGGTGTAACAGTTCAGCTTGATCATACCTCGCTAATGAGGTCACTGACGCACAAGGACGATGTGCGACAGCAGAGTATTGGATGTTTCCTTGTTGACGTTGACGTTTGGCACGTTATTCGGCTCGCAGACGGGTGATGTGATATTGGGCTTCATCGTTGTCGCTGGTTTCCGGTCTCTGTCTCCACGTTGGAACACATACAAAACCGGTGTCCCAGTTCAACGTTTTTCATTTTCTTGATCCCGCCAAGAACAGCAAATTCCACAGCAACACCCCATGTACAAATGTGAACGCGGTCTTGATCATCGTTTGGGGCACGGAATCTTTTCAATATGGGTTTTAACGCAATGTGATCAGCCTGCACAACCGTATTCTTAAATCAAACTGACTAAGAGGAGCCTCGCCGCGTCATATCCCATGTCATAGCAAGGGATGCGTAATACCTCGTAGGAATGAACGGCTCGTGTTTTGAGCTTTATCACCATCGTATAGAATCTGATCATATGCCGATGTGAGAAGCACAAAGTCGGGGTGATGGCCTTTGAACGCCCGGGGCGTAAAAATGGACCTCTCCGCCGGTACGTGTTGTGTGGACTCTCCACTCACTGCCAAGGACGCAGTGTCCCGTATTTGCCGTTGCTAACATGTGTGCCACAGATGAGCCCCTGACGCGCGACAAGACCTTTCGCTAAACGGACGCCCATTGGGCACAAAGAACTCGCGCGCCTCGTCGGCGGTCTGGCAGATGCCAGTGTGCGGGTCTGCGGCGAGGTCGACAAACACCTCGAGCATGCGATTCTGGGAGTAGGTGATTGTGGCCGCGACCGCGTTCAGGATCGGCTCGGCGGCGAGGGTCCGGTTGGCGATGCGTTTACGTCTCCGCCGGCTTTGCGGGCGATGTCGGTTTGAAGGCATGTTTCGTTGATCTCACGTTATAGAGTGCTGCGGGAAACTGATCTGGAGTAACATTTGAAGAACTTGAAGAGCTCATTCATGGTACCGTTTCAAATTCCAGTGCGCAGTCTGTCTCCCACATTTGGGGGCAACATGTTTGACACACGCTGCATGGTCTCGTTGACCAACTGACCAGCTGACCAACTGCCCTATGCGTCCTCGAGCTCCTCTATGAAAACAGGCTCGGCTGCTTTCGGGGGAGGCATGTCAGAAGGTCCTTGTGTATTAAAACCCGTATATACGAGTGGATGAGGTCTGATTGAGAAGTGAGAGTGAGAGTGGTAGGTGAAGATGGATGGTGTGGTAAAAGGACAGTTTTGAGAGAAGCGAGAACTTCTTCAGATGTGTGAAAATCTTTGCATTTGTAGGCTGAGCGTGTTTTTATACAGAGGTGACACGACAAGAAAGTTTGTGTTGGCTGCTTGGTGAGCTTCATGTCCATCTCATATGCTAGCCCATGAGAGGGTAGACGTATTTATCCGGTTTCTGTTGATCCAACGCTTGTCGAGTGTTCATTTCAATGCCGCGTCGAACCTGGCTTTGCATCCAGTCTTCCACGAAACGTTTGGGTCACTGGCGTCCTGCCGTTTGCCAGTCTCCGACTGCGACAGCGAGGAAAATTTGGGTTCTCTTTTTCTCGTGTTGCAGGTAATCTCGTCCGCCTCCTCTCTGTCTGATGCAGCCGTGCAAAAAAGGTCTCGCATGATTATTACGGTCTCGATGGCACACAGCAGGCATAAACAAGAACTTCAAATGACAGGACTTTGTGGCATACGTAGTCTTCTCCAGTGTTTGTGACGTTTTTTAAGCCTCCGATGTTGCTAGAGTTGGTAGTTTTAGGGCTAGCAACCTACTGGAGGCTGTTGCGTGGTGGTGCGGTCATGTTTCATGCCGACTTTGTTCTCCCGGGCCACGGGCAGGGTCCTGCATTCGGGAAGCCGCACAAGACGCAAGCGATAGACGGCCCACGGTGCATTTCCCCTTCTTCGTGATTCGCCAGGGCATTCGAATACACCGGTCCCATTCCGGCCTTCATGTACGTTATGTGTCGGTTGGAGTATTCAGATAGAACTCTGCCTCGATTTCGCTGTGCTCCTGCACTCCCATAAGTGGAAGCCATTATGATGCATCGTGTATGTGTCCGAGAGGTGACAAATCCAGAAGGTCGCCTCTTTGTCATGCACAAGGTGCAGCGTGTTGTTATGTAAAAAATTATGCTCTCCACGTGTACATATTCAGGGCTCCCGGGTGAGTCATAGATATCCCAATCAAATCCAGAAGGTGGAACTCTGTGCAAAAGACATTCAATGAAGGAGCGGTCACTAAAAAGTGCCTCAAAAGTTTCGGCACAACGACCACATACATCCGCAAATCCTGTTCTAACTTCGGGCACGCATGCGCTTGGCTCCAATGTAGGGCGCGATGTAGTTCCGGTAAAGTTTTTACGTCGTCATGCCTTGTCTGAAGTTTATGTGACGGATCGCTTCTTCGACAAACAACTGCATCCAGCGGGGCCATTTGGGACAAATGAGGTGTAGATCGAACCCGCACAGGTAGATGGTGACCTCGTCCTGGAGGATTTTGCGGCTGTCGTCTGTGAGCTTCAATAAGCTGCGGTTCATCCACACCAGTCGACCATGTCCACCCATGACAGAGTCCCAAGGGGGTCTGTCCATCAGGGCCGGTTGTGATGCTTCCGACCCCCCCGCCCGGAGGACCCTCGTATGCGCAGGCGACCAGATTCTGCGGTATATCCTTGCTTGTGACATCGAATAGTTCGATGGCCTGTGGGACGTAGGGCGGCTTAAATTATTATTAAGTAGCCATCCTTGGTGAAAAGGTAACTGGAAAATATCTGGCGCCTGTAAACTGTGATTAAAAAGCAAGAGCAAACGTTCCAGTTCACCGGCGGCGTATCAGCCGTTTCGTATATCTCGGAAGAATATTGATCGTATGTTATCTTAGCCAACTATTGCATGTGTTCAGACTCAGTTATACCAGCAGAGACATGATGTCTGGTTCAGCATAAGGACATCGCTCGCCGTCGAACGTGCCGGAAATGATTGACAGGTCGCTACCTCCAAAGTCCACATGCTGTAAGGTTGCACGAGTCGAACAACAAAGTAGAGCTTCCGACGCGGCAGATGATTCCGTGCTGCTAGAGCCCCTGTGTTCCGCTACCATCGGCCCGGCAGTGTTTGCCAATTGCTATTGACGATCATATGCTGCTCGGTGTATCTTTGCAAGCCTGGTACAGGTGAAGCAGGGCTGCAAAGAACTTCACGTCCTCAGTGCGTCCATAAGCTCTGTGCTACCGACTCTAGACAGAGACTATGAGACTGCCGTCTCACAAGTGACATTCTGGGTCGCCTGTGCTTCAACGCGCCAAAACCAGGCAAAGAAGCCATCGTGTGGTATCCTAACTTCCCAGGATGTGGACAGCAGGCCATACCACAATAGGCTGTATGTGCGAGGCAAATCGACTTCGCAGGGGACTATTGGTAGTAAATAATACATCAACGATGCCAGAGTTTTGTATATTGAGACTGAAACGGCGGTGATATTGTCTCCGTAAAATATGCGGAACGGAAGCTGCCATGTTACCCAGTTTCTTTGGGCAACTCATGCCAGGGAACATGGAAGATCACGGCTTTCGCTTGTTTGCCAAAAGGCGGTGCGAAAATGGAAAACGGGTTCCTTTGCGTTTGCCTCCATACTCTAAAGAAAGTACACGGTTGGCGAGCTGCCACTAGGCAACTTGGTGTCGTGTATGTGCAAGATACCCAGGTTAATGAGCCATAAACCATTGGCGTCGGTGTCTCTTGAAACAACAGCGCCATGCCAGGGGCACATGTGATGTTCCTGGCGGAATGCTGGAGTCAGTTATGGGTTCGAGACGACATAATGGGGTGAAGAAAGCCAGCTGCTGTCAGAAGTGGTGGCATAGCCGGTACACCTCTTTTGTGTGGCTTCGTTCGGTTCTTATTCAGCCGAGCTCTTCGTAATTCAGGTCGGCCAATATGAGATGTTATGACTTTCATGACCCGGGCATGTCTTGGTCACTGACAGATAAAGGCTCTTATTGCCCACTTCCTGTCGCCCAAGTGATGAAGAAGTGGCGCCAGTTTGTAAAATGACAAGATCCAGACGAATACAGATGCGAACCCTGGGATATTTATACAGGTTAGCATTTGATTTTCTGTGGTACAGGGAAAGGCGGGAATCAAGGGGATAACTTACCGGTTGACAGACGGACTTTGTGAAAGCTTAAAAGCCACATGAAAATGTGGTCTTTGCACTTCACAATTGCCCCAGGGCAGGATATTCTCGATGTCTTGTCAAGGGAGCCAGAACTGCCCGTCCTGTCACGGTGTCACTCGCTGTACAAGCCACGAGATAAAACCAGATTACGTCCTTGTCCGCCGTTCAACGCGGAGGAACTTTCTTCTTTTGTCAACTCTAGGTCGAGCACATGTTACGAATCTGGTTTCCAAGCTCCTTCTTGGATAGCGTCGGGTCGGAACACATCGTGCTTCTAAATTTCCCCGCGGAATCTCAATTATCATGGAGCGGGGAGAAGGTGTTCGGCAGTCATGAGGGCCAGGTATGTGTTTTTCTTTCCAAAATTGGGTGGACTTTGTAATCTTGACACCATGGCTGTGATTGTTGTAGTAGCTTAATGGGACGGTTTTGAGCCAACGTGAGCAGCACACCAAACATCCTGCCAAAGGTTTCAATGAACACTGCGTGTTGAAGGCGACGTGATAGCAACGAGTTGTTCCACGCGATGCTTTTACCCACATTTTTCTATTGCTGTTGCTTATTCTGCCGAACTCTACCTGCCAGATTTATGACAGACGGAAAAAATATCTTCATAATAGGTGTGGCATGTCGTTGTTGTTGACACTTTATGCCCATTATTGTCCACTTCGCTTTGCCCAAATGATGAAGTACTGTCGCTAGTTTTTAAAGTGGCAAGAGCCAAATAGCAGTGGCCGTCCCAATCTGGCCATGAAGCCACCAATTTATCTCTTTTGAAAAAGAAATAACGACATTAGGAACGCGATGAGCTTGGTGTCCCGGTTACCCTCGTCAACGCGGGTTTTGAAAATGGGACATGGCTAGCCTCGCTGTCCTCGTCCCACGGACCATGAGGTTGTACCAGATCTCCTCTTTGGCACCTGTCCACCGCAACGAAGCTTCTGGGCTGATCCGCGTTCATGTGCATGGATGCTCAGCGGGTTGCTCAACCTGCAAGACGGCGGCTCATTGAGAAGTAAGCTGTGGGTGTTTTCCCACCCATGCTCTTGCGACTACTGCTGCACTGACTCTAGGTCCTAGTTGTCTGGGAGCTTGTTCGGCATATTGCGTGTGACTCTCCACCTTGGCGTCGCCGGGACCGATCGTAACGAACCAATGGGCGCGGGCATGGGGAGGAAATACTTAGTCACTTTCCAAAGTTTAAAAAGGTAACAGCATGAAGAAGGGCGTCATTGCCTTGGGCCACTTCGTCGAACAAAGAGGGAACACAGCGCTCATCGTAAGTTTCCTTGGCAAACACCAGGACATCCTCGCAGGACTTGTGGACTTCTCGCCGATACAGCAAGTATCTCGTTTGAACACGTATCTCGCAACATATGTTCCAAGTCTCATTTAGCGCAGTCCATATTGACAGAATAGCCGATAAATCAACCATATTGGCTATTGGCGCAGCGATCACTCTAATTCAACATCCAGTCTGTCAGATAGGTGAATGGGAGCCAACCCACGCACCATGATCAACCCTCGAATCGACGTGCCTTATCGTGGAGAAGATGATTCGGGAGTAGTGAGCGTAGACCGGAGCTAATGAGAGCTCTGTGATTTCATCTTCCTGGTGTCGTGCACATCCGACAGCCTGTTCCATCGCCCAAGGGCGACACGTTGGGTCGGCTCATCACTCTTCGTCGGTATCTGCCGAAATACTGTCATTTTTCAAGGCCCTGCTGGATTGGGCCCTCATCCGTGCTCGTTTTATTCATCAGAGCCTTGACGAAAACGCAAAAGGGCTTACTGGTGGCTAATAGGCGTGAACTCATACACGGTATGTTTTGCCACATGTATTCTCAAGGAGGAGAGCCTGTGAATGCACTTCTATCCAGGAGCAGCGTGGAGCTTGTCGTCCAACGAAGCTGTCGGCGTCCATGTCTCCAAAGCATCACTCTTTGGTTCGACAAGAATTTCTTCTTCTTGGTCGTACACGCGCTGTCCAAGCAGGTCTATACGGCCCAGCCGACATGTTTCCTTTCTCCGATCCATCCCCGACCTCGAGGGAGCCAGAAGCTGGAAGCCACCTCATGTAATGCCCCTGAAAAAACTCTTAGTCGGAAAAATTGGGCGTTCAAAATAGTTTGCATGTCGTAATCCTTGGAAATCGGCTGTCGAGATCTCATTTCTGTAGTGATTCCATGGCGTGACCAGGGTACACTGAGATGTGACCTGACATTTTACAGCGCTCATCTTTCGATCCGGTTTTGCCCAGTGGAACTCTCCTCTGTGGCATGAAAAGCCGAGAAAACTTGACGTTGAAGGCCACAAAACTTACCCTGTGCAGCCATGTGCACCTCGTTTGTATTTTCCTTTCGCTGTTTGGAACAATAACTTGGACCATTCAAGGTGCATGCTGGTAAATGTATGTTCATGCGTCCAGTACCCGGTCATGCGAGGTGTTGGCTGCAGCAAACGTCATATGAGGCCTTGCTGTAAGCCTTAAATATGCGCGGCCCAAATATGTTGAAGTTGTTGTGATTAGGCCAGTCCATAATTGCAAGGCCACCCACAATAGCTCCCGACAAATAGTGTGGTCACCAAACATGGAGCATTTCTCAGTCCATCCTCTTTGGTTGGTGGACAATGACGACCGGTGATATGATGGCCTGTCAAAAACCAAACGCTACAGTTGAGTACCTTTCGAGGTTGCATAGTGCCGGTAAGTAGCGGTCGGCGCTGGTTCAACGATGTCACAATCACCATGACCCGCAAAGGTACAACTTGGTGCAACCTCGTCTGCAATTCATAAAGTGCGTCCAGGCCACAGAGAAGACCGATTGTTGGCCGCCAAGGCAAGTTGGGGTGCGGAGGTGTTCGTACTCGCCCCGCAAGATTCTCTGGCCTTGCAAATATGGGCACACAGGCACGGGCACGGAGGTGATAGTGGATCGGAAAACCAGCCGTGTGCCTCCATGCGTCGCGAGGATGGGTGCCGTCATATCGTGGACAATCCACATTTTTCTGTCGCCACCAAGATGTAGCAGTCCAACGTCATGGGCCCCGGTGATGTACAGGAACGTAGGGTGAAAGGTTCTCATAAAGGCCACATCGGCTCGAGCCACTTGTGTACACGCCCATAGGATCCGATCTTTTTCCTTTTATTTTTAGTCTGCCAAAGTGGTGGAAAAGGTCGATTATTGAGCACATAGGACTGTTCATGGCACTCCGGAGCAGGATATGCAATGCCGTATCGGTTTAGGCCGTGCCTGGTCATATTCACTGGTTCGGTGGCCAGTAATGGTCAAAGGATGTTCACCCGCTTTGGGAGATCGTAGGCACATCACTCGTTATCCTGACTCGATGTGCTGGGTCGAGTAGTCTTTTGAGGGGTCGCCAAAGATGGCCCGTTTTCGTCGGTTTTCGGTTGATACGAGGGGCTCTATGACATTTCCCGGTACTTTTCCTTCTTGACAAAGTGTACACATGACTTGGGCCGAGGAATGTCTTTGCAGTTCGTGCTATAGTTGTCACTGTCTAAGTGTTCCAGACGACATTCAAGGGCTCTCGAGAGTTGCAAAAACATCATAGTCGAGAACTTGAGTTGGGCGGCATTCAAGTACAACAGTTCCACTTTGTAGCTCAAAAGCACTCCTCTGATCTCGCGAAACTCGCATTCTTATTTCGTGCTATCATCAATCCACTTTGGATACTCTTTTGAGATTGAGCTCTGTGCCGTCTGGGGCCATGAGATGTTGGCTTTAGGGATAACAAGTTCTCTCAGCCGCATACATCGGTCGAAATGACGTTTGAAATTTTGTGCATGAAAACCGCGCTTAGCTCTCTTAGCTTTCAACTGATGTTTCCTTTGCAAGGTTAACTGTTCGATTCAAGGGCCACGTTGCGATAAATTCAACCTCGTATTCTGATATGCCCGCGTGTATCTTTGTAAATTTTCAGATGCCTGTGTGGCTTTCTCCTCACTAGCCGTGATGTGATCGTAGCAGAGTAAGTGCCGTGTGCATCAAATGCATCCATCATCTCTTCCTGTGCCGACAACGTATTGGGTAACATCGGTCTGAGTGGACACTGATGCGCAGACCGGCATGGTAGCGAGTGCGGTGGCCGTTACCGGGTTGATCTGTAATAATGACGGGCTCGTGTTGGTAATGGCATCGCTAGAGGCCTCGGCGGCACTTTCTTTTCTGAGTGCCACGATAAAGAAGTGGTGGGTACAGAGCAAAGTATAAGGTTCATCGATAAAGTTTAAGGTTGGAGCCCCTTCCGGCCAGCATGTTGTTGACGGTATCGTCTCGGTCGCTTTGGTCTGCAATGGAAGTAGTCCATGTAAGACCCGGATTTTCGGTGCCGACAGCACCGCCGCCGTCATCGGATGGGCTGTCTGTGAAGAAGAGCTCGGAGCGACGGTCAACGGGCATATGCCGAATGGCAAGGCTATACACCAGAAATGGGTGGATATGGGGATATGCAGGCTCGGCAAGTTTATTAGGCTTTGATGGGTCAACCTGGCGCACAAACATGGCCATGGTTCCATGCTGTGCAAGGGGCACGTTCGATCGATCTGTCTCTTATTTGCCTTGTGGATCCAGTTGGTATTATTCTGATTCTTGTTGGCCGACGGCGAGGCAGGTTCATCCGAGAAACGGAAGCAGCCGCTGGAGGGTGGCGATGATCTCCATCGTTGCGGCATCAATGTTGATTCTGTTTCTTGGCCGGTAGGGGCGGAACATCATCCTTTACACTGCTTCAGCATAATTGAGTTTGGGTTGACACCTGCGCGGCTGCCCACCTGTCAAAGTTTCTAGGTATCGCGCAAAGGTCATTGCAGAAACAGAATGTACCCCACGTCGTCGGGCTTGATGTGTTGTTCCAGAGTGAGCTGGGATCACACGCAATCCCGCCAACGTTTTCGATGACAAGCGCTCTCACCTCTTTGCACGCGCTGTGGCAGTTTTTAAATCTACCATACCGCCGTCAACTCTTTGGGCACGCAGCATATCCCGTATAGCAACCAAATATTTGGGTTGACGACACTGCCCATTCCGTGGATGCGATGTCCGATAGACAGGATAGAGGGTCTGGGAACTCAGTGTATTCGAGCTTGAATTGCCACCTGTAATTATGATCCGCCGCCGACACTCCGCCAGCCAAATAGTTTCCTTTGCGGGTACTTGCCAAGTGCATAAATGATGGAGGGACGTTGAGGACTGAGACATGAAAGACTCCCATTGTTCTGTTAGTCATGTTTGCCGTGCTGAATAGACTTGTCAGCACGGCGACATCCATCTCCTTAACGCTGATCTTGAATGTGCTTCACATGAAGCGCGTCTCAATGTTTAAGACTTCTGACTGTTCGCCATTCGAGACCAACGCAGTTGCCGGTTTATGATATATTAAGCACCGTTGGTGACAGTTCTCTTGAGGGGAAACGTGACGGCAACATACGGCTCTCCAAACTGCGGCGTCTGTTGGACGAACCATGTTTGTAGCCCCGACTTTCCGCCGACGATATGGGCCGCCGATAATACCACCGGACAGCGGGAAGGGAACATCACAGGGTTGATATTCGAAGTTGCTGGCTGGCGGGCTCTTCTCGTTAGGCCGCGGCCGAGAGGTTCGGCGGTGTAGATTTTGACGAAGCAAATCCCTCTCGTAAGAGGGACCGCTGTGACGAGACAGGGAGGCCGGGCGTTACTGGAGACTGATTCCACGGGTAAAACCATTCTTCGGGTCTCGGGCAAGGGAATATCACCTGGATGCTCGGATAGTTTCACTGGTGAGCGGCGGGTGATATGAAGCCTTCTGTCACGAAGTGTGACAGCACGCGGTACCCCGGGCTGGCTGCCTCTGATCAATGGAGGCATCTGAGGCTGTGCCAATGGGCCGCATAGACGAAAGTTGTGTCTGTTTGGCAGACGGGGACATAAAAAAAGAAATGCAGAGACTGATGTGTTTCTTCATGTCCTCTGCCAGTTGCCAGCCCTGTGATAACGAAGCCTTGTGTCACCAAAGGGCTTGTGTTTATCAACATGGATCGCCAGTATGGTGTTGACGCTATCAAGTGTAAAATTACGATGCAAAGTACTCGGCTTTATCGCTCTGAATCTGCAAAAAAAGCCCCCACAAAACGTCGTCCATCCAGTTGACCGTTTGTTTTTTTGACGAACATCTGAAGCATAGGGGAGGGGGGGAGCCGGAGTAAGAAGGGCGAAGACCTCTGAGAGCCGAGAGCCCAGCCGTGCACGCTTCTGTGACGGTTTGTATTCGCAGCGGAAATAGCAAGGCACGAGGGGCTGCCCTGGACCTCCTGGCCAGGGCATGGGCAGGGCCTGCGGGACGCGAGGCGGGAGGAGTCGCGTCCGGGCCGAGCGAGCAAAGAGCGAGCAGAGCCACTAGCTACCGATACAAGACGACTAGTCGACTCATCGCATGTGCCCACTGGAAGAAACAATCGACGAAAGATCATATTGGGCGGAGCGAACATTACACGAGCCAAGCACTCGGCAGGGGACTTGGGGCAGCCATGAACTGAGGGTATCGACGGGGAGTAGACGTGGTTGTTGACAACGGGCGAGACGGCCCTCATCACTTGTTCGGACGCAGGAATAATCCCTTGTCTGTCATCATGATCTGCGGCAATGTCTGTATGATTCGAACTACTCCATTATTTATGAAAGCTGAGTGTTTTGTCACATAGCTAATGCCATTCCCATTGTTCTTGGAGGCTAGCCGATATGCTCGGCTGCTGCTACCAAAGTGTGGGTGGTGGTATGGTGTACATAGTTCAATGATGGTTTCGTGTTTTCATATCGAGGTTCTATGGCTGAGAATGGCTGGGACAGCGTGCACTAAAAGAACATCGATTGTTTGCACAGCCTTTCTCGTGCTTGGACATGGATTCCTTTCAGCACTCTTGGTAGGTGCTAACAAGAGGGAACTATGTCTCGAACGTCCCGTTGGGCTGCAGCGGGTCAAATGACTTTTTTAAAATCATGTTGCTGTATCGAACGTCCAAATTTAATATCCACTCCTGGCCGGCGGCAGTCAACTCGTTCACCGACCAGTCACCATTCCCAGTTCCGCCGCCAACGACACCCGGATAGCGACTGCATTCCTTACTCCAATCTTCTCGGGAACACGCCCCATGAATGGGTTGCCGTGTACATTATATATCATCTGCGATGCAAAGCCTTGTCGGAAAGTGACGTGCTCCAGACATGAGCTCCTTCATTGCATTCACGGCCCAGGCCGGCCATCCCGGGAGAACTGATCGAACACGCCAGATCTTCTCCGATCCTTTCAGCGTAAAAACACGCCATGGGGATGTGTTTGGATTGATGTGTGGCAATTCACCTTGCTAGGTCCTTTGATGATCTTATCAACCTGTGTCAGTGTCAAGGAGACAAGTGCTGCATACCCAGACTTCCAGTAAATAAAACTTAGTTAGGGTCCACGCGGCAAGATTAAACGGGGTTCCCCAGTACTGTCCCTCAACATCGTAACTGGCGATTTCCCGGGAGAAGCTTGTGACGGATTTTAGTAGAGGCAAGATCGTCAAAAGTTAACGTGCCCGTTTGTCATGAAAGTCCCCCCTGGTGCGAGGATACGTAAGACTTTTGTCGTTCTGAGCATCCAACGGAATGTGTCCAGTTCGCACAAGACGTCCAATGCCATGATGGACGGTGTTGAGACAACCACAGTCGGTGCCAGTCCCGCTGGCCCTTGAGGCCAATCTTTGCCAGGTTATCAGTCGCGAGTCCTTGGTATTCCCCTCGACAACAAGAACAGACAGCCTTGATGGACTGGCTTATAGCGGTAGATGTCCACTCCATGTCTCGGAGGGCCACATGAACGCGCTGCCTCGTTCCTGTCTTCCAACATCCCAGCAAGCGTGGATTCGGTGCGGGCCGACCGGTCCAGGTCCATAGGCCATCTAGCTGGCGATAGACGTCCCATCCCACCAATGCTGCTCTTGCGCACGCGGCCTGTCGTCATCGAAAGGGATCCCCCACCAGGGCGCCGTCACAGATGAGGTCTGTCCAACGAGGCGAGACGGGGCCAGTGAAATATGTTTACCGCCAGGTTTTTGACTGATAATTCAATCTGCAAAATGGCTTGTCGGACAATGCGGACGCAAGTGATCTTTTTTCAGCATCAACTTTGTACCACAAGCTGTGCCTTCATACGGCTGAATTCGTGGTGTATTTGCTCGTCAACCCGGTGTCACATTTGCGTTTATCTCGAGTTTCCCGAGAGGACGGGTACAATTTGTGTATTCCGTCAAAGTAGTTTTATGAGCCGGCACATCCGTCGATAGTTCCACGGAGACATTGCCAATCTTTAAAACTGCTGAACTGCTGCCATTCCGCCCATGCCATGCATTTCACAGAGGTGTTTTGTCACTTGCGCCGGATGGAGAGCCTCAACCTGGCTGCAAATGGGGCGATGTTCAGCCGTTGGCCATGGTGCGGGACATGGCATCACACCGTGCATTTTGACGAGATGGACCGCAACATGTTGAACCAGGCGGTGCCGACTCACAGACTTGAACAGTCCGGGTGGGCTATCAAGGTCCTGCTCATGCAGGCAAAAGAGGCATCGAGAAGACAGCCTGGGTATATCTATAGCTGCTCGATTTGCAACTTGTAACTTTGTGGACGTTGCCATACAGAGCTCGTTCCCGCATTTGAGTAGAAAGCATGACTGGAACTTGCGGTCTCCTTGCACTACCATGCCTCGTTGCCCAGAAAAATTGAAATGATATTGTATCTGCCCGCAACGCAGACCGGTCGTTTACATCCGGACTTCCATTGGTCGGTGGACACAGTCTGCCAATGGCCGGCATCCTCCTGTCCTGGGCAGCCACTTTTCCCGGCGATTCGACCAGCGCTGGGAAAAACAGACCAAAGATATGGACGTGGATTCGTCCCATGGGCGGGTTCCAGCCCATCGTCTTGGCTCGAAAATGTTCACTCTTTGGCGACTGCAAAGCGAGCTCAAAGTAGTATGGGAGGATGAACAGTGTCTGCACCTCCAAAGTTGCTCGAGTGATGGCCTTTGCTGCACAAAGGGTGATTCTCTTCAAATCCTTCTTGTTTGGCGAGTCATAATCACTCATTCTTGGTTTGTGTGTGGAGGAACATGAAACACAATCTCGGCGGCTGTGGTTGAGACTCCCGACCATCAACAAATCGCCCTTGCCAAGGTCATTTGTAGAGGGTATAATTTGTTCGTGCCCTCAGTTCCTGCAAAGGTTGCTCGCGGACTATTCATATAGCGGAATCCGCAGTCGAATGGCTCGATAGGGTGGACCGTACCTTGTTGGCCCCGTTCTGCCTGTGTACCCTTCATCGTTGCGTGTTTTTTGTGCCAACTTCTGCCACGTAGGTCTTGCCGGCACCCATAATGGGCTCTTCCAATCCGTAAGACAACTTACGTCTGTCCAGACTCGGTGATCTCATTGTATGATTTCATCTGGTCGACTTCTTGACAAGGACGGGTCGTTTCAAAAGAAAATGGATGGGGTGGGACCTCGATTCACTCAGTGGAAGGTTGACATCGCATTATGGCCCCATGGAAAGTGCATGGTGGCCAAATTTTAGGCCACGATGGAAAAGGCCAAGTTTTGGGTGTTGTTCATCCACGGTTTGTGCCTCTCTTGTGCGTTGTAGCAAAGAGGTATGCTATTCAGGCTTGGTTGGTCGAAGCTTGAGGCGCTGGATAAGTGTGTGTGGGTAGTCTGCCGAGTACTCACAGCACAAAGTTTGGACTGGCAACATCGCAGCTTGACAAAATTTCACCTTGGTGAAGCTCTTGGGTGCAGCACAAGTTCAACATGACTGGTGCCGGTTGGCCAGCTCTGTCATCAAGATCAGAAATCCGTATACTGCGAGAATGCACCGTACACAGCCCCGGTAAACGGTAAAAGGTCCTATCTTCTCCGGACAGTGCCTCTTTCTCGACGGATTCATCGAAAAAGGCCGCGTCCCCGTCGGCCGTCGCGGCTGGTTGCTTGACAACGAGATATTCTTGATTCTGCTGGAGCAAACTCGCCATGGTGCATGTCTAGGTAGCATCTCAAAGTCGATGGGTACAAAAGTCGATGTGGACGAAGTCGGATAATGACCTTGTTGGCCGAATCCAAACATAGACGCGGCAAGGAGGGAAAACGGGGAAATCGAGGAAATCGTGTGAGATTGTCGAATCGCCGCAGCGACGTACTGGGGGTGCGATGTGATTAATGCCATGATCTCAACAAGGAGTCCCCCGCACATCCACTCCTCTTTGTCAAGCTGTGGCGAGTGTTGGCAGCTGCGGCAAAGATGGCGGGGGCGCGGCGGCGAGGACTGCTCGCAAGTGCTCGTGTCATGCAGATTTTTGCCTAGTGCGCTACAGATCATACTTTGGACTTCATGTGGTTTGTTGACTGTCCTTTCGGCAACGGAAGCAGAGCATATACTGCCTCAAAAAATGGCCTCCATTTTTGCCGGGAAAACCCTTTCTCTCAAGGGCTTCACCGGGAAGACTGCGCCCTCCTCAGCCGTTACCGTAAGTTCCATAAAATCATACGGCCCGGCTTGAACATGGATTCTGTCATCAGTGTCAGTCTTGTGGTGAAATTTTTAAAGAGAGATCAAAAGAAGCAAGAATGGTCACCTACAATAGTTACTGACTGTAGCTTGTTGGTCCAGCCAATGTCACCATTGAGGCACGAACCCTGACAGTTTTGGCCAAAAACACCGTCCATCTGATGGCAGTTGTGACAACGTCAAGGACGACGCAACACTGCACGCACTGCACGAGTCGTACTTAACGCACTGATTGCCAGCATAAAACTTTCTCAGCCCTTGTTATAGGCAAAGATAGCGTGCATCCTCTGCATCTGTGAGACAACCTTTTGTATGGCCGGTCGGCGCCATCCCAAAAGTCGTCGACTGTATGGGCTGGAAAGAGCGTTGGCTTGATGGATTTACCAAGCTTTTTGTGGGTGTGTCTGTGACTTGAGGCGTCGCTATCCAGCCTGGTTGATAGAATGCAGAATTTCTTGGGTCCCTCCTTTCTCGTTCATGCTGGGTTGTCCGTGCCATCAAACATTTTCAACACAAATTTGTCGTTGGACAGAAATAGGAGGTCAACTATGGTATCGCGCCTGTTTGCCGCGTCCATCACAGTCAAGTCAGTCGCAGGCCTTTCTCATCGTACAACGATGGTGTCGCATCTTGGGCACTTTGTGGGAGCTCATTCTACCAAGCGCGCAATAGTCTGGTTTCACAGCAAACCTCATCAAGCGCTCATCAGACCATATATGGTTTGAAGGGTTCCCCAGTGCGCCCCGTGTTCTAGCATGATGGTGTCCGTTGTTGAGTCTCATACTCCGGGCAGAAAATAGTACAAGGTCGGTGAGACTGCTTGATAGGCGCACCTTGTCCGGACACCTTGGCACCGCTCGCAGATGGCGCCCCGGCCGCGGACGCATTGGATGGGTTCGCCGTTGCTCGTCAGGCGAGAGAGACATTTGGTGCATGGCATGTCGTCGAAGATTATGTCTGCAGAAACATGGGTGGACGCAGATTGTAAGCTTTCGGGGTCCGGCTTCAAAGGTGCCCAAGTCGACATATTGGCAAGAACTCTTCTCGAATCCACCTTCAAGCTTTGTTGATACTGGCTTGATCTCGCATGTGTCTGAATGGCTTGCAAGGCCGTGATGCAGTCTCTCTGGCAACCCTAATGACACAGCATGTCATCTTCACTTCCTGGTAATTTTGCCGTAGTCTCGAAAACATCGAACACTCGTAGTCATGTCCAGTAAAAAAGCAAAATGGCCTCGATGCGGCCAAGTAGGAAGCGGTCGACAAGGTCAAGAAGCAGATATTGCGGGCGCAAATGACATAAGACGACTCGTTTGCATGTGGTCAGCAAACAAACTGCAACACTGCCATCGCGACCGAAACGTGCACATCGCTTAGATTAGAGTCATCTGAGAAAGGCCCTCTTACACGTTCACCTGATGAACAGAGCTCTCTGTCATCTGGCCCGTCTCATCGCTGGGCGACATGCTGACTGCCTGGTTGGCTGCGTTGTGAGAAGCGAGGCATCTTCTCGTCGAAAGCTGTCGGCGCATTCATGACATGCTCGTTAATTATGTCGTAAGCACCATGCCTTGCCCACTCGTTGAAGTGCTTTTTTCTCTTCCATGCTGCTGCTTTGCTGCTGTGGGTGGAGAGTTGCGCTCTGTGATGCAACGGCTCGGTGAAGCCACGTGGATACACCAAGTCTTGGTCGCAGTAGTGAACGTTCCTACTTCTTAGTCATGTAGCACCCTCTCTGCCATCGACGAGCCGGTCGGCTTCGACCTTCTTGGCCGTGATTTCATCACTTCGGTGCATGTACTATGTGTGGTTCAGCCTGCAGTATATGACATGGCACCACTTGTTGACGATGGCCAAACAAAGTTGCGTTTTGCATCACTAGTCGTCCGGTCACGAGTTTTAACTGATCATCTTGACAGGAGGAATATTTTCCATGTCCAGCAGCGAGACGCCACCGACAGTGATGTGGTGGGAGTTTGTCCAAGGTGACTTCCCTAGTCGTATATGAGCAGGTTGATGGTGATGGTCATCAGTTTTCCCATTGTACTGGAGAGCTCCGCTAGATGCTTTGCACCCCTTGAACCCCATGGCGCGAGGGAGTTTCCAGCGTCACAACGCTGGTGTCGGTATCTCTGGAGATGAGGATGCCGATGTCTCCTGTCGACAAGCGATGCCGGTTGAAAGGTATTCTGCTACCGCATCGCATGTTGTTCTCACTGACCGGTAATGGAAAAATCTCACATCACCTTGCATGAAAAGAACAACAATGTGCGGCTTTGTGCTGGGTGTCTCCTCAAATGATGATATGACCAGCTGTGAGAATCATACTCCAGGCTGTCCACTTCAACGCCTCCTCGGCTCCGTCGAATTCGTCGTCAGTGCCACTGCCTTCCTCGGTTTCTCCGGCCTCGAACTTACAATCTGGTTTTGACACATCCTTGTATTTCTTAGTGTTGACCAAGTAAGGGCTCGGTGTCTTCGGAAATCGCACTGACAGTCAAAGTAGATGCCTTACAGGCATACCAGTCTTGTTGGAAATGATTCCGCGGGGTGGTGGAATTTGTGACCGGCAGTAGAGTCTGTTTGTCTGGTTCGAGAACTGGTCATGATCCGTTCTTTTAAACTGGCGAGTCCAGCGTTTGACAACTCGATAAAAGGTTACGTCCACTTTGTCGGACTTATTCTCTGAGCCGAGTGTTCCAGAGAGATTCGTCTAGTCTGCCAAACACTTGTTTGGGCCAGTATCTTTGGAACGACAAAGCTCAATAATCTACCAAAACGTTAGAAGTGGGAAAATTGGAAAGCAAGGTAAAGAAACACATACAGTCTGGGTCCTTAGGTTTGCCCTTTGCGTTGAACAGCACTGACGAACCAAAGCTCCTCTGGGTTGGTAGTTGCGTCAGAACAGCAAGCTCATTATCTTCCCCGGATACGTGTCTCGTAAGGCTGCCAGGTATACTGTGTCGTGGTAGTCTCTTCTCATTCGAGGTTTGACTTCACTTCCAGGCTTGACTGAGCTTTTGAGTGTGACGGTGCGATCAGACTTTGTCAGTCGCACTGGGATGATGTGCGCAGCCTCCACCTGATCGGCTCACACACAGCGCTGGGCAATTACCTGTCAGCTGGTGCAACTGTACTGTGCACGATATCTGCAGAGGTAAGACTCTTTAGTCGGTACCAAATGTTGGAAATGTATGTGAATGTCATGCAGTGGGACTTCGCACGTCTGGGCTCCGAAAATGGATAGAAAATGCGATGAAGTTCGCAGGAGCATGTTACGCAGTTGGCGGCGTAGTGCCAACTGGCCCTTTGTGAGGAAATGTTTTGGCCATTCTCTAGAACACAGACCTCACAGCAAAGGTTGAGTGCCGTCATAACTCGCACTCCACATCGTTATCTGACAAGATAAAGCCGTGATGACTTGTGTATGTGGCCGGGCCGGACATCGGGCGCAGGCACGGCGGAAATTCAAGTGTGCCTCGTGCACACGATCCACTCGTTGCGGCGCTCGACTTTACTCGGCGATATGTGCCTTCTTTGTTGAGAGCTTGGTCTGAGAGTAAACCGAATCTCTTGTTGATGCAAAGGGGCTCGGCCTTTTTGTGGCCATGGACTCGTGGTCAGCCAGAAAATGTTTGTTCTCCGACATGTCAGGGAAGGGGCAGCTACTGCCGTCGCCTAGTGAAGATGTCATCTTGTTCTCGCTGCCTGCAGTAGTATTTTCCAGCGTGTAGGCACTGTCCCGCTCCTTTTCATAAGCTGCGAGCAAATAAATTGCCTTCACACATAGGGTGGACTTTATTCTTGGCAAGTTGAGCACATAACTCTGCGTAACAGTAGGCAATGAGGTGTAAGATTTGTCTGGGGCTGGGTCAAGTCTGGTGGGCGAGCACCGGACAAAACAAAGCTAATTCCCGAATCTCGGTGTTAGCGACAAGGGCCTTGGGGTCAAGGGTCTCATGCTGCGTTGAGAAAGTGCCCATGAACTTGGTGGCGTCCTGCCGTATGCACTTCTCTGAAAAGATCATGTCAAAGAAGGCCACGTCTTTGCCGCCCACCACGCATCAAAAGTAGCGATACCTTTTCAACTCTGTCTGATGGCAGCGAAATGCTGCCCTTCTCATGATGCTCATCCTCGTAACCTCGCATTATGATGATGATTGCGTGCTTTCTGTGTACAGCCAAACACTCGAGTAGCTAGTATGCTTCATGAAGTCTCACACTGTGGTGACAAACTGTTGCGCTGCATATATCCTCAAACCCGTCTGTTGCGTGGTGTCGTGGTACGTTCTTTGTGACCTCAGCTGTGACCAGGCAGCCGAACACGCACAGTCTCGACAATGACCTCTTCATGACTTGTTAGCAGAAAGGTTGTCAGGTTCAGCGGTGGTCATTCCGCTGGAATTGGAGAATCTGGACAGCTTTTCATATGAGAGTGGCAATATCGATGTCTAACAGAAATCTGACAAAGTAGAACATTGCTCAAAACCACCTTCCAATCGTGTGGTCGACTTGTCTTTGTTCCGTTCTTGCCATGGCGATCATGTATCAGGAGCTGGTGATGTCTGGATCCAGTAGACGTTGTCGCCCGGCCATCCCATGATGGTGCAACGCTCTTCTTTTGCGACGCGCTTCTATGGCTGGCACACCGTAGAGCGCCACGACAGACTAGCCATGTGTTTAGTTTGTGTTTGCGGTAGTGGTAGCATCCCATGAAAGCAGCATCTTTTGAGCTGGCGGCCTCTTGTTCTGCCGACACCGGGCCGCCCAGTTCATATATTCTCGTTCTTGTCTGATGGAATATCTATTTGTGGACCAATTTGAAAGTTAGTATATCAATCTTTTGCCGTCGTACCCCTTTGTCTACCGCCAAAAACAATTGCCAAAAAAAAACATCATGTGTGCATGGGAATTCTTCAACTTACCCCATAGGCTGACGTCTCTGTGTAGGCTGGAGGCTAGGCTGGTGGTCGCCGCCACGGACATACTCAGATTGCTCATTGATCTGTGTGTTCACGTTGACTCTCGATGTGTGAGTCTGTGTTGTATTGTGACGGGCCCAGGCAGATGATGTAGAGGATGGCCACAATGAATCATGACCTTTCCCTGTGAGTATCTGTGAAATAAAGTCCAAAGCGTCTTTGTTTCCCACGGGTCAACAATAAATGTAATCCATGCGGTTTTTGTTGTTTCTCTAGGAATGGTTTGAAATTGGAAGTGGCTGTCTTCTGTTTCTTGATGCAACATGCGAGCCAAACAATTTAGAGAGAACACATGGGGAGCTATAGCGGTCGTCAACATCATCGGCGGAAGACGAGTCGAAAACGAGTCATAGACAGCAAGACGTGGTCAGGTAGATCAGACGCGATATTGACGCGTCCCTGGAAGTGGCTGTTCCACACATCACCTCCACGTCGTGGATACTGGTTGAATCGCTGCTGGCTCGACATTCTCGAGCCTTGGGTGATCGGTGTCCACGGACAGAGACTTCTTGATATACGCTAGACGTCCGGCTCGTTCCATGAGCATTGTATCCACGCACAACTGGTGTTGCTAGATCAGTTGAAGCATTGGAATTTGTGGCGAGGCGAGCCATGGGTCAAGTGTTTCAGAGACGCGCACGATGCACGGGAGAGATGGTCTTGCCGCCAGACATGTGCTCGGAGAACTTCCCACCGGCACGGGCGTGCGTGTTCTTATCCACCTAGCTCTATCAAGGGGGCATCCATGGCAACGCTTGTAATAGGCCTGTCCGGTACCAGTACCAGAGGAGCCGGTGGCATTAACACTGTGACGGGGCAAAGGTTGCAAAGGGTGCTACCGGCCACATACACAACCGAATCTCCGGCCATGCCCTCATCGTCGCGGGTGAGCGCAGGGGTGTGTGTCCCGAAGGACGACATTGTCGATGGCGGCTTGCATACGTGCAAGCGTTATCTTGTTGAATTCGGCGTATTCAACCGAGGCATCGGTCGGGTCTCTGGGTGTTGATGGGGCGTGCGACGCGTTCTGGTCATATGCCACGCTGACTTCTGTACGATGTTACCACTGTTTGAAAATGTCAACCCAATAGTACCGAGTGGAATTGATGCTCGGTGCATTGCTATCAAACGGTTTCTCCGAGAGCTTCGTGGCCCGCTTGTCAAGCACCTCCTTGCTGGATAGAAGCGGCCTGTATGGCCTTTGTTTTCCGAGGATGGCGAACCGGCTCGGCATATCTAACTGTATCTGCGATTGGGAACAGTCTTGGATGCGCCCTGGGGAAGTCACGACTCAGCAGCGTCCTGGACATGCTGGACGCCCGACGCTTGGCAATGCTCGGACAGACTGAAGGAGACACGCTCGAAAGATTTATGGGACCGTAGCTGTCCCCGGTAGGCACGGCGTCATCGCGGGGGCAGGAGCGCGAGTGGAACACCCAGCACACCTGTGGGATGACAAGGGCCGGAAAATATGTGCCAGCCGGGGACATGGGTTGGGGACCAGCGTGGGTAGTTTGTTGTAGATATGCCCTGGGATCTGTGTCACGAGTCGACAACTTGGATAGCACAGATGTCTTCAGGTTCTGTCATCCAGAACGAACACGATCTCTTCAACCTTTTCCCCGCCAAGTCAAACACCCAGCGTTCCCCCCGTGTCATAAAGCACTGACCAGATCGAATGTCGGGACAGCTGTGGCAGGATCATTGGCGGACCCGCCGTCGAGGGAAGCGATGCCTTCTTCATTGGCAACAAGAAGATGTTCACGGGCTTCTTGCGTCGCCGCAGCAGAGGCTTCTTGACCGGCTTGGGCGTTCCCATCAATCCTGCAAATGCTCGTGTCACGATAGCCAGCACTCCTTGGCCGACACTCATACGCTCGCGACGAAAGTCGGTGCCACCTGGAGCGCTTCCCATAAGTAATATCCACCGTCTCATTGTGCAAGCTGTCCGTGAGGAGATGAGCTCGGGTGATGTTTGTCCAGACAATCTTTCAGGTACATCATGTACCCGACACCATTTTCCCTGCTTGGTGCTGAAGACTGCCGGTACATATGCAGATTCTGCGGCCTGTGTGTAGGTTCTGTGGAGTACTTGAGCAAATGTGAAAAGAGCGAAATGACCGCGGGACTGGCAAGGTGCGTTCATCTGCATTGTTCCAGGCACATGCCACGAGGTCGGGTTTCCTTGTGGAAGTCCCAAACAGATGCAAGTACCGCTCGAGTTCTGGAGCTGGGCAGTTTGAGACCTTTGTCCTGGACGTGCCATGTTGTGGGCAGTTCCCAACTTGTACTCTTGGGTGAAACGTCATTCCATCACGGGTAGACCGACTGCCACAATTGTCGTTCAATGTCGCAAAAGATACTGTACATGTCATTAGTCCATACTCTTGCTAGTGTAGGGAAAGAATCAAGACTTACTGTTTTCCATCACGTGGATGACAAAATGGAATGTGTACTCTGTACTTGCCACATATGGCCAGACCGGTGGCAGGAATATCACGACTCGTGAAGTTCTTTGCTGCGGAGAAGTCGAGTGCCCTGTATTGATAGGCATCTGCACCTCGACAATTGCCCTGAGACTGGGCTGCGCTGGACAGGATAAATGGTCCAGACAACTGCCACTTTGAGAATGTGACACGAATTTTGGAGGATCGCTCCCAACTTCTCTCCAGAGCCTCTAAGCTTGTCAGGTCACTCGCCGTGGGCCTCAATTGTCTGCTCAAATTTGACCACCCCAGATAAGGCCAGATAGTCTCTATTGTCGAGTTGATTGCAGTTCGCCTTTGCCGCCACATCCCAGTAGGCAGTTATTCTTAGGGGCAATCCAGGATTTGAAGCTCATATTGGATGCTGTATTTTCACCGAATCTGTATTGGTATACTGAAAGACAGCGACTCCAAGCGGCAGCGAAGTCCACTTCACCTGCCAAAGACCGGCCCAGAGGGGATTGCGCATTTTCAAAACGCCAACAAACTATCGACAGCAAATCAAAAGTTATCAATATCAGTGCCTGCCAAAGTCAGTCAAACAATCATGGTCTGGGTGCATCACAACACTTGGTCACTCACTTTTATCAAAAGACTGGAGAAAAAACCCGAGCCTCCACCAGCTCGACACATTTGAAGATTGGGTTCATTGTCTAGCTCATGTACGTGAAAGTACTCGCCGTCAGAGTCACTCCGAGCTTTCATCAACACATGGTGAGCAAGACAAAGTGGCTGTGGGCAGACTTCCTGAGCCTCAAAGATGTAGTTATCTGCCTCGATAGCTGAGAGACAAAGTGACAACAGTCCTCTCATATGGCTGCGGGCACCGCTGAAATCGACATACCGACTTGCCAGCGGTGCCAAAGTGGCTTGAAAAGAAGAGAGAGGAGAGGAGGAGGGAGAGATTGGGAGAGGGGAGGGGGGAGGCCCTGGTATTTATACGTTTTGGAGTCCAGGCAGCAGTGCGCGCAATCAGCAGCTGTGGCAAATTGTCAGTGACAAACAAACGAGGAGTTGGGATGACAAACGGGCAGAGAGTGAGATATCAAGTGGATTGTGAAGTGGTGTTGACAGGGTGGTGAGAAGTTGCCAAAAATTGGAGATACAGGGCAGTGTGACAGCGTGGTGGCCCCAGAGCCAAATAGGGGGTGAAAGTAAACAAAGGAGATTGTGAGATGCAGCTACGTGTGAGGTTCAAATTAAGTTCTGATCAAATTGAAGACCACGCTTTCCTCACATGGCAATCACGTTTTTGTCCGTTTACACAATATGGATCTAGAGGATGAGATGACAAAGTGGCGAGAGTGTTGTGACTTCCACGTGGATGTGTTGTTGAGACGAAAGTGGCTCAGGAGTGACACGTAGGTTTGTTAGCACTAGTATGACATTGTTTTCAACCACACATCAAATCTTTCTTTTCAACACTTCAGTCTTCTTTCAATTTCTACAATTCCTTTTTATTTTATTCAATAAATTCGATAAAATAATAAATTCGATAAATTGTTTTCATTTTATGTGCAAATTTTATTCATTTAGTTCAATTGAAAGAAATTCCAATGCAAAATCACAAAACATTGAAAAATATCTGAAAACAATGCAGTTTATTTTTGATGTTGATACAATGAGAATAAAGGAGACAAACAGACAATAGACCAAGAACAAAGTGAAAGACAAAGTGAGAAGAAATCAAAAGACCACCCAAAAATAACAATGACGCCTTTGTGCCGGCACACCAAATGTGAATTGTCCAAAAACAAAGGAAATGACAGATATGTGAGGAGGAAGACAAAACGGAATGAAGAGGTTGCTCATCACCTGGCACCACCACCCCTTACAGAACCTTCCGCCAGACAGTCTCGAGCAGCGGGTGCCACAGGATGACCATGAAGACAATCATCCACTCGAGGACCTGGACGGACTTGCCGCCGGAAACAGAAATGGACGACGCGGCCGTGGAAGGGGTGGCGCCGGGCAGAGTCGTGCCCGAGAACAGGAGAGCGCGCACGGCGACGGTCGTCGCGATCGCAGCCGCCACGGCGGCCATGACGGCGCCCGTCGTCAGGATGACCGCGGCCGACCACGCCTTGCGCGTGTGCGCAAAGGCCTTGTCGTCGCCGTACTCGTCGACCGACCCAGAACCGCGCGAGGCAATCTTGTGGGTCAGCAGGCTGCCGGCGGCGCCGACAAAGCATAGGGCGCTCAACAGGAGGGGAACGTAGACAATGGACAGCACGCCGCCCGGGCCGGTGCTGCCGCTCTGGATGCCGGCGGCGAGGGCGAGCATGGGTTGGAGCGACGAGGGGGCGACGGTGACGGTGCCGGGCAGGAAAAACTTGGTTGACTGGGACGAAGCGTTGACAGCAATTTCCTGGGCGAGGGTGCCAGCACAGGTGAGGTTGGCAGCGTCGGTGCCGGCGCACAGACTAAAGAGGCCGATGTGCACCTCGGCCTTGGTGGCGTTGTTGGCGAGCTTGACCACGTAGAGGCCGGGCAGGCCGGGCGAGGTGGAGTTGCAGCCGACAAGGACGAGAATGTAAAAGACGACGATGCAGATGGCCAGGAGGCCGGCCAGACCCTGGCGGAAGTCTAAACTGTTAGCGAGGAGTTATGAAGAGGAGAAAGGGGAGAGAGGAGACATACCTTTGCGAGCGAGCATTATGAATTAGGGAAAGGGAGAAGACGAAGAAAAATGTTAAAGAAAATGAAGACGTTAAGAGAGTCGTAGATGTTGATCGTGAAGACGAGTCGTTAAGCGAGTGTAAAATGTATCAAAATGACCAGCAAATTGATGTTGACAAGAAGGAAATGACAAGAAACGAAAAGAAAGTCGTGACTGAAAATGCAAAAGCGAATGATGAGGATGGTTCTTCTTTCTCTTCCCTCCAGACGAAACGAGGCGTCTTCCATCTTTATATCTTGTTCAGCCTCATGTCGCCTTTGGAGGACTGTTTCCATTTTTGTCTTTTCTGTGGTCTTTGACAGGATCGTTGCCGCCGGCCATTTTGGTGGCCTTTGGCGGCCTTTGGTGGTCTTTCAGATCTGTTGGGTATCGGATTTCAGTCTTTCGTGTTCCTTCTTTATTGTCGTTTGTAGTCTTTTCTCTTTGACTCCTTCATCGCGCTTCTCATCGACACCTCTTGTCCAAACATTTGCGGTCGCCCGCTCGCGGCCCAAACAAAGGCCTGTCTTTTTCTTTGATCCCCATTGTCTCGATTGCCGCCGTAACTTTTTGTCTTTTACCGTGAGAACGTGAACAGTGCTCGTTGTTTTGGATCGCTATTTTGGGACAAGACTACAAGACCCCCTGTCGCGGCTCTTTGTTAGCAAGGTCCGCTGGCGCTGTGATTGGCGGAGGGCAATCCCCACCCACACTTGAGGTCGCCTATTTTCAGGGCCTTCAGGGTCTATGGGAGGCGCCAGGGCTTAGTGTCCACTGTAAATTGAGGAGTTCACGACAGCCAATCGAGCCGCAGGCGATCTTGAGCGAGCCTGGGCGAAAATTACAGCGCTTTTCACTTACAACGAACGACTACATGTGTCAGTCGCGCCATTCCTTTCGACGGCGGTTACTCTGACGTTGGTCTTTACAGTTACAAGTCTACCGTTTACTGTCTGCAACACTCTTGGTTTGTTAAATTTAGATCTATCATTTATCTTCTATCTTTTATCTTCTATCCGTTATCTTTTATCTTTGCTCTCCTGAAACATGATTGCTACTCTTTATTTGTCTTGTTCGCCTCTAATTCCTTGTCCGAGAGCACAAACTCGGGGCCAAACAGCAGCAGCTCGCGCTTTTTGGCTTCCCTAAGAAACGCAGACTTTTCCGGCGTGCGCATCTCGAATTTCCACTTGTGCAGCTCCCACGACGCCGGGAAGAAGCCGGCCGTCTCCCAATCAATAATGCACGTAATGCGGAACGTTTTGGGGTCCACCATGATGTTTTGCAAGTCCAGGTCGGTGTGCACAAACACAAAGTCGTCGTCGCCCTCCTTGGCTGTGAGTCGCGGCCAGACACGCTTGTCCTTGGCGGCCCAGAGCCAATGTGGCACTGTGACGGGCAGCTCGGGATCCGCGCTGCCCATGAACCGCCGGCGTAATTTCTGTAACTGCGGAATAACGTCCGTCTCCAGCTGCTGCGTCACCGCCTCGAGCGCCGCCGCCAGCGTGTCCTTGTCCATGCTGAGCAGCTCGATTCCGTCGTGGACCATGCGCGTTTTGAGATAGGTCAGCTTGCTGCCGGGGTCCTCCCAGATGCCCAGCAGCTCCGGCACGGGGATCGACGTGTTGGCGCGGACAAACTGCAGCGCCACGGCCTCGTTCCGGAGCCGCTGTTCGATGTACGGATCCACGGCCCGGTTGCCATAGATGTCGAACCCCAACTCGTCTGCGTGCGCATTCCGTTTGATGAACACTGAGCGCGTAAAGTAGTACGAGCAGGCTCTCGTGTTGTACTTTGTCACGAGCGGCCCCTCATCGGGCGGGATCACTGGGGCATATTTGTCTTCCATGAGAGGCCACTTGGCACAATATTCAATGACATACATACTGCAGATGCGGGCTTATGGTCTCGGTGTGTTCCGGTGCCGGGGTCGGCGTCGAGGTCTCCTCGGTCGCCATCGTTGCCGTGATCGCTAATAAATGTGAAGGATGTGCTCCGTAGGTTGGGTGACAATTTTAAGTTGTTGTTCTAGCAGAAGATGGTAATTGACAGACGACTTGCAGTCTACGACGTGAATTTCAGTTCAAGTTCGGCCCAGAATATCATGCGAAGTTGCCTTGGAGCGGTGTATCTTACTTTTCCCTGGGCCCTCCCTACTGTGGCTGCCTCGCGGCTCGATGGCATGTTTGGCCAAAGAAATATGCGGATGGTCACCTGCATATCGACGTTGGGGGTGGCTGAGCAAGGGTTACACAAGAAGCAATTCTGGCAGGAAAGCATCATAAAAAGTCTTCTGGAATTCCGTTTCTCTCTCTCATTCTTCTTCTCTTTCCTTTTTTTTTTTCTCTAATCCGTCCCTTTCATAAAAACAGTAATCTGGTTTCCCTTTACAGCTTTCCTCGTGTGCGGCGATCCCTGTTTTGTTAATTGACATGTATTGAGCGACACCTTGTATGTGGAAATAAAGCTTTATTCTGGTGAACTGTGGAGAGGACGGGCAAACAACTCTCATGGCTTCGATGAAGTGTGTGGCATCCTGCCATTTAATTTCTAAACTTTTTGCTCTGCGCCTGACAGATCCTTGTTTTCTTATTCTTTTCTTTTCCGTTTTTAGCATCATAACCTACCAGCATTGGCATCACTACTGAGATATTAGACAACAGCTCGTCTGTTACATGGCTGCTTTGTCATATTTGTCTGTCTCCTTCTATGATTGCCCATATTTCCGTCAACATTACTTACTTACCCGGTGCCCAGGTCAGTATCCAGCTCTAAAGACGTATGCCGTGTCTGGCCCAGCTCCCACCTTTCACCACTGAAAAAGACACAGACAGTCTACTATGCGGGCAAGGGCAGCAGGAGAATGGCCCAAGGAAGCGAACAAAAATTTCATGATATCCCTGGCAGTCGATGACGTGCAGCCCTAATGCCGTACTGTGAACACTGACATTCTGTTGACTTGCACTGTCCAACCTTCTGAAAGACGTCAAAAGAGATTTTTCTTTCTTATTTTGACGTGCTTATGTAAACTAGTTTCACGTAAGCTCTTTTTGGCGCATTCTTTTTTTTCTTTTCTTTATTTTTCTTTTATCTCCAGACACTCACGACACTGCCAAATGTTGTTGGAAATACCGGCGGACTTATCGGCGGTCGAGAGAAGTTGTGTAAGTTTTGGTGCAATTTAGTGCCATCTGGATCGATCTTTGGCCACACGACAGCATGGCGTTAGCGGCGGATTGGCAGGCACAGGTGTCGATTTACAGTGGCGTTTTAGGTTGACAGGCTGACAGGGTCTACACTTTTGGTGGCGCCGGACTTTGCGGTTCAGTGTAAGTGGACAGTGCGACGTGCATAGATTGTATTAGCACTGTAAAGAGTACATAGTACGGCGTCAATAATGCACCTTTATTAGTGTACCCACACAGTGCATTCTCACTTACACGACCTTCACATCTACACAGCCTCACTTCTACAACATCGTCGGACTTGAGAATTACGACCGGCACGTCACACAACAACGACAAGGACGACGGCGGACAGACAAGTGTCCGGGAGGCCGTTGACAAATGCTGTTTCCTGTAAAGTGGCCGAAGGAGAGTAGTTGTGAAGACGTTGTCGAGATATAAAAGCGTCCCTTCGTCCAAGTCCATCGATATCAAAATCGTCATTATCATCGCCAACTTCAGTATCATCATCTTCAGTAACAACAACACAAACATAGAATTTCGCACAGTATCTACTCACTCACAATGTCTTCCATTACCTCCCGCCCCCTCGGCAAGAACGGCCCCGTCCTCCCCCGCCTGGGCCTCGGCCTCATGAACAACAGCGGCGCCTACAACGCGGCGGGCAGCGACGAAGAGCGCTTTGCGTTCCTGGACAAGGCGTACGCCCTTGGCGAGCGCTTCTGGGACTCGGCGGACATGTACCAGGACTCGGAGGACTTGCTGGGCAAGTGGTTTGCGCGCAACCCGGAGAAGCGGGCCGACATCTTTCTAGCGACCAAGTTTGCCATTGACATGTCGGACCCAGCCAACATCAAGATTGACTCGTCGCCCGAGTATGCCCGGAAGCGGTTGGCGCGCTCGTTGGAACGCCTCCAGACTTCCTACGTCGACCTCTACTATGTGCACCGGATCGACGGCAAGACGCCGATCGAAAAGACAATGGAGGCGCTGGTCGAGATGAAGAACGAGGGCAAGCTCAAGTACATTGGGCTCAGCGGCGCCAGTGCCACCACACTGCGGCGGGCGCACGCTGTCCACCCCGTGACGGCAGTGCAGATGGAGTACAGCCTGTTTGCGCGGGACATTGAGGAGGCGTCCGAGAGAAGGGGCGTTTTGAAGGCGGCCCGCGAGCTCGGCGTGGCCGTCGTTGCGTACAGCCCGCTGGGCCGGGGCATCCTGACGGGCGGCATCTTGGGTGCGGCCGACTTGGACAAGGCCGGCGACATGCGCCGCAGTTTTGGCCTCCCCTGGTTCCAGGAGGGCAACCTCGAGAAGAACCTGGCGACAGTCGCGCAGATTGGCGAAGTGGCCAAGGCCAAGGGCGTCACGACGCCGCAGCTCTGCCTGGCGTGGGTGCTTGCGCAGGGCGAGGACGTGTTTGCCATCCCAGGCACACGCAGCGCCGAGCGTCTCCAGCAGAACCTAGACTCTCTGAACATCACTCTCAGCAGCGACGAAGAGAAGAAGCTGCGCTCGCTGGGCGAGCAGGTGGTCGGCGGCCGCGGCCGGCCCGAGCACCAGGCCCTGGACTTTGGCGATACGCCTGAGCTTTAGACGCACCATGCGTAGCAGGCAGATCAAATGTGCAGAAGAACAAGTAGATAGGTATCTAGTTTAAATACAAACGCCGCGAGTTTGACTCGGTATGCAACGCTATGATAAAATGTAAAATGTGAAATAGTACAAGTGATGATCAATACTCCGCCCTCTGTGCAAACCGCATTTCTCCTTGGTCGACGTCAAAGACTGCCACCACACTCGTCAAGAAAGTGATGCCTAGCTTGTATGGTGTTGTCCCCTGGCTGCTGACTGGCCTCCTTGGATGTGTAATGCCCACTCGGCACAGTCGTCCTGTCGCATCTTTCTCTGTCTGTCGAAGAAGGTCGGCTGGAGAAAAGTAAAAGCTGTTCTTTCCATCGCCTATCTTTACACCCAATGTTGGCACTCTGGCATCACATGGCGCATAATATGCTCCATTCTGGGGGAGATAGACTGCCGGTGGGTCAAAGGCTGCCAGGACAGATGTTGCAATGTCGACCGGCAGGACTGAAAGTGTCGATCCAGCGTCGATAGCCACGGAGGGCAGTTCTGACGCCTCACTAGTCTTTTTGGCCGACAAAGCGACAGTGTTGACAGTCCCATCGTCGCCCCTCTTGCTGTACTCCCATTCCGTCGGCTTGATCACGTACATGCCGTGTCGTTTGCTGCCGTCCTTCATGGTTGTTGACAAGAGTGGTGTCCTCGCCCACGAATCTTTGTCGTATGCCACTCCGGATGGTACGCCGCCTAATGAAAGGTAGCTTTCTTTCTTATTTGGCGACAATCGTGACAGTACCAGCGAAAATACGGGCGACGTCGACCCCGTCTTCCACAGCCGCGTAAACACCGGGTCGTACTCTTCATTACCCGCGCCCATACCTGTCAACGATGGGTAGCCAAGCCCCAACAAGCCCGACGCCTGCCCGTCTCCAAACCAGTGTGTCCGCTCCACCATCCCAATCGGCTGGGCCACCGACAGCCCCCCGACGGCAACGTCTGCCTCATCCAGCCGGCCCGCCGCAAACGTCCCGTCGCCAAAGAAGCGGCTAAAATTGCGGCCCTTGGCAGGCAGTCCCGGATATGGCTTGCCCAGCCCGCATTTCCTCTGGTCCTGCGGAGAACCGGTGTCGGCGACACACGCGTACCCCTGTGTGACCACCCACGTGTCGCTCGACCCAGTGTCCAGCTGCACGGCGACGGCGTGCCCGTTGACAGCAATGTTGACTAGAAAGTACGTGTCGCGGACGTTGACAAGGGGGACGGGGACGACTTGTGGGTTGGCGTGTCGTATGACGGTCTGTGTGCTGTCTGTTTGGAGTATTCTGTTCTCTGCCTGCTCTGTCGTGATGGCTGCTGCGTCGGTTTGTGGAAAAGAGGTCAGGAAGATGCTGGCAAGTGCGAATCCTGTCGCTCGCCTCGAGAGTTGTCGTATTCGTGCCATTGCGAGATGTAGTTGTGGAAGAGGATGTGTTCGTCCGGGACGTGGGAGTTCTCCAGAGTTTCTCAAAGTAAACAAATTTCGCTGTGTCGTGATCAATAAGTTGTAACAATGAACAGCACTAAGAACAGGATAGGAGTGAAGGATCTGTTGGCCATTTTCATTCTTTCAACAACGCCAAAAGAAAAGAATCGTTGATTGTTGTGTTTTGGGGGAGGTCATCGGTTGGCTGGTTGGGCTTCTTCTCCCCTTCTCTCTCTCCCTCATTCTCTCTCGGCCGATTGTTTGCAGGACCAACAGTCAACTGCAATATGTGGGACCAACTGTGCCGCACACATAAGACACAGAAAGTACGACTGACCACAACAGTGTTTAGACTTTGCCTTCTGTGCCGCTTATCTGCTCTTCTACTCCCCTCCTCTTGTGCCTCGTCACTCTTAGAAAAAGGCATGTGCCGCCTCTATTTTTAAGGGCAGGCCGTACGGACTCGAAAAAGATTAATTGTCTGGACATCGGGTGTTTTTATTTTACTTTTGAGTGTTTTTGTGTCTTGTACGCGCACAATTCCCGGGCAGGACTACTCGTCTTGTGGTCCTTTGCGACCTTTCACGGCCTCTTCCCCGGATAATCTACATTTGCAATATATCATGTCTAAAAATAAGATGTAGGGACGTCGAAATAGAGTGCTCTCTCATCGAGTGGTCCTACATCCCGCGCGAGTTGTAAGTCGTCGTTGAATTTAGCCTGTTCTCCCGACAGTCCGTCAACACACCATCACCAAATGTTTGTACCACCACAGCAATCATGCACGCTATTGCGCTCTTGCGCGTCCTTCAATGTATTGAATTATTCAAACATGAATCTTACACATCAATCTCAGTTGTCCCTCCCCGCCTTGACCAGATTCGTCAGCAGCTCCTCCCCCTTGGCCACCAGGCTCACGTGGCCCTCCCCCTCCAGGAGGTATGCCCTCAGTGCGTCCGCCGGCAGGTGCTTGGCAAACCACTGCCCGTGTGCGTACGGCACCATCTTGTCGTCGCTGCCCTGGTAGAGGAGGACGGGCACCTTGATTTCGGACAAATCAAAACCCCACCCCTTGCCGACAAACTCCATATCGTCGTCGATCCAGCCATCCACGCCGTTGCGCAGGCCGTTGCTCATCACCGAAAACAGATAATCGCCCAGCTCGCCCTTGGAGGCGGCCTTGTCCACGTCGCTCAGGATTGTGTCCAGCGCGGCCACCGCCCCCTCGGCGCCGCCCGCATTGATCTCGCCGCGCATATTCTCGCAGAACGCGCGCAACGCGTCATAGCCCTCAGCCGCACACCGGAACTCCTCAATGTCTGCACGCTGTTAGTAATGAACATGGTCTGCCTCTCTGCATGGTGCACCTACTGTCCTCCCCCTGGCCGGCCAGAAAGTCCAGGTCAGGGGCATCGGCGGGACCAACGCCGGCAATCGTCAAGGCCGCCTTGACGCCCGGGAGACGCGCCGCACACGCCAGCGCATGCGGACCACCGCCGCTCCAGCCCATCACGAGACACTCGGTCACGCCCAGGTGGTCGTTGAGAGCCTGAGCATCGGCGACGATATCGACCACAGCTCTTCCAGCGTGCCGGTCCGAATTGCCATATCCAGGCCGAGCAGCCGCAATAATCATGATACCCTGGGCCTCGGCAGCTCTAACCAGAGTCGGCGGTGGCTGCGTGCCGGACGGTGTTCCGTGGAACCAAAGAAGAGGGTATCCGTTGGGAGCGCCTGCAATGAGGTATGCAATCTTGCGCCCAGAGGGGAAGGTGAAGATCTGTTCAGACATCTTTACCAACGAACGAGCGTAGCGAGTGAGGGCAAAATAAATGGCTGAAGTCCACTGGTTGTAAACGTGGTGAGTGAGGTCGTTGGTGATGAAAGTAGTCTGTCGTTGATGCGATGCCAAGCTTTTTATGCCCAGACGGAGGCTGCGAAAGGCGACACGACTAATGATACAAGCACGAGATGCAACGTCTGTGGTCGCGGGGTTGATGACGGCGATCCTTTGAATGGTGGTCGCAGACGGTGGTCGCAGACGGCTTAGGTCAGCGCGGGAAGTCAGAGGTTGACAAAAGAGGCGAAAACCAGTCGAAACGAACCAAAGTCCATCAAAATCCGTCAAAAACAGTGGAAAGCGTGGAGATTTAGACTGACCTTCCTTTTTGAGACGACTCGCTTTTCTTTGTACTTGCCTAATCAGGGCAGCTTTGGGCCAGCAACAACGCGATTTGTGATACTTTTTACGGTCACTGAACAATTATCACAGACTACGCTCTCCCGTCTTACAGCTCTTACAGCCTGGAATACCGCCGTAGACAATCCCCGGTGAGTCAATACCAATTGCGCTCGACGATCACCACATTCTGGCCCGCGTGTTCGGCAAGAGCCGACTACAGCAAAAAGCTTGGCTTACCAATCCAATGGGCGAGGCTGCAGTAATCGAATAAAAGTCACAATGACGAAGAATGAGGCTGTGCCAGCAACGAACAAACGACAATGTAGATAAAGTACCGAAAACAAGACAGGCAATTCACATAGAGGACAGAATGTTTTGTTCAAACGCCAATGCGTCATTTCATTACATATGAAAGAGAAAAGTGAAAGCTAACCAAAACGTCTAAATGCAGAGAGATATGCAACCATGACAAGAAATGGTATCAACAGGAGGGAATATTTGACGAATATGAAAAAGATAGTAAAGAAAAGGAAAGAAAAGACCAGCCGTATATGCAATTAAATATTAGTAGTAGATCATCGACCAACGCGAGTCGACTAGGTCGCAACGTCGCCTAACCATACCGCACAGGCGACATGGGCGCCTTCTCGGCCGCCCGCGGCGACCCTTGCCAGCCACCAGGCTGCTGCTGCGGCATCGGCATGGGCCCTGGTGCGGGCGCGTAGCCGGGGTACATGCTGTCGCGGCCGGGCATGGCGCCCAGAGGAGCGCCGCCGACCATACCGGCGCCAGCAGCTTCGGCTGCAGGCACCATGACGTAGCCCCGCTGGCGCATGTCCTGCAGGACGTCCATGGTCATGGCGTTGTTGCGGCGCATGCGGTTGCGGCGGTGGGTGTCGACACAGGCCCAGACAAACAGGGTAAAGTGCAGAATGACGGCGAGGCCCTGAAGAATGGCGAGCAGCAAGTCCAAGGCGTAGCGGCGCGGCTTGTCGTGCCACAGCTCGTTGACAAAGGCGTCCTGCTGGGCGCAGGAGGTGAACTCGGGGGTGCAGTCGCGGGTGCGGGTGTAGGTGTAGGTGGAAGTGCTGGAGGTGGTGGTCGTCGGGTAGATGTAGTAGCCGTCCGAGTCGGTCGAGTAGCTGTCGTACGGGTCATAGTAGTCGTACGAGTAGTAGTCGGAGCGGGTGTAGGGGTCATCGTACGAGTACGGGTCGTCGTACGAGTAGGGGTCCGAGTACGAGGAGGCCGAAGACGAGAACAGCTGGCGCTTGGCACGCTCCGAGAGGACGGGCGGGGCGGTGGTGACGGCGGAAGCGGCAGAGGCGACAGAGGCGGCCGACGCGACGGCGATGGACGTGACGACAGAGACAACGGCCTCAACGGAGGTAGGCGTCGATTCACTGACAGCCGACGGCACGACCGCCGAGCCCGTGCGCTTGGCGTAGTTGTAGTAGTTGCTGCTCGTCGTCCACACCCACGAGTTGTTAGGCGCCAGCGAGTAGCCGCCGCCGTAGCTGCTGCCGTAGTAGTAACCGCTGCTCAGGTCGCCGTCGCTGCCAAACTGGGCCAGCGAGTAGACGGCGGCCACCGTGAACAGGAGCGTGACGATGAAGGCGAGCCACAGGCACAAGTCCAGGCCAACAGCAATGCCGGGGTGGACAGCACGTGGGGGCTTGCGCAACAACAAAACCAAAACAACAATGACACACCACACGAGCGACACGCCGAGAGGAATCAAAGTGTAGGGGATAATGTACGAATCGTCAAAGTAGTACCAGCTGTAGCCGGTGCTACCGTTCTTGGCCGTGATGGCAGCCGCAGCGCCAATGGCGATAATGTCCAGGACAATCAGCAACAGGCGCATGCTCAGCTTCCACTGCCAGTGCTCGTCGCTGCCGGCCATGCGCTGCGAGAACGTCTTGGGCTTGTTGTCGGCAGCGGCCAAAGCGGCAGCAGTGCCCACGGCGGCACCGCCCAGAGCAGCATCAGCCGCGCCAGGAGCTACACCTGCAGCGCCGGTGTATGGGTACCCGCCGGCCGGAGGGTACCCGCCGGCGGCAGCATTGTAGTAGCCACCGGGAGGAACCTGGCCCTGGGGCTGGTACGGGTACGCCGCAGTAAACGGCGTGTTCTCCGTCACGCCGACAGGGCTGAAGCTGCGGGGTGGCTGCTGGATGGGGCCGCCGGCGGTGGCGTACTGGTTGCCGTCGGACGAGGGGCCGGCGACGGTGATCTCCGGGACGGCTCTTTGCTGTGTTGTCGGGGACGAAGGCGAGGCGAGATCGGGGTGGACAGGCAAGGGCGACGTAGCGTGCACGGAGCGCAGAGATCTGGGGCCTGAGCCGGTGGGCGACGACACGGAGGGGACAGCAGCCGCCGCGGCCAGTCGGGGAGACGGCGCGGGCGACGACGACGAAGCTGCCGGCATGGCGGGGCCGGCAATGTCCTGAGGGGACGGTTGCGGGCGGTCGGCCATGGGTGTTGAGCTGTGAGTTGAATTAAGGTAGTGCGGGAGGAATGAGGAATGTGGAAACTAAAGATGGATCGTGAAGATGTGGCTGCAAAAAGATCGATGACGAGGAGATCGATCGAGCAAGCGAACGGACGCAGACAGGCTGCAAGAGAGATTAAGTAAAAAGAAGTAGAAAGGGGGTAAAGCGAGTGACAGTTGACAGCAAATGTCAACAAACGATCCAAACGATCCAACAGCAACAGCTCTTCAAGGAAAGAGGCACACGATCACAGAAAGGACAAGGACAAGAAAGGAAAAGAAAGAAAAGTACCCAAACGAAAGAAGAGAGGCGCCACCAGATCTTATGAAGAAGAGGGAATGAAAATACTGGGGTGGCCACAAAGGGGGTCCTGCTTTCCCAAAAGGGAAATAGGGGCATCAAGAAAAATTCAGCGAACAGGGGAAGTTCGCACGATGGGAGCCAAGCAAAACCTAAAAACACGCACAAAATTGCACTACCACACGCCGCCAACCCTCGACTTTCACAGCCTGGTCCTTTTTCTCTTCGTTTGCTTGACCCTCGCCTGGCTCACCTAATCTGGCGACCTCTTGGCAGGCTGGGCTGGTGACACTAGGATTTTCCACTGTCTGTTGTGTCCAGGCCTCCCTGGACCTGCCTAGAATTGTGAGAGGAAGCGGCACAAACACCTGCCTGGACGTGCCTGGGTAGAATTGTGAGAGGAAGCGGCACAAACACCTGCCTGGACGTGCCTGGGAATTATCTCGGGGCAGGCAGGCACAGCTGTCCAATTTTAGAGTCAAGAAATCGACTCCATTGCAAGTGTTAAAAATCGTGTCCATCTGGTCTAGGCTTCGTCGTGGCCTGTGATCGACAGCGTTTGTTGCCTGTTCGCGCCTGACTCGTCTACACTCGCGCCTCGCCAACTCTCTCTTTCAGTGGAAAAAAGGTGCGGCCGCTGAATGCTGAATCGCTGAATCGTGGCGTTTGTCCCCGTCCAAGCTGTTCTGTTCTGTCTCGCTCCTGCCCTACAGCTCGGTTCGGCCAATTTTGCCTTCTTGCCTTCTTGCCCCTGCCTTGTGCCGTAAGGCCGCGGGCCAAGCCTTTGAGCCTCGTCCAACAACAAACACGACAAAATGATTCCAGATACCTGGGAGAACCGTGCCGCGGTCCTTCGGTCCTCACCTCACGATGCATGCATGAATGCAACGCAAACAAATACACACACAAAAAAGAGTCATTGACGAACACGAGAGTGAACAGGCAGAGATCTCGTTTTGCCTCTTTCTTCGGTCTGGTCTTTCCTCTTTTGTCTTTTCCCTTTCCTCTCGTGGAAGCCACGATCGTGTCTGTTGCTTTTCTTGGTTCACTATTGCTTCCTTCCTTCCCTAGTGGCGCACTGGCGCAAAACAAGCTTAATTTTTCATGCTCCTCAAACTCAGTAGTGTTCCATTCGGTGGTATTCTCTTTTTTCATCTTGATTTTTTCTCGTCCTTTCCCGTCGCATTGAATACCTGTGCCACTGGGGAGGAGTCCACTCGCCGGCGACCCCTGTCCTTTTTTTAGATTTTTAGTTCCAGTCAAGGTTTGGGCGGCGCCGTCCCCTAGCGGGAAGCGAAATTTTCGTCTTTTTTCTCTTTTCTTCTCTTATGTCGCCAGGCTGCGCCTCATTGAGTCTGCTGGAATCAGGGCCTGGGCAGGCCTAAATTCCCCTGGAACGGCGTTCAAAGCAACGTCCAGAGTGTTGATGGCCCCGCGCTAGACCCCTTGTCGACTAACGCCAGTCTCGCGCGTTCCTTGCCCTTTCCCCTTTTTGTCAAGACTGTGGCATTTCGCTGTCGATCGTGTCGTGTTTCTTTCACGATCTCTCGACCAAACACACAGACAGCGCCCCTTACGTCTGTGGTCTGTGGGACTTTGGTGATATCTTTCTTGTTTCCTCCTCTTGTCTCGTCCTTTTCGACAAAGCCGTCTCGATAAACATCAAAAGGTCTCGGCTTGGCCCTGCCGCGTCGACCAGCTAACGCCTCCCAAGGCCTCCTAAACCAACTAACAATAGCCCAAATATCCTAAAGCTCTCTAAACTCTGTCAGTTGATTGTGATGTTCCAATTGTTCGGCCTGCCTGTTGAGTCCCATCCTCGGCGGGTCCTCCAAAACCTGCAATTGCACCCAAAACACCAAATCACGACAAAGACGCGGAAAAGTCGGAAACTCTAAAATTGAGGGGACCCACTGCCAACGGTGTCTGTCCCAAAGCGGCAACCTCAGCGAAGACGAGAAATTGACAGAGACAAAAAGACGACAAAGAAGGCAGCATTGGTCTCGTGATGAAACGACGTCAGAATGGAGAACTGCTTGTCGTTTTGTGATTGTTGCAGACCGCCTCTTGTCCGAGCACGTCGGAAAGAGAGGAAGTAAAACAGTTGTGAGAATACGAATTTTGTGATAGCGAAAAGAGTCACAAAGAGAAGGGTCGCAAAGAATCAATGGACTTGAGGAGAACGTCTTGAAGAGGATCGCACCGCGATTTCATGCGTCGAATTGTTGTCTGTCATCGACAATTGTAGTCATCTCACCGACAAGCGACGTCTGTAAATTATATTAATCTGATTGCCCAGCCGGCGACCACACAAACTGCCGTGCCGCAGTCTCGCCTTTGTAAGCTGTGCCGCTCATTAAACAGCAAACAGGCAGGAAGGTCTGTTGGTTATGGTTTCTAGAAACTGTCGCGAAATCATGTGATTCTGTTGGTTGGGCTGGAGAACCCACATCGCGAGATCCAACGACATAGACATTGTGAGCATAACCAACACGAAAAGGCTTAAAATTTTCCAACATTATAGATCTTTTAATTTTAAGTGAATATTCTCATTTTCCCTACTTATATTGTATTTTCAACAAAATTTTACAAGTTTTCTCAAGTCAATAAGATTCTTAATGAATTAAAATAGTCCTCCTAAGTAGAACAATATTAAGACCTTGCATTCATGGAAAATACAATGCTAGCATCAACGCAAAAAGATCAGATGAAAAATAAAAGCAAAAATTCACATTTACCCCTCCAAAAACGTGGCCGTGAATAGATGAATAGAATTTGACCGTAGCTTGACTTTCCTGCGATTAATTTTCTCACAACTTCACTTTCTTGCAACCCACGTTTGTAGAAATCTGTTTGCAATTCACACTCTCACCTTCCAACCAACATTCAATTCGACAAATATCTTCAAATTCACATCTACCATCATCACCACTAAGACCATGGAACAGTGGTACATACCTTCATCGCCGGCCCCGCCAGTTCGCATCAAGATGGAGGAAGATTACGAAGACAACAAGGCGAATGTTTACAGACAGAGGTAGGTCTGCGTGCAAGTATCAACATTATTTTAATCGTGGACCGACACTGACCAACAGACTCCCTAGTGTGACGTCCATCCGGTCGTCGAGCGAAGGGTCGTCCTCGTCTTCTTCGTCTGGAGATTCGTCGTCGTCGAGCGGCCGTGCCCTCAGCTCGCACAATTCGATCTACAACTCGGTGGACCTTGCGACTAAGAGCGAGCACGCCCCGGATGGCCCTGGATCCGGGTCGTCCAGTTCATCGGGCTCGTCGGATTCGTCTGGTGATGATTCTGATGGCTCGTCGTCTGGCGACTCGGGAGACGACTCGGGACCCTCCCTCCGCTCATCCTCACCCGCCTCCAACGTCTACAGCCCACCCTCGCAAAGCACCGTCCCGCTCGTCACGCTGCTCACCGACCTCGACTCGTTTGACGACTGGCAGTCGAGCCTGCTGGCCAACCTCAAGTACCACGGCCTAACGGGCTTTTTGGCCACCGCCGCGAGTGGCAGCGAGGACAAAGACACCGACACAGACACTAAAATCGAGGTCAAGCCTGCCCACCCCGACAGCCTCGCGTATGCTCAGTAGGATGAGCGGCGCAAGCTGGCCAAGGGCATTATTGTGTGCTCCGCGCAGACCGTGCTGGACCAGCTCAAGCAGCGCAAGCAGTTCCACAAGTCGGTCGACACCAACGTGTCGCCGCTCGCCAAAAGCCGGAAGCGGAAGCGGGCTGGGGAGGACGTGGGTGCCAGCCAGAGCCAGACGACAGACACGTCATCGTCAGTGGGTGCTAGCAGTGGTAGCGCCAACAGCGCCAACAGCGCACCCCCCGTCGGTCCTGTGGGTTTTGGAGGAGGCCTGACTGCTGGCATCCCTATCGGGCTGCCTGTTGCCTACAACCCCAAGATCAAAAACCCCCGCCACCACTACGACGCGGCCGTCACCTTCATGGTCCGCCAGTCGGCCCTCACGGGCCACACCGCCGCCCTCGTCAACCGCTTCTGCACGGCCGACCGCAGCAGCTGCGACAGCCTGGCGGCGTACCAGCACTTGCTGATGGACACGCGCCGGAGACTGACAAGACTGGGAGCCGACCCGGGCGACACGTTTGCCATGTGGGTTGCTCTCGCCGGACTGCGGACGGCGTACAGCCGGTGGCACGGAAAGCTGGCGGCACAGATGGCGGCCGGCACTCTGGAGTGGGATGGACTTATGGCGGCGATGGCGGGACGGGCTTGTAGAGAGTAGGACAATACAGGGCGTGTAGCAGGCAGGCGAACATAATGATGTATAGTAGGAAGAAATTGACACTTTGACTTTTGAGTATGGTCAGCGATGTCGTTTTGCGATCCTTGAAAAAGGTAAAGTAATAATTTTGTGCAGCAACGCCTATATATATTGTTTCTCGTCATGCACCAATGCTAGCCCCTTCTCCTGGAGCAGCAGCCGAGCCGCTGTACACCTCTTCGTCTTGGACATTTCCATCATCACCATTTACTATTGTGTGCTTGGAGGGACCAGCTGGTGCACCGTTGTTGACAGAAGAGATCTAGGCCTTACGCATCTCCTTTATGTAGCGCACCCGGAGGTCGTCTTTGAGTTTGATGGACTCAGTCCGTGCATGGTCCTGCAAATTGCGGAGCGCTCGACGGCCCGCCTTGAATTTGTCGTAGGAGTTGACGAGGCTTATTGTCTGGATGTGATATTGGTGGTATTCGACCTCGGCTGGAAGCATGTTATCCACCTCGCCGTTGTCGTTGTCGTTGTCGTTGTCGTTGTCGTTGTCGTTGTCGTTGCCGTTGTCGTTGCCGTTGTCGTTGTCGTTGCCGTTGCCGTGGCCGTTGTCGGGGCCGTTGTCGGGGCCGTTGTCGGGGCCGCTGCCATCGCCGTCGACACTAGTGTCCATGGGGGCCGCATAGTGAGCATAAAAGTTGATATCTGTCCCATTCGTTGTAAATGTGGAAACAGCGGCGTAATCCTGGGCACCATCTTCCGGTTTCGTCCCACCCAGGTATGCAAGTGCTTGGTTGTGTGCGTACACCATGGCTGCGCCGTCATATGAGCTTTGGAGGGCCGCCTCGCGCATGTCTCCGCCCGGACCTTTCCATTCACCGGCGATATGGGGCAGCGTCACCGAGTGGATGTTATCCTTGCACAGAACAGCGCCCGGCACGTGTTTGTTGACAGGCAAAGGTCGATACGCTCCCATAGACAGGCCCTGGACAAAATTCGGCTGGGGCGCTGACAAGCCATTGTTAAACCCAACGTCCTTTGGATATGCCGTCCAAGCCTGATTGATAGCTGTTTTGTACGGCGGTGAATAGGTCTGGAGTAGGGAGGCTGTCGCGAACAGAACGGTGGCTTCGTTGTCGGCAGATTTGATGTCGCGGGCGTACTTTTCATATACGGACGCGGATGGTGATATAGATTCACGTCGCTTGGCCAAACAGGCCCGCAACTCGGCAAGATTGCTTGGAGCTCGTGACCACTCGTCGTCGAGAATGCCATTTTCGCGCGCTTGCAGAACAAAGCCTGGCGCCGTGGTCGACAACGCCTTGCTTGATGCCGACGACGGCGACGACAACAACGACGAATCGGTTTCGGATTCCACACCTGCGGCCCGCCGAGCGGCTGCTCCGTGCCCTTTGCCACTCGTTGTCTTTTCATTTGTGCCGGCACGGCCCATTTTGTCGAAGCGAGCAAGATTTTTGCGTGTTAGGGGTGCTGGCACTCCAGAAAGTCGTGTGCGTTTGGTCCTGTGCGTCTCACTTGTGCTGCCGGCGCCGGTGTTGTTATTGTCGTTTATGTCTCTGGTATCATTTCCGTCGTTGTCGTCGTCGTCACCCGCATTCATTCTCTTATGGAACCGCCTTATTTGGCGTTCCTCGTCCACAGAGGATCGGGATGTCGCACGTTCGCCCATGGCGAAGGAGAGAAAATAAAGGCGGCAAAGGGAGAGGGGGAAGCAGATTGAATTTTGCTCCAAATGTGTCGTTGTTTTTGAATGTGCATTGGATGTCGAGAAAAGACAAGCAGTTATTAGACGATTTAGTGTGCTGTGTGAATATACTAATTGCTGCATAATCGCACTCTTATTTTCACAGGGGCGGTCGATTTGTCCGGATCCGGTGTCGATGTTAAGTAGGCGGCGGACCCACTTTTAGTCCTTATGCATCAACTGCCACCCAAATACGTCCCATCGAGGACACCCAAATACTTTTCTCAAAAAGGGGGCCTGCCTCTGTGAAAATAAGAGTTTCTTTATGCTCAAACCAATCTATTTATACGGTCCATTAGTCTGAACCTGGGGGCAGTTCCCTCCAACGTTTATCGTTAACAACACTTACGACGTACAGCACTTACAACACTTACACTACTTACAACACTTACACCACTTACAACATTTACACCACTTGCAACACTTACAGCTCTTACATCGTGTTATAAGCGCTTTGGGTGTTGTAAACATTACTGTATCAATGGTCAGATTAGTAGTAGCTACAAGTCGAGCTTGTGGAAGTCATAATGCTGATAGACATTTAGTGCTGCAAAATTGGTGCTGTTTGGACGGAGCGGCGGATCTGGTCGGACGCCATATAATGCCCACATCTGCCCCGTCCTTCCACGTACGGCCATAGATACTGGAAAATACGGGATCCCGTCCGCTCTCCCCTAGTCAAACCAGTAATCGGCGGATTAGTAGTTGGGTCGGTGACGACCAGCGAATACCCGCTGCTGTACGTTTTATTTTTTTTGGCCGTCTTTACTTCAGGCCTACCGTTTTTACTCCGTCTTGATTTTTTTTTCTTGTCTTTATTTTTGGAGAGACTCAGAAATGATCATGATGAATATGTATAAAGAAAATACAACCAATAAATCAATGCTCGCTACCCAAACGCCGTCTATATGTACCCGAGTTGTCCCAGTGTAAATGTCAGTATTACTCACTGTCAGTTGACGGCCTCTCCAACAGCTCTTGCGCATCTTTCAGCATCCCGTCGACCGTTTTCTGGTCGGCCACGTCAATCTCTGTCTCTCTGAGGCCCAGCTGGTCCGCCAAAGCGGCCGCCCATTTTGTGGCAAAAGGCTGTGGCCGCAAGTCCCATGCGGCGGGGACAGTGCCGCCAAATCGGAGACGGGCTTCGTCGGCGACGGAGGCAACGCCCTTGCCGGTGAGACCACAGGGGGTGAAGCGTGTCCAGGGGTTTGTGGTCTCATCTGAGGCACCAGCCGAAGATGACGGCGGCACTGATGTTGTCGAGGCTTCGGCCGACCCATAAGTCCCCCACGTCACGGGCGTATCCAGATTGACGGCCACGCCCAGGGCACTAATGTTCCGCCGCAAGTGCACGCCTAGAGCGGCAATCTTTCTTTCCTCCGTGTTTGTGGCCTCGGCTTCGCCTCGATTGTGGCCTCGTTGCCGTCCGCCCCATGGCGACCGCACCCACAGCCCTGGGGCTTCTGTCGTGTACGCATCCAGTCCGAACCTGCGCTTGAGCACCGTGGCGGTCACCGTCTCCAGCAACCGGCTGTACGCCCTGACGGTCAACGGTTCCTTGTAGAGGGACGACTTGAGGTCGAGGATGGGCCACAGCACGGCCTGGCCGGGGCCGTGGTACGTGGTCAAGCCGCCGCGCAAGGTCTCGACAAGGGAGGGTGTGTACGTGGTGCCGTCGACGGTCAGCGGGGCCGTGAGTCGCCGCCGTTCTTCGTCGGAGAGCTGATCTTGTGTTTGGCGGCGGCCCAGAGTGTAGGTCGGCAGGGGCGTGAAGGCGATGACGGTCGGCGGTGGCGGCTGGACCAGGAGGGAGAGGAGGGTCGAGGAGGAGGACGACTCGTGGGGAGTGGAGGCCGCCGTCCGCCGCCGTGCTTCGGTATCCTTTGCGTGCAGAAACTGGCGTCGCACCAGCTCCTGGACGGCCGCGGCGAGAGGGTACGACGGGAGCGGCGGGAGCTGCACCAAGCGGAGGCGCATGGCGACGTCGAACGACCAGACCGAAAGTCTGGGGGTGGAAGAGGAGATATGGTGGTTGTCGGTTCACGTCGAGTCGTCGACTGACCAAAAGGTCGATGTCGTGGGTTGGTCTGTGTAGGATGTCGCACGGAGTCGAAGGTGTATTTGATTTTGTAGTGCTCCTGGGTGCAACGACGTAATCATACAGGGGCGGCGCGGCCGCGTTCAGGGTTTGTAGCGCATTTCTCACCAATCAGGCGCTGCGGAACAGCACGCGCACGGCAACACTGCCAATTAGCGGCCGACGTCAACCGTTGTCAACCGTCGCAGATCACATCCCTCAAACGGTGTTTAAAAGTCACAGTTCTTGCGTCAATCTTTCCAATAAATTATATATTCTTTCACCTCTTCCATCTACAGACTAAATTCTAACCGGTTGCCGGCATAGTCGCGCGCAAAGAACCGCGTCGGGTACTCGACTCCTTTGGCGCCTGCACGGGGTTAGTGATGAACAAAAATGAATACAGGGGCTTGGGGCCCTACCTGACGACTCTTCTCCCGGCTGGTCACAGGCCTTCGGCGCGCCGGCGCTGCCGGCCTGGTGGTGCGCCCAGACGCGCTTCTGCAGCGACTGCAGGGCCTCGACGGACGGCACCTGGAAGCACGGGTGCCGCGACGACGAGGTGGCGTCGCCCTCAAAGTCAGAGTCGCGGCCGAACGCAATGTGCACCTGCTGGTGGGGGCCCTCGCCCTCGCCAATGTTGAACCAGGCGAGGCGGCCCTTTTGGAGGTGAGGGACGGGAACCGAAACAAAACCGAGGGTTTCGCCGTAGAACGCGTGGGCGGCGTCCAAAGTGTCGCGGGGCACGACGAGGTTGACGTGGGCGATGCCGGTGATGGACATGATGAAGGCGTAGCTGGTAGATTGAACAGGAAGATGCGTAGCAGAAATGTGAGTTGGAGTTGGACTTGGTGAAAGAGAGAAATGGTGACATTCGAATGACGAAGACGACGATAAAAACACCGGAGCACTGTCGGAGGTAAAGCGCCCGCAGTCGCTGCCTTCTCTGCCCTGTCCGCCCGCCTATCCGCCCTCCCGCCCTACCTGCTCTACTTCCCACGCTAACGCAGTCGCAACCCGCCGCTAAAACGACGACATTTGGGAAAAAGAAAGGCCGACAATAAGAGGACAGGAGAGTAAAATAAGTGGCCGACTTTTGTGACTCTTTGAGTGCTGGCCGCATCGGCCAAAATAAAGCCGATACGCAATAGGAAAACGAGACCGGAGAAAACAAAACACACAAAGATAACCAATAAGCACAGTCTGAGGATAAGCATTTACGCCGACACGATGACTTCATATCCGACCCGACCACGACTCTGACATAACTCTGGCTCTCACTCTCACGATAAATGCATATGTACTCTATTAAAATGCTACAGTTTGACAACTTTGTACATGTTCAGAAATTCAGGATGGCACCCTCTTGAGTTGACATTCTTTTCTTAACTCTCCGTCACTCCTCGCCGGCCGCGCCGTCTCGTCTCGCCTCGTCTCGACTATGAATTCTTCGTCACCAGATCCGCAAAGTTGGCGTTCTGCCCAACCGAAAAGTCGTGGTCCCAGTTGTTGGTCACGTCGTGGATTTGGAGGGTGGACGCCGTGCTCGACGGGTTCGACGGCCGCGTGGACGCGTACGCAAACGCCATGTGGTTCGTGCCCGTCGCGTACACCCAGTTCTTGCTGCCGACCGAGTTCGTGTAGTACGTGCACCCGCTGCACTTGGCCGTGTACTGCCAGTGCGTGCGGTTGACGTGCGTTCCACTCTTCAAGACGGTGTAAGTCGCACCCGAGTACACGGCCGGCATCGTCGCGTGGTCGCCGCCGCGGCGGGACGACACGACGACGGACTGGCCGTTGGCCCACGCCACCGCCAGCGGATCGCCAATCATGCGCCCGCCCCACGCGAACCCGACCCAGCCGGCGTCGGCGGGCGCCACGACCTGGAGGACGGCATCGTAGGCGGTCAGGCTCTGGACGGACGTCGGGACGGCCACGCGGAAGACGAGCGTGTGGCCGAGCTGGTACTGGATCGAGTACTCGGCAAACGTGAAGCCCGTCTCGGGGTCGTGGTACGTGGTCGTTCCGGCGGCGGATGCACCTGCAAAAGAAAGGTCGGTCAGTAAATGCGGAAGTATGTATGCGAACGCGGAAATACGCACTCCCCAGTAATGCGGCCATGCAGGCCGTCGCCAGGCCCCAGAAGCGCATCTTGACGGGCGAGGAGAGTCGAGAAAAAAGACAGTGACGATGACGAGATAGACTCAGACGACACAGAATTGACACAACACGACCTTGAAAAGGAGGCTCGTAAAGGAGAAAAAAGAACAAAAATGTTTAATGAGCTCAGATTTCTCGTTCTCCCGAAAGAACAGGTCTGGGTGAAGGATGGATAAAGAGACGTGAATTGAGCAGTAGTTTAGTCGGGTAAAGTGAGTGACGACGACGAACGACAATCCGTGGGGACGGGCAAGAAGACAACCACAAAAAGACAACGTGACAGGGCCAAGCAGCCAAGTAGGGCCAAGTAAAATGTGAGGGAAAGGAAATCAAAAAGTAAAATAAAAGAAATAAAGGAAGATTGCACTCGTTGCGGCGGAATGCCTCTTCTTTTATTCTTCTTTTATTCTGCCTTGGCGTCCGGGGAAGACGGTCGTCCAGAACACTCTTAGAGTGTCTCCACGAACCAGGAGAAGGAGTTTACAAACTACGAACGACTGCACTGCCAGCTGATCCGGACACGGACTGAGGCGAGAGGCACGACACGATGAGGGGTGACGTGGAGAAGAAATTGAAGAAAATAGAACGTACTCTCGACATCCTCGGACTTCGGACTACGACGTCAATTTATGACCAGACATGACGATACACCTCCAGCAGTCCAGCAGTATGGCCAGGCGGCTCCATGGTCCGCCACATACCGGGTTGGAAAGATGTGAGGACGACCTCTATCGTGGTTTCAGAGGATGTGTGGAGAGTGACAAATTGAGAGACTACGAGTGGAAGGCTAGCAAAGAGAGAGAGAGGAAGATAGAATGGCTGCCCCAGAGCGCCATGTGACGTGAAGACCGACAAACTCCGGTGGCGTGGGTGTGCAGATGGACATAAAACAGTAAACGGAGAAGAAAAACAAAGCAACGTGGGCACTGTCCGAGTAAAGGCCGCGGAGAGCATTCTGTATCTTGCGTCGATGCATCGAGACCACGACAGACTGCAAGTTCATGATAGACCTCCGAACAGGAGGGGCACAGATCAGTCTTGGCCGTGCCAAGAGGAGAACGATGGAGGAGGAGGATGGGTTGGAAAAAAAAAAGAATGAAAATAAAAGGACTGGGGAGGGCATCGTCCTTCCTAATAAAATCATGGAGCCGTTCCTCCGTTGTGGGCTGCGTGTGGACTGTCTGCGCATTTGTTCCGTCGCTTCTGGGATCCAGGGCCGGTGTCCTCACAGTAGGTGGAATGAAAGGAAGGGGGACAAAATGGCAAGATTGGGGATTAATATACGCGGGCGTGCTGTGAATGGGTGGACTCAACTTTTACCATGGACAAGTGACCACGACTGCCGCCTTTGGCCGTGTAAATTGATTGGCCTGAATGAAGGCCGGGAAAACAAAGAGAAGACATGGGGTGACCGGAGTGGCCGCCATTTTGGGAAGGGGAAGAAATGGTACAGGGGATGAAAACAAAGGAGAAGATGAATTAAAAAGAAATAGGGAATACATTTTTTGAGAAAATAAAATAAAATAACAAAAATGCTTCGAGAAAAAGAATTTTTTAAAAAAAAGAAAGAAAGAAAAAATGAACGGCTGTGAAAAAAATGGACGCTGTGGGTAAGCGTACAAGTGAGTGTAGAAAAGAATGAACTGAATGGAACAAAAATAATAAACTGTCGGTATGAATGCGCATTGAAGTCACGTGCCAGGCCCTGGGCCTGGCAGGGGCCTTGTGGGTCAGACAGTAGGCTCCGCAAAAGATAGGGGTAACGAGCAATTGCCGCATACAAAGTCTCGTCGCCGCCAATTCGCCTGCAAATCGTACTCTTCGAAAGGCAACGAATTCACCACATAGATCAACTGTATAGCTTCTCCCAGAAGAGAGGAAGTCGTACAGGATCAGCGGTGATAGTAGTTATATAGCAATTTACATACATTTCGAATTTTTCTACGATCTCATCGTTTTCGACCGACATAAACCAAAGAAAAAATCATGCATTTCACAACACATATCTCACAGCTCACATCACTGAACACCCAATAAATATATAACTTTATATTTAAACGGATCAAGTCTGACAATGCCCTCGCAGACATCACCAGACTCGACTATGGATGGGATGGGGCTACAAACGAAATAGGGGAGCGACGACACGAAAACGTGAAGCCATAGAAAGATGAAAAATGATCAGAAATCAAACACACCATTAAACCATTCTTGAACCATTCTTAAGCCATACGTCGTCTCGTCATCTATGCTTTCATCGCCATCTCGCCCATGGGCAGAGCCTTCAGCCAGCCGTCAACCTCCTCGGGTGCCTGCTGCTTCTTGGTGCATGCGGAGTAGGTGTCGGGCGACAGGGCGTGCAGGCCGGCAGCGGAGCAGTCCTTGTTGAGGTTGCAGTTCTTGTCCATGGCGAGCTGCAGCGACTGGTCCTTCCAGCCAAAGACGTAGTCACCGTGGGCAGCGGCGCCACCGAGGTTCATCGAGTAGATGAACGGGTTCGAGCCGTCGGCGGGCCAGATGCTCTTGTCCATGAAAGTCGACGTGTTCCACATGAGCTCATACATGATCTGGGGCAGCTTGGTGGGGTGCGAGCTGGGGCACGAGCCGCCGCCCGACGCGCCGGCGCCGCTGTAGGCGACGTGGCTCTGGTGGTCGGGCGAGTCGAGGTTCTTGCCGTCCCAGCAGGTGGGGAAGATGATGGTCTGGCGGACCATCTTGCACGACAAATCCATGGGGACATCAACGGTGTCCGAGCCGGTGCAGGGGGCGCCGCCCGTGAACTGGTTGTCGTTGGTCGACTTCCAGCAGCGGTGGCAGATGTTGCCCTTGTTGACCTTGGAGGTGTCGGTGTTGGAGGCCTTGCCGGCAATCATGCGGAAGCCGGGCTTGAACGCGGTGACCTTGCCGCTGGGAATGTAGTACACGTCCAGGCCGCCCTTGTTGACGAGCTGGCCCTGGGGGCCGCCGTTGCCGACCTGGGGCACGCGGCGGAAGGTGCCGTTCTTGGCCTTGAAGAAGAGCACGGCCGTCCAGTAGTTGGACGTGTCCTCCTTGAAGTTGCACGACGTGCAGGTCGACGACTCGTACAGGTTCTTGCTGGGGTCCATGGTGATGTTGAACGAGTTGCCGCCGACAATCTGGTGCAGATGCGGCGTGTACAGCTCGCCCGGGTTGACAATGGGATCCGTGCGCTCGACGACCAGCTGCGAGCACGCAAACCGCAGCATGTTCTGGGCCGAGGCCGACTGGGCCAGCAGGCCGACGACGGCAGCAATCGCGGCCGACTTCATTTTGGGGAGAGGTGGGTGGGTGTGGAACCAAAAAATAAAGAAAGTAAATAAAGAGTGTGAGTGGTGACGGCTTGCTGTCGACGGACTGGCAAAGGCTGAGGACAAAAACAGACAAAAAGAAAGGAAGCAAGAAGAAAAGGAAAGGAGAGAATCGAAAAGGGGGACAGTCCTGTTATACGTCTACATATACTCTTTTTTTCCTGGGAGAGTCTGGATGGTCTGTTCATCTGGTCTTTGATTTCCTTTCATTTCGCCGTTGATTTACAGGTATACCACATCGCAGTATTGCCTCATTTGTTGCTATAGAGAACGTTTTGGGCGAACAAAAATCAAAGACACTGAACTGCCGGCAGACAAGAAAAGAAACACAGTCAATACGCCTAGAATGTCCTCTCTATCGAACACTCCGGCCGGTGTTTGTATTGCCCAGAGGGCCCACTTGCCTGCTCTGTCGTCTTTTGCCATCTTCTGTTTATGGACATTCTATCTGGGTATAATCTAGAGTGGTGGGCGGTCACGGCGAGGACGAGGAAATGAGAAAACGAGGAAACAAACAAGGCAAAAGGCTTGGGCGTGGCCGTGCTTGGTAGGCGGTAGGCAGAAAAAGAGCCATTTTCAGTCTACAGATAGTATCGTCGATTTCGGCTGCCCGTTGTATGTCTGCCGTCCGTGGGGAATGCCCCATGGAGAATATATGGAGTAGTCGAGAAAGGAAAAGGAGCATGCGTGGAGGAGGGTTGTTTACTTTAGCCACGCCGGCAAAAAGGAGACGCCCGCGACGATTGGTCGACAATTGGTTGCCACCATCTGAATGAGAATCCATCCCCACAATCTAAATAATCAATATCGACGGCTGCGGAAAGAAACAAGGCCAAGAGCAAGAAAACAAGCGAGGTCGCGGAGGAAGACGCAAAGACGCGAAAAAAGTATGAAAGTACTACGAGTCATTTTGGGGACGGCACTTGCGATGGTGAAAATTTTGTGCTTCACCTTTGAGAGAAAATGACCAAGGTAGCATGAGTAAAGATGAAATACAAGACCAGAAGAGAATTAAGTGAATATGTTTTTGATATTTACAGAGTATTTTCGCTGATCGATCTGGACTGATGCCGTGGACTGGTATCGTGCTATATCACTACAGCCACCACCAACAACAAAGTATTTCAAATAGATACAGTGGCGAATATCAACGCGCTCGTGCAGTCGCCTTTCATCATCGTGCCGCTAAAGTACTATGGGGAAGAGTCAAGATCGAGAGATGGAAATGTGACAAAAGAGTATTTTTGGAAGCATGGGGCATGCACATACGGGGAAAAGAAGGCAGAAAGAAGGAAGAATAGGAAGAAAGAAGGAACAAAAGGATAAAAATCACGCGGGATATGCACGAGAAACGCCGAGCTGGGGAAAGGAAGAAAGCAAAAAGAGCATCGACACGACGATGAGGACAATGATCCGGGGACGCCATCGATCCCAGAGTCTTGGCAGAGGCACATGGCAAGTGTATTGTGGGTGACGTTGACGTGTGGTTGTGTGCAGACGGCGGCCTATTTTGCCACGTGAGTGAATGAGATGATGCGAGAAAAGAGCGTGTGAGGTATATCACCGTTGTTATATGTTTATCTATTTAGATTTGGTATCGCCTTTTGTGCACACCAATACTGTCCACCATCGACCATCTCAGCCAAAAATACAAGTACCGGCAGAGACCGTGACTAGAAGAAAGTGAATAAAAGACTCATAGGATACAGACAAAAAAGGCCCGTTCTGGCCCCTTAATCTATCAAGAAGAAACACGAGGAAGAGACTGGAAGGCACAGTCGAGAAGTTGAACCAAGGAAATGTCGATGGCGAGAACAGGAAATCCGGGTTGCAGCATGAAGGCGAAAAGGAGAAGACCACACTCGTACTTCCCTGCCTGCATTGTCGCATCGGAGAAAGATATTTGGCCAAGAATATGTGTTCGAAGAAAGTAGAGACAAAAAGAAGTGAGAAAGAAGGAATGACGAGGGAATGGCCTGGGTCTAGAAGACGAAATGCCGACCTGCCACATGGCAACTTCCATTTGCATTTCTTCATCGTGTACTCATCTACTTTAGACGTTTGTGGTCTCTTTTGCCGGGACACCGTCACCGTCGGCATTCACAGTACAGTACTGCGAATAGGAAAAGGAAAGACATGGCTAAACACCTTATTTTGACGTCTTCCCAGACAAGCACGTCTTCGGATATGGGGTGTCTAGATGTGGCCATTTCCCATGTTCGATATCCCCATATCCATGTTCCAGACGTCAAATATTCCGTTCGGAGAGTTCTATCGTAGAATAGAAGACGTGTCAAATACCGATCGTAGTAGATAATTATCCCATCGTAAGCCTCGAAGTATGGGCTAAGAGGAGAACGGGTTTCGCCAGCCGTGAAGACCATGCCAACCCTAGAAGCACATCGCGAACAATGATTCACGGCACTTGCTAGAACACTGTCGCGTCATTGATGTATGGCTTTCGACTATGATTGTCGTCTTGATGTGATTCTTTCCTGGTTTCCTATTGTGGGATATCTGTGGGGGGCTTGTCAGTTGTATCTCACCATGTTCAGGCATTCGACGAACTCGGTGACCGGGCTCTGTAAGCAGAGCAGCCGCATCGTTCGCTCACTCTCCATGTTCCATTCCGTGTTTTCAAAAGTTTTTTGTTCTTTTTTCAGTAGTCGCTGTATCTATGACAGGTATATACACAACACTTGGCCTGCCCCGCCAATGCTTCCGGTTTCCGGTTGTCCGTCGTCCGTCTCTAGTCGTCGTATGGTCGTAGATGATGTCGGTTTCGGTGCGCTCGGATGTCCTCGTATGATCAATGCCTCGTTTTCTGCCTCATTGTCTATGCCTCCTCAGCCTCCTCGTCCTCGATACTCCGTGCCTGTAAATGTTAGCTATTGCTGTTCTGCATCACAACGTCCATGGTACACCCTCTACTCACCCGCACTGCACCAGGGCCACCAAGCTCGCGCTCAAGACCGCCCTCGAACGTCCGCGGCACCGACACGCGGTCCGGGTACGTCGACTTGACGGCATACACGACGGTCAAAAAGGCCGCAATAAACATGCCAATCTGGGCCAGGCCCTTGCCGGTCGTCGTCCACGTGTACTCGTACGGCGTGAACATGCCGAGCTGGTCGTAGTCCTCGTGCACGGGTTCGCCGTAGTTGCGGCGCTCCTGCTTGTCCCACCAGTCGCCGTGGGGGTCGCGGAACTGGCGCTTGACGGGCGCGGGCTGGACAAAGCCGCCGTTCATCAGCGGGTCCTCGGCGTCGGTAAGCCGCGGCGGCTCGGGGTACTTTTCGTCGATGATGGCGCGGCCATTGATGGATTCGGGGATGAAGGAGCGGGTCTGGGGGCGGGTGAGGAGTGTCTGCCGCGCGGCCAGCGCCGTGCGCAAAGGCGTCGACCGAACAATTCGTTGAGGCAGCATCTGGAGAGGGAGGGGGAGGCAATCCGAAGAGTTAGCAGGGCTCCGGAGAGGTTTCGTTGTTATCGGCGATGTCAATTGACAATCAATTGGCTACCGCAGGGGTCAGTACGCACCGTCAATGAGTCGAATGCTGTCGTTGATATGAAGCTCGTCGTAGCAGTCGTGATGCTCGATTTCTTTGCTCCACGGTCATCGGCTATTCCTCAGCAGTGTTTGGATGGCCGTGGTGGTCCGTGCACCTCAAAATTCGTGCCTGAGAAATGGGGTGCAAAGACCAATGAGAAGTGGGCTGTTTGAGGTGCTTATGTCATCCGCCAGCTCTTCCACGAAGAGAGCTGGTTTGGTGCCTAACTTTCCAGGCATAAACTCGCAAGCTCGCCCCTCTATGCTCTACACGCCCTGACGCACAACGCGCTTTCCACAGGCGGCAAAAATTACGTGTAGCCCCTGGCGTCGCCCCTGCAGCAGGAAAGTTTTAGCGTATTTTGGTGGTATTTTGTCAGTTGTCTTGGCTGGAGTTGGTGCTAATTCACCAAATTCCGAGTGTCTCCAAAAATTGTCTATAGTCACCAACCTGCATCTCGTGCCGATTTGGCGTTTTTTTCGAGCTTCGAAATTTTGGCAGACGCACCTCGAATTTTCCACGTTTTTGCGCGTCGCCATCCACACAACGTTGGGGCCAACCCCAGATTTTGACACAACACTCCATGGGACTGTAGCTTTTCTCCGACCCCAAATTTGCCGCCATCGATGCCCATTTTGTCGAGATCGCGGACCCTTTTGCCGGATCGGCCCCTGTCCAGACGATGAAGGAGACCGCGTCGCCCGGTTCTTTAGCGACTGCGACGCTCCCCGACCGCCCGATCATCAAGTTCGACGACAGCGACGACAGCCCACTCGACGACCTGAGCTCGACGCCGTCAGACGGAGAGGAGTCGTTGTCAGGCGTGCTAGGGACGCCGGCAAGAAAGTCACCATCTCCATCTCCAAAACCGAGCATACAAAATGGATCACCAACACCAAACGGAGCTTCCACGTCGCCCCTGACTAACGGCCACGGCAACGGCAACGGCCCCAAGACGATCAAGGCTGAGACCGACGATGCCGAGGTCGCGGCGGAAGCTGACACCGAGAACACGCCCGAGGATGAACGCCCCGCCAAACGTCAAAGGACACGCGCCTCAACGCCCCCGCCAAAAGATGCCGAGAAGAATGGAGGAGCAGCAACGGGCACGGGAGGCCGCAAGCCGAAGACCATTTCACCGCCATGGAAGAAGATTGTCGCAGACGGCGTAACGACCTTCAACGAGGGCGGCCGGCGCAAGTCAGGCCGCATCAACACGGTTCCTTTGGAGCTGCAAACTGGCGACAAGCGCATCACAAGACAAGCTGTCCAGACGAGCCCTCCATCCAAACGAGCTTCTAATACTACGGCTTCCACAAACGGCCACGCGACACGGCACGCTGCCTCCTCATCCGCCCAACATGCATCCTCTCCTGCTGCTTCGGCAGCTTCCCGACGCCCTTCCACCACGACACGTGCCGCTGCATCTTCAAACTCCCGATCACAACAAACTCCTTCTTCCTCCACATCCTCTCGACAGCAACCCTCCCGCCGCGCTGCCGAGCCACGAACCGCTTCCCGCTCCGCCCGGCGCTCATCACCTACTCCTTCCTCACGAAACACAAAAACAAGTACACCTACTGCGGGCACGCGAGCACAGCCCTCGCGGTCCAGCCGAAATGCCCGGTCACAACGCGACGCCGCGACGCTCGAGATGCCGACGCGCACGACGCCGCGCATCCGCTTACGGACACGCACCCTCACCATCCCCATTGTCCACCCCGACCAGACAAAAATGCGGCCGAAGCTCGCCCCGACCCTCCCAGAGTATTTCGAGATGGCAGAAAACCTGGCCGTCGAAGAAGGCGGCCAGTTTGCGTCCGAAGACGACCCACGCATGACTGACGAAATGGCCGCCGCCGAGGCTGCCGTCATTGCCCGCATCGAGCGCGAGACCGAAGAGGGCGGCATTCTGACGGAGCCGAGGTGCATCGCGTTCGAGCCCGAAGCCGTCGAAGAACCGCCCCGCCAATGGGCGCACAACGACCACATGGTGAAAGCTGTCGCCAACTTTAGAAGATTGTTGGGCCAGGAACAGCAGCGCCACCGCGCCACCGCGAAACGTCTGGCCGAAGCCTGCCGCGACGTCTGGATTAAGCGCCAGCCCAAGTCCGCCGAGCAGATCGAGGCCGAGCAGCGCGCCTTGTGGATCGGACAGTACCGCAATGTGATGAAGGCCATGGCGGGCACGTGGGAGAATGTGCGCCTCGAGATCAACAGGCGGCGCGTGCGCGAGTGGGAGGCTGAGGAGCAGCGGCGCGTCAAGGCGGCGCTGCAGGAGGCTGTGGCGCTGTCCGAACAGAAACTGCAGGCGCGGCGCACCCACCAAGATTCAGAAGCGTTGTCAGACGAGGACGAGGACATGCTTGACGATGACGAACTCGATGACGAGCTCGAGGACGGACTCGAGTCATTGTCCGACCTCGGCGACGCAGAAGATGGCTCGGGCTCTGACGGCGACGATGACGACGAGAGCAACATGTCCTCTTCGGACGACGACGAAGGCGATGACGAAGAGGGAAAGCCTACCGACGGCGACTCTAAAGGCAAAGACGACGCCAACGCGATATCCGACGAGGGTCTTACACAAGAACAGTTACGGCAAAAATACGCCAACCTGCCTGACCTCGACCTGTCCAAAGACATTGCCGTCGAAACAAAAGAAAAGGACATCGACACACCGAACCCTGCGACGACGGATGCCGATGCTGACGACGACACGAGTGACGAGTCTGTCGACATGGACGATGATCTGGGATCGTCCGAGATGGACAGCGACGACGGCGATGATGATGACGACAGTGATGCCAACGGTTCCGACGGCGACGACGAGACTGGCTCAGAGGACGAGGAAGACGAACAGGCGGGCGGCCTGCTGGGTATGCTCTTTGGCAAGTCGGAGCTCAAGAAGCTCAAGACGGAGCCGACAGCAATCAAAGAAGAGGACGTCGATGTTCCGATGCCCGAGGCAGAATCCAAAGAGGCAGAATCGGCAAAGGAGGGCGATGGCACTGCTACCGCCCTCATCAACGGCCACTCTCACACCGAGGATAGTAAGACTGAAACTGCGCCGCCTGCAATGACCGACGCTGACGAGTTTGGCGACGGTGACGACGACGATGTTGCCATGGTGGATATGCCGCCTTCTGACGACGAGGCACCAGCAGAAGCCAGCAAGCCAGCAGAAGACAAGCCAACCGAGGCCCAGGCTGATCCCATCATGGACACTGAAGACCACAGCCTGCTCCTCGACAGGGAAAACGATCTCACCGGTCCACCAGCCCCGGCAACACCACCAGCCCAAGCCGTCGATCTTGAAACCATTATCGAGGACAATACTGAAGATAATGCTGAAGACAAGGCAGCGGGCGGTACCGAAGAAAAGACGACCGCCAGCCCTGAGACTGATGCTGTCACAACAGCTGTCAGCGCCGAACGCAGCCAGTCTCCGCGCACACTCGACACCAAGCCATCGGATCTTGATACACCCATGTCGACAGTTGCCGATGCGGTTGTGGACACAGCACAGGAAGTCGAGACTGCGAAGGAGACAGAAGATACCACTGACGTCGTCAAGTCAACTAAGGAAGACGACGCCGACGTCATTGATGTCGACAAGACCGAGGCCGACACAAATGCCAAGGAAGCATCCATCTCCCGCAGTGTATCACTCGCCCCGACTACAACCGGTGCCACACCAAAGACTGAGATCCCCTTCTTACTGCGCGGCAACCTCCGCGAGTACCAGCACTTTGGCCTCGACTGGCTGGCCGGCCTGTACGCCAATCGCACCAACGGCATCCTGGCCGACGAAATGGGTCTCGGCAAGACCATCCAGACCATTGCACTGCTCGCCCACCTGGCTTGTCACCACGAAGTCTGGGGTCCCCATCTCGTCATTGTGCCCACCAGTGTCATCCTCAATTGGGAGATGGAGTTCAAAAAGTGGTGTCCGGCCTTCAAGATCCTGACCTACTACGGCTCGCAAGAGGAGCGCAAGCGCAAGCGCATTGGCTGGAACAACAACGACATCTGGAACGTCTGCATCACGTCGTACCAGATCGTTGTCCAGGACCAGCAGGTCTTCAAGAGACGTCGCTGGCACTATATGATCCTGGACGAGGCGCACAATATCAAGAACTTCAAGTCGCAGCGCTGGCAGTCACTGCTTGGCTTCAATACCCAGGCCCGTCTGTTGCTGACCGGTACTCCCCTCCAGAACAATCTGACGGAACTCTGGTCGCTCCTCTTCTTCTTGATGCCACCCGAGAACGGCATGGGCGGTTTCGCCGATCTGTCCGAGTTCCACGACTGGTTCCACAAGCCCGAGTCCCAGATTCTGGAGAGCGGCCGCGAGGAAATGGACGAAGAGGCACGCGCCATCATCTCCAAGCTGCACAAGGTCCTGCGCCCTTATCTTCTCAGACGGCTCAAGGCCGACGTCGAAAAGCAGATGCCGGCCAAGTACGAGCACGTCGAGCTTTGCCGTCTGTCCAAACGCCAGCGCGAGTTGTACGATGGGTTCTTAGCGCGCAGCGATACCCGTGCCACACTGGCATCTGGCAACTACCTGTCCATCATCAACTGTCTCATGCAGCTCCGCAAAGTCTGCAACCACCCCGACCTCTTTGTCGACCGGCCCATCATGACCTCCTTCCGCATGCCCCGTTCCATCCCCGCAGCCTACGAGACGGCCACCGAGCAGATTGTCCGCCGCGCCCTCGTCCCGCCCCGCGACACTGCTCTCACCCTGCTCAATCGCGTCAGCCTGCAGTTCCTCAACCTCGTGCCCACGCTGCATGAAACGAGTCTGTCGGCCGGCACGGCTCAGCGCATCAACCAGCTCGCCACCAACCGCGTGCTGCTCGACCTCAAGGAGGCCCAGCGCGCTCGTCTACCGCACCCACCGCAGCCGTACCCCGAGTTGGACGCCTCGACCGTGCAGTCCAACCTTGCGCATCTCGAAAACGCCGTGCGCTGGCGCCGCTACGAAGAACTGCAGCACGGCGCCTATGTCAACGCTCTCCGCCGCCAGCAGCGCCCCGTCTTTGGGCAGGGCCTGCTGGACATGCTGACACTTGACGTCCAGAACCGGCCGTTCAAGCAGCGGCCCCGCGTACCCGCGCAGATCATGGCCTGGTTCGAGAGCGACTCGTTCCTGCTGCACAACCTGGTGCAGCCACTCGAGCGCCGGTCATCCGCCATGGAGATGTTGATCACCAAGTTTGCATGCGTCACGCCGGCCGTCGTCACCTGCGACATGAATGCCGTCCTGTTGGGACGGAGCGGCACGGCTGCCTTTACCGAGAAGGACCTTGTGCTGTCGGCGCCGATCAAGCGCCTGCCGTTTATGGAGCGCCAGCCGCCGCGCGATCCGTGGCACGAGGCGCGTATGCGTTTGACAATCCAGTTCCCGGACAAGCGCCTGCTCCAATACGACTGCGGCAAACTCCAGGCGCTCGACCGGCTGCTACGCCGCCTGCAGGCCGGCGGCCACCGCGCGCTCATCTTTACGCAAATGACAAAGGTGCTGGACATTTTGGAGCAGTTCCTCAATATTCACGGCCACAAGTATTTGAGATTGGACGGCGCCACGCGCATCGAGCAGCGCCAGATCCTGACGGACCGGTTCAACCACGACAACCGCATCCTGTGCTTCATCCTGTCGACCCGTTCCGGCGGCCTCGGCATCAACCTGACGGGCGCCGACACGGTTATCTTTTATGACCAGGATTGGAACCCGGCCATGGACAAGCAGTGCCAGGACCGGTGCCACCGGATCGGACAGACGCGCGACGTACACATCTACCGACTGATCTCGGAACACACCATCGAGGCCAACATTCTGCGCAAAGCCTCCCAAAAGCAGATGCTCGACGACGTCGTCATCCAAGAGGGCGAGTTCACCACCGACTACTTTAACAAAATGTCCGTCAAGGACATGGCGGGCGACGTGGTCGAAGGCGCTTTGGAGGATGGTGCCACACTGGTAGCGCAAAACGACACGACAGACGGCATCATTGGGCGGTACCACGAGAGCAATGTGGCCGCAAATGCGGCCATGGACCGCGTGCTGGGTGGTGTCAACAGCGATGCCGGCCCCGGGCCAGGAGGCGCCCTGGATCCCCGCACGGCCGGCCGCGTGCTCGAGCAGGCCGAAGACACCGAGGATGTGGCTGCCGCGCGGCTGGCCGAGAAGGAGATTCTGCAAGACGATGCCGACTTTTCGGAGAAGCCGGCGGGTGGGGCGGCGGCGGCATCAACCGCAGCCCCTACTACAGCAGGCGGCACACCCGTTCCTACGTCGGGCGTCTCTAGTGCTCGGCAGGGTACCCCACTGGACCCGACCAAGGCGGGCATTATCAACCCGTTTCCGGGCCAGCCTCTGGCCGGCAGTGCACCGCCCGTCGAGATCGAACACAACGCCTGGGGCGGCGTCATGCACACGGTCGACGACTACATGCTGGGGTGGATGAGCGTGATGCTCGAGGGCACGGCGCTCGAGCTGCCCAAGGACAAGAAGAAGAGCAAGAAGAGAAGAGGCAAGGATACGCGCAAGCGTTAGGCCATGGCGAAGCCATGGACTCTGGACCCAAAATCAACGGGGTTTTAAAAGAAAGACATATATTGGTCTTGGTCTACACTTTGTGTACTTTTTTGTTCTTGGTTGTATTTGACTTATTACCTGTTAATTTAATAGCATAATGGGTGGTTTGGTTTTTCTTGTTTTTTTTTTTTTTCATTTTTGTTTCTGTACGACATCATTTGGTGGGATTACACAAAATTGGGCGGTTGGTACGATACGATGGAGTTTCCGGTTTACACAAAACATCATACGCACAATTCATCTCTTTTTAATGTTGGTAACCATTTCATTTTTGTTTCGTGATATGGATTCCATGTCTTGTGTAAACCATCTCTTTACATCAGTTGGGAACTTTTTATTCCTTTATTTCTTTGGGTATCGTCATGGGTAACTTTTATAGCCAACTTCTCTTTCCATACTGTTTTATGTCTTCTCTTGGATCTTGGCCATGCATGTTTGTCAATATTGCGCCTTTCTCGCCGGATGTCGCCGCGGTTCGATAAGAAAACCCCACGGTAAGTCGGCGATCACGAAGGACAACGTTGGCTTGTTTCCCACAACCGCATTCGGTGCCCATCGTGGACACTGCGGCGTTGTCAGTGCCTTCTAAGATATCATGTCGCTAGCATTGACATGGTGGCTTGCCTTAACAAAGTGTACGAGGGAGCGGTGAACACATCAACAGAGAAGGCGAAGCCCAATCCATGTGGCGTCCAAGCTGTGGGCCATTTCTGGCGATATTTGGATGTTCGTCACATCGTCACACCTGTTCTAACCTCTTCATGTTGACATTTTCGGCCTTGTTGGGCGGCTGGATTAGTGGATTTGTAAACCATCCCACTCTTTGTGTACTGTGAAAGATGTATTCTTGCTGTGCAGTTGTCTCTTTTGGGCATATGTTGTGCAATGGAGGGATATGTGCACTTCTAGGTTTGGCGATAGCCCTGCGTGGGGGACTTGAGTTATGGTGAGGATCGACGCAGCACTCTCAACATCGCTTACATGTGTGGCGTATTGAATTAAGAGGGGAAGATAAAGTATCATATAAGAAATACTTCCAAGTTCCAACAAGAGGGACACGGCAGGTGTTCACAGACAGAAGGTTGGACTGCCACCAGTTTGGGAGACGGCACAACGGCAGAGGCTGGGATAAAATGCCCTACCGAAATTAAACAAACACACACACAGACACTGCAAGGGAGTTATGTGCAGGTTGTGTAAGTTGGGCGTCTGGGGAAGTGATCTGTGTTGAGAACACAAATGTTTGTGTTCATTTGTTTTATTCTCCGGGACTTGTGATGGTTAATTCGACCTACAACTGATGTCACAAGTAGTATGGTATTGTAGTAAACGGCAGAGTCAATGCCTTTAGAAATTAACTGGTTCTTCCTTCTCTCCCTACCGTGAACAGAGCAATAAACAAGACCGGACAAACAGCGGAAGCAGACAACGGCCCACGACAGGGCCTGGACAGTCGTAACGTGGACAAGCTTTCTCAGCTGAGAAGCACAGTCAGATTTTTGTTTCCCTGTTGGACGGACCTGCAGGAGGAAGAGGCTACATGCGTGGGAGTACTTGCAGGTCGGTGTGCAAGTATTGTGCCGTTGTCCCAGTGGAGGTTGTGTTGACTTAAACAACTCATAACTACGAAATCCACTTGCGGATGTCTTGAAGGATGAGAAAATACGAGCCCGCGGAAGTATCCTCCGGCAACGAAGCCGATGGTGTCAACATTGTGCATCGTACGGTCAAGGTTGGTGATTCTTTAAAGTCTTTGAAGTCTTGGGCGTTCTTTAGTTCTTCCACTCCTTCACGTCTTCCCCATCATGATGTTGTGCATATCTAGCCTCGTTTGTTTTCTTCGCTGTGTGTTGTCTCGCTTTAGTTTCTGGCCCAGGATTTAGACATGTTCGTATTTGCGATGCTGTGGGCATTTTCTCCAGCAGCCTGCATCTCTCAGCCTTTTCTTTGGGGATACCAAAAGCTGTCTAATGCAAAGTCTTTTGCTATCGTCGTCAGTGCCTCTCTCGATCCTCACCTTGGGGCATCCTTCGCCCTGATTTCCAGCGTGTTAGCAGCCTGCCACCTAAAGTGTCGCCATCATGGTCTGTTCTGTGGGTATTCACTGTGGAGTTTTTGTTATGCATGTCTCTCGCATATAGTTCAAGAAAGAGCCTTTTTGTTGTCAATACGAGAAGCAGAACGCCCAGCTGAAAAAAATCCCACGGTGCAGTCCAAGCTTGCCGAGAAAGAGCGGAGCCGTGCAAATAGCGGGAACAGGCACACTAAACTCACTAACACTGCGTGAGTGTTTACTTTCTTTTTTCTTTCGATTTTTGTCGTCATTTCGACATCGATCGATTTACAGCCCAGCCCTTTTTGTTCTCCCTTGCATCGACATCCTCTTTTACGAGGTTCTTGTCAATTGCCTCTTTCACGGAGAGAACTATTGCCGTTCCAATTGACTGCGAGGGTATTCGCCCTTTTCTCTCTCAATCCTCCACCTTGATCAAGGTTGCGGTTGGTGGCGTTTTTATTGCTTCGCAACCGGATAAGATCTGTCAAAAGTATGAGGCCTCTTTTCAATGTACGGAGTAGACTGAACTGAAAGTGATAATATTGTCACCGTTGTCAATTGCCACTTCTGTTCCTTGTCCAACCAGAAGGCTGTCAAAACGCCAAAATACAACAACAAAATAACGCCTCAGTGGGCCGAAGCGCGCATATCCAGTTGTCTTCTCTCGTTTTTTTGGACTCCTTCTCCCATTTTTCTCGTATCGATGCAGGCCCAACGCACAACAAACGCACCAAAAAAAACGCACCCAACAAGCGCTCGACAGCGAATCAGCAGCAGCGAATGCCTTATATCTACAGGCTAGGCTACATGAAGCCTTTTCTCTCCAAAAAGTGTTCCTGACGTTCCGGCCACTCAATTCGAATTTCACCCCACCAAGGTGCAGAGCTGCAGATAGCTGCAGCTCCCACCTCCAGCTGCAGTAGCTCTCCTCGTAATGGGAGACGAGAAGAGACGGGCTGAACCAACGGTCGGTATTGAGTCTTTGAGTCTATTCACGTTCCGTCGTGCCCAACGTTGCACTCTCTGGTCCTCTTGTCGGCGGTCGGCCGCTCAGCCTGTCTTCTTTTTGGTCTTTTTCGTCCTTTTGGTCTTTCCGTCTGGACCAGGCTGCACATTGTCGTCACAGCCCAGCTTTCATTGGACGCCAGAAGAAGGAAACACACAAAACAGACGACAACTCCCCAAAAGAACCAGACCAAGCCAATATTCTGATATTTTTGCATGCAGGCTCAGCTTATGGCGTTTTTGGAGAGCGATGAGAGGGCCAAACACTGCTGTAGGATTTCTATCGTCGCTGTGAATGTTCCAATATTTGCCTGCACACTGCACACTCTGCACACTACGGCAGCCATGGTTGCCTGTTCGATTGAGTGATTGAACTCTAGTTGTGAGACTACAAAATTCTGTGTGAACATGTACCTTGACAACATCAGATAGAGACTGTCCTCCGGGCAGAGCACTTACACTGGAAAGACACTGCCGTATTTCCATGTCCATGTAGACAGACCAACATGGAAGACGACAACCCTCGAAAAAGATGAGAGAAATACATCTCTATCACAGTAAATATATCATGGATATTCGACGGGTTAATTTTCATAATTTTGAAGTCGTCACTAGTTATTTGTTGACCGGTTCAAAATTCACACACTTTGACAAAAAGCACGGCCACCACCAGTGACAGCCTCCTTTCTTGGAGTTTCCCTCTTGTTTCGGCATTTGCGAGTGGCTCGACGGTGGTTGGTCAACAAGTCTTCTTCTGCAGGTGTAAGTCGACCAACGAGGACCGGCCGCCAACCCACACTCTCCATCGGAAGAAGCTGTCGGACGATGCCCTTTTGGCTTGTTCTGTCTTTGCACAGCCCACTCAGCCGGGCGGGCATCAACGACGAATAATGAGGACAAAGACCAAGACGACCACCGCCTGTTTAGCGCACAGTACCGTCTTCCGCGGATGCGGGTTATTGAAGGATGAAGACTCTAAAAGACGCCATTCAAGTAGAGTTTGTTGTCTTCTGCACCCACTGGATAGAACTGCTGTGGATTCACATTGATACGAGGTTGTCCCCACTCGCCGATGCACGTTAGGATCTTCTCTCTTTCTTGCCTCCTTCGACGAGCTGGTCTAGGCCCACTCTGCACTCTGAGCTCTGACTTTCTGACACATCCGCGCTGCTGTATCCCGGTAGCTGGTAACTCTCGTATGGAGTACGTCGTACTCTGTATGTCTGGAGAACAAGGTAGCTGTACCTGTACCTGTTCGTTGGGCCTTGACCAGCCTCGCCAACTCACCCTTGACAAAAGCAAGGAAAGATCGGCTCTGGCCGCGGATGGGCAGGGACGGGTAACAAGGATGAGCACACAAAAAGTAAGAAAAAGACAGGGGAGGTGTTTTTTTCTCGTATGGCTGGCAGGGAGGGAGACTCAGAGAATGTCAGAAAAGAAAGGTCTGGACCTGATCGGCCAGTTTTGGTGGTGGCCAGTGGTGGCCGTCTCAGACGACGACGGCTGTCAATAGCTGACTGGACAATGGTAGCCAGTGGCCAGACAGTGACCCAACGGTGACCAGAAAGTGGTGGCTGTTTCTCTTCTACTTTCCACGACCACTCGTCTGTATCGACCAGGCCATCGGAGAACGGAATACCATGGACGAGTGGCTGGAGGCCGATGTGTTGTCGTCGAGGCTGTCGTCTCTCTTTTGTGTGTTTCGTCCCTTCTCCTGGTCTCTGTCCTCGTGGCCGTCAATGGTCACCCTGGCCTCACCTTAATTTTATTTTAAGCATGTTCACGATGTTTGATGTCTCGTCGCACAGCAGTTCATGTCACTGTCAACGGTCTAGCCATGCTGTGAACACACTCTAGCAGCTTGTATTGTTTAATTTCTGTCCAGTCAACCCCTACCACCCCTTGCATCCACTCACCCACGCACGTCCACATCCACATCCACCTCTTCTTTGTTCCCTTGGCGGTGGCCCAGTGGCCGGGGCGACCATCCCACACAGAAATAAGAGACGTCACTGCACGTCCTTTTCACTAGATTCAAAGTTCTTCGATATCGGTCTTCTCAGCCCAGCCTCTGACCTTTTGATACGAAAGCCGCCATCAATTGTGGTGGTCTATTTCCAAACCTGTACCTACCCGTACCTCTCCTTTGTCATCTGCTGTACTTGTACCACGGGCTCATGTTCGGACGAGGCGCCTCTCCTCTGCTTTACCCTACTCCGTCTTCTTCACTTTGACCCCTCCACGGCCATGGCCGTCTGCAAGGTCACTGTCTCTGCCCGCTGCCGAAATATTGAAGATGGACTTCCAGAATGGGAGGGGAGTCTGTCCTTCACCCACAATGGTTGGCTGGCGATGGCGAGTGGTTGCGGAAGGGGGTCATCATGGTGAATATGATGTGCTCTTGAATTTCGGTCTCTCTGTTGACAGAACTTCCAGAGAATTGGACGCATTCCCTGTACGGAGAAATCAAAGTAGGACAGGAAATGTCAACATATGGTAGTTACGAATCCTGATAGAAGGCACAAAAATCAAACACATCTCGGCCTCACCCCGCCGAAGAAAAAATAAACGGGGTAAGATGAGGCAAGAAAACGAGAACATAGCGACTTGAGCTGAGCTTTCGTCTCCAGGTCTCCAGGTCTCCAGGTCTCCAAGTGGGACCGATCACTCAATGTGTCTGTCGTTGTGTGGTTCTTTCTCGTAGCTTCATGGGGTTCTGGTGCGTGTAAGTGTGTAAGTGGGGAGGAATAAGCTTGGTTGTCGTGCATGAGCTGCCTTCTCTTGTGTACTTTTTTTTTCTTTTCTTTTTTCACACAAACGGACAACCAGCCTTCGGCCTCACCAATACTATGCACCTTTGATGCACCTTTTCGATTCACACCCAGCCTCCACCATCTCTCTCTCTCTCTCTCTTCCTCCACTGCCTGATGCAGCCTCCACAACTCAGACCATGACATCCACACCTTTTTTTCTTTTTTCTTTTCTGTCCCTCTCCCAGTCTCCCCGTACCTTGGCCCTATCTTTTTTTAGATGCACCACTCTCGTTCTCTCGCCATGGCCGGCCACTCATCTCATTCGCTTGTTCTCGTCTCGTTCGTTTGGCTGTGATATCTCCTGCATCTCCTCCTCTATAAGAGTTCCTTGACCTGCATCTCCTCCGTTCTCCTGGATCTTCTTCCCTTCTCTCCCCATTCTCGCCATCATTCGTTCATATCTCCCCCCTCCTCCCCTCCTCTCTTCCGAAGTGACAGGAAAGAGTCCTCTTCCTCCCTACCCTCGTTTATTTTCCTTTTTTTTTCTTGTCCTCGCTTCGCTCGCTTCCGTCTTTCGTTAGTCTCATAAAAAACCTCTCGCTCGCTCCCCAACCATGCGTTGGTCTGCCCTCCTCGCGGTCGGCTCGGCCGCTCTGGCCATTGCCAGCCCGGCCGGCCCGCCTCCGTCCTACCGTGACGAGGAAAAACGCGGCGTCATTCCTCCCGGTGGCGGCGGCGGCGGCGCCTCCAGTGAGTCCTGCTCTGACTCGAGCAGCATCCCGCCGCCCGCCTCGGCCTCGTCGTCCTCTGTCGTGATTGCGTCGCCGTCGTCGTCGGTGGTGGTCGTCTCGCCGTCTTCTTCGGTTCCTGCCGCGTCTTCTTCGTCGGCCGCTCCTTCTTCTTCGGTTGTCATTGTCTCGCCTTCCTCTTCTGTCGCAGCTTCGTCCTCGGTCGCAGCTTCTTCTTCTGTCGCGGCTTCCTCTTCCGTCGCGGCCTCTTCGTCGTCGGTCGCAGCTTCCTCTTCCGTCGCAGCTTCCTCTTCAGTCGCTGCTTCTTCGTCAGTGGCGGCCTCCTCCTCTTCTGTGGCAGCCTCTTCCTCTGTCGCAGCCTCCTCCGCCAGCAGTGCCAGCAGCGCCTCTGTTGCGTCTTCCGCCTCCTCTAGCGCTAGTGGTGTCGGTAGTGTCGGTGCCGGCAGCTCGTCTGTGAGCTCAGCCAGCTCGGCCAGCTCTGCATCTGCATCTGCATCGAGTGCTTCGTCGGTCTCGGCTTCGGTGTCGGTGTCTGCATCAGCCTCTGCATCAGCCAGCTCCGCCAGCTCTGCCAGCTCTGCCTCTTCGGCATCGAGCGTAGTCTCTTCGTCCGCATCATCCGCCTCGTCGGCCGCTTCGAGTGCCTCTTCTGTCAGCGCCAGCGGCAGCTCTGCAAGCAGCGCCTCGTCCGCCTCTGCTTCAGCTAGCTCGGCCAGCTCTGCCAGCTCTGTCTCGGCCTCGGCCAGCAGTGCTTCTTCTGCAAGCTCAGTGTCTGCTTCTGTTTCATCTTCAGCCTCTTCAGCCTCTTCAGCCTCTTCAGCCTCTTCAGCCTCTTCCGCCTCCGTATCCAACTCGGTCTCGGCCTCGGCTGGCTCTTCTTCCGTCGCGTCGGCATCGTCCGTCTCGGCGTCATCTGGCTCGTCTGCTTCCAGCGCCTCTTCTGTTTCTTCTGCCTCGAGCGCATCCTCGGTTTCCTCTGCCTCTTCAGCCTCTGTCTCCAGCAGTGCCAGCGTCAGTGCCAGCGTCAGCGCCAGCGTCAGTGCTAGCGGCAGCTCCTCTGTCTCTGGATCGTCGAGTGCTTCTTCGGCCTCGTCTGCCTCGTCCGGTTCGTCTGCTTCTTCGCAGTCGGCATCGGTGTCTTCGGTCTCCTCCGCTTCGTCTGTCTCGAGCTTGAGCAGCGCTTCGTCCGTGTCGGCCTCGTCGGGCTCCTCGGCGTCGTCTGCTTCGTCTGCTTCTTCCGCATCCTCTGTCTCGGGCTCTTCTTCCGCTTCTGCCTCAGGCTCGTCTTCTGCTTCTGCTTCATCCTCGGCATCGGGCTCATCGTCGATCTCTTCTGCTTCGTCGGCCTCGTCCGCTTCCTCTGCATCTTCTGCCAGCTCCGCCTCTTCTCTCTCTTCAGTCTCCTCCGTAAGCTCTGCCTCCTCGGCCTCGTCCGTCTCCAGCTCTGCATCGAGCGCCAGCTCTGCATCGAGCGTCAGCTCCGTCTCGGGCTCTAGCTCTGTCTCGGGCTCGTCGTCTGCTTCTGTGTCCTCTTCTGCCTCTGTCTCTGGCTCGGGCAGCTCTTCCATCTCTGCTTCTAGCTCGGCCTCTGGCTCGTCGAGCTCGGCTTCGGTCTCTTCGTCCGCTTCAGTGTCGGGCTCTGGCTCCAGCTCCATCTCTGTCTCCTCGTCTGTCAGTGGCAGCAGCAGTGCCTCGGCGTCGAGCTCAGCTTCGTCTGTGTCGTCGGCATCTTCTGCCTCATCCGCATCTTCTGCTTCGTCGGCCTCCTCGGCTTCGTCTGCTTCTTCTGCTTCCTCTGCTTCCTCTGCTTCTTCTGCTTCCTCTGCTTCTTCGGCATCATCTGCCTCTTCCGTCTCTTCGGCCTCGTCGGCTTCCAACTCCAACTCTGCCTCTGGCTCCGCCTCCGGCTCCAGCTCGGCATCCAACTCTGGCTCGGCCTCAGCCTCTGCTTCTTCGAGCAACGATGTCTCGACCGTGACCAGCGTGTCCACCGAGACCGGCACCTCCACATTCATCTCGGGCGGCTCCTCGGTCACGTCGACGTTCACAAAGACCAAGACCACTGACATCACCGTGACGTGCCACAACTGCGCCACCAAGACCATCACATCAAACGGCCACACCATTGTCACGACCATCACCGACACCCGGACCATTGAGACCACTGTCAGCTGCGACACCACGACCTACACGTCGGGCGGCCAGACCTACACCAAGACCCACACCACCACGCTCACCATCCCCTGCAAGCACTGCACCACTCAGACGTACACGTCGGGCGGCAAGACCTACACCACCGTCTGGCGCACGGGCACTGTCACCGAGAGCTGTATCACGTCCACCTACACCTCCGGCGGCCACACCTACACCACGACCATTACCCAGGGCGGTGGTGGCGGTGGTCACAACGGTGGTGGCGGCGGCGGTGGCGGTGGTGGCGGCTCCTACACTACGACCGTTATTGGCGGCGGTGGTGGTGGAGGTGGCGGCGGCGGCTCCTACACTACGACTGTTATTGGCGGCGGCGGCGGCCACAACGGCGGCGGGGGTGGTGGAGGCGGTGGCGGCGGCGGCTCGTACACCACGACCATCATCGGCGGCGGTGGCTCCGGTGGCGGTGATAACGGCAATGGCAACGGCAATGGCAACGGCAATGGCAACGGCAATGGCAACGACAATGGTAACGGCAACGGAAATGGCAATGGTAACGGTGGTGGTAATGGCAACGGTAACGGCGGTGGTGGCGGCGGCTCGGGCACTACAACTGTTGGTGGTGGTGGCTCTGGCGGCGGCGGCGGCGGCGGCGGCGGCGGTGGTGGTGGTACTGCCACGACGACTGCTCCTGGCGGCGGCTCCGGTGGTGGAGGTGGTGGCGGCGGCGGCGGCGCTACTACGACAGCTGTCGGCGGTGGTGGCTCCGGTGGTGGTGGTGGTGGTTCGGGAGGTGGCGGCGGTTCTGGCGGTGGCGGAGGTGGTGGCGGCAACGGCACTCCCACGACCACGGCCTGCGCCTGCTTCACCTCAACCGCCTGCGTCATTGTCGGCCAGACCGTCCAGGCCACGGCCGTCGCCGACTGCTTGCTGGTCAGCGTTACCGTTATCGATGCCAACATTACAGACTCCGTGCTGGTCGATGCTACCGTCAAGGGCGGCTCCGTCCTGAGCGGCGTGCGCTTCACCGGCGGTTCCGTCACCAACTCGTACGTCCAGCTTGGTCTCCTCCAAAACGTCACTGTCTCCGACTCGATTCTCTACGACGTCGGCCTCCAGGGCGCCGAGCTCGTCAATGTCACGGGCTACGGCGTCTTCGCCCAGGCGGCCCTGCTGAGCAATGTCTCCGTCACCGGCTGGGGCTACATCCAGAACGCCACCGTCGTCGACGGCGGCTCTTACAAGGAGGTTGACTTTTCGGGTGTCGCCATCAACAAGGGCGCCGTCGTCGAGGCGTCGAACCTGCAGGACATCACTGTGTCAGCGGCGACGCTCGGCAACGGTGTCAAGCTCCAGGACTACACGCTGGCCAACGGCACGACCACGGCCGCGGACGTCCTGAAGCAGGGCGAGAAGGCATAAGCTCTTCTGGGCCTCGACTATAACTTTTCATTCGTTGTGACTGATCGAGTGCCTCACAAGACTCGACTCACCCCTCTTGTTACACTTCGTTGGCGATAAGATGGACTCTGGTGTCAGACAGACTATCTCATTGACCCCTCTTTTCCCAAGCGTTCTTCACTTTTTTTTTTTCTATTTCTTCTTTTTTTTTCACTCTTTCTTTCCCATGTCTGTTTGTTTACTTAATCCTTTTTATTTTCGTTTAGCTTTTGTTTTCATTTCTTCTCTCTTTTGCGATTTACATTTGTCGGCGTTTCAGCAGCACTTTCCCCCAATCCCCCAACACCACACATCAACACACTCCACTGGGCTAATCGAGGATATTTTTGGATGGGATGGATGATATATGAAGGATATGACGGAATATGGATACTTAAAACACACCACTTGGCCACACTGGCTGCACCTTACCTTAGATATGATTACGATTATGAGATAACTTACACTGGATGGATCACACTCCTTTTACATAGATGATAATATGGACTTGTTTTTGCTTTTATTTACTTGCCTCTCTGTATTTAAAACCAATGTCAACCTCAGCTGGATCACTACTGTGTTTTGATTATGGTTTGTTATGGGAGAATGTTTTTTTTTTTTTTTTTTTTTTTTTTTTTTAAAAAAAAAAAAAAAATACGACGAAATATTTGTTTGAAAATTTATTTGAAAAAAATAGAAGCTTGAAAAAGAAATAAAATAAAATTGGACAAAGCACATATGTGAGAAATTAAGATTTGAATATATCTTTCGTTCGGTGAATAAAGTATCTGCTTTGTGGGATAGAAAAGGGGTTGATGTTTACATGTAGTTACAGCTTACCAACTCCTTTTTATGCATCAAGACAAATATCATTATCTCTACTGTGTAAAGCATTGAACCGTAGTGTGTCCCACTAAATACATTTCTAACACAAAGATAATCCCATTGAACTTGTTCTACCAAAGTCCATATTCAATTCTCGGGACCGTGTCTGTCCATTTTATGTGAAGTGGTGGCCGGAGGTAAGGCTGTCAACTTGATCACCCAGAGCGCGTGTAAGTGCGCCGAATAACCCGCGGGATACTGGCGGCCGATAAACGCCGCGGCCATCTGTTTTGTGTGGAGGCAAACATCTTGTCCGGAAGACATTCAGCGGCCGCGTCGTCAAGATGGACGACAGAGACGACGATGATGATGACGGTGCCCGTCGCCCTCCGCCCTCCGTCCTCCGTACTGTATCCGCCTTCTGCCTTGCCAGGAAGCAGTTCTTTCCCCATGTTATGGCCGTTGAATCCTTCGTCACGCGTCTCCGCCCTCCGCCTTTTTCCCACAGCCAAAGCAGTCGACAAAACGGCCATCTCAAGGTGATTGCAACGTGGATTGGACGACTTTTAAAATCTGACGTGAGATGCCAGGCAGGAAAGTTGCGAAAGAGGCACATAATATTCAAAACGGAGGCCAATTGACAGGCGAAACGGACAGAGAAGAAGGCAAGTTACATTACTTAATCACCTACGAGTGGGTTCCAATCCCAAAATCCCCAAATCCTAGAATCCCAGAATCCTTCAGATGCGCATCCAATCTCGTGTCATTCTGGGGTGCCCTGGCGAGCCAGAGTTTTTGGAATTGGTTCTGGTTTTTGTTTTGTTTGCGATCCTCGCACTCTGGAGGAACTTGGCCCGCGCATTCGCTTAGATAAACAGAAGCTATCTTTTCGTTTTCCTGTTCATCGCATTCAATCGCATTCAAGCATGCATCACGACATTTCACTTTCCTTTTCTGGCGCGTCTTTTGTTCAAATTCCTCCAACGGGCAGCAACAGAGGAGTGTTAGCCCCGGCCCCGAAACCCCGTCCCCTGTCTGCTCTCCGCCACAGGACAAGGAGAGGAGATAAACGAACCTTTGATGACTTATCTCCAGGTGGGCTCTTGCCAAAACAGGAAGTCGCCGTCGCCAGCAACGCGCCAATGCCAGTGCCAGGGGGTTGTCTTGGTGCCCTGAACCAGACCAGTAGAGACCAACAGCGCGGTTCACAAGCGACGGCACGCCATTCGCTCTCTTCCGAAGGATGAGAGACAACCAAAGGAAACCGTTTTTTGTTGCTATTGTCCTGGTCAATTCAGATAATATTGTTTCCCGCTCCTTTTCTGGTCACCGATTTGACCTTGTCCGCGCCCTGTTGTCGCAATGTTTTGTTCTCTCTCCTTTTTCTGTCAAAAAAACCCTCTCACTCGTTTTTCGATCGGGCCGCCTACGAGTCCGCGAACCCGAAAGTCGTTATATTCTCACCAAAAATGCCTCCTTATGTCAGGAAGAAAAGGCAGCAAGAATGCATTCGTATGAGCAAGTATTGTTTGACAAAAAAAATATTGTCGCATGATGTCGAACGTGTTAACCCTGCATTACGCAAGACATGAGCCTACCCTTTTCCTGACAAGTGTCTATCATCGGATCCGAGTCTACGATTTACTTTTGTGCGAGTACGAAGGATGAAGGCCTCGCATTATGAACGGCTGACGTTGTCTGCCCTATCGTATTCGTTTTTGTTTTTGCATGCAGTCTAGAAGCTTGGTGATGTTCTTTAAATTCTTAAATGCGACGAGGACGGGCCGTTGCCAAAAAAGCGCCCAGCTCTTCAACTCCCGTACGAATACGCGATAACAGCTGGCGACGGACGATAACGCGGGTGCGAGCTCGGATTTTTGGTGCATTTGGGTGCATTCTGGTGCGGTTTCAGCGCAGATTTTTGTCTAGATCTCAGTCGTATTCGTGTTTTCACAGCCTTGGGACAAGAAAAGGAGACGCTGAAAAATAGGGGAGAAGGGAAGAGGACCCGTGGACCCTCTAAAAGAAGGCAACAAGATTAGCAGGCAAAAGCTTGGACTCTTTCTGGGCTTCTCTGTGAAGCCAAGTGTTTGTTTGGGGGAAAGGGGGGTGAAAAACGTGGTCCGCGTATGTGGTGCCTCTGGAATTGTCTTGGTTGTCTCTGTCTTGGTGGTCTTGGGTCGTATTGCAGGGGACCAGGACCCGATGCCAAGACTCTTCGACCGCCGCTTCGGTGGAAGGCTCCAAAGTTTAAATGTGAGGAACGTGAAATGGGAGAGGGAAAAATAGAAAAGGGAAAAAATAGATTGGACCACCCACCCAAGAGATTGAAAAAGAGATTGTTTCAGTGGGGTTCTGGGTCCCTGACCCACGCCTTTTTGCTGTCAGTAGTCAGTATTTGCATTTTGCTGGCATCAGCAAGGGGCAGAGATTGGTGGCCTCCGTGAAAGCGAAAAATGAAAGACACGGCGCGCATGGCCAGCCGCGCGCTGATCCAAAAAGGGAAAACGGAGGAGGTGAGGGGCCAAAAGGGAGAACGCGTGGTGGAAGTGTGGAAGTGGAAGCGAGAGACAATCGCAGGGAGGGGAAAGGGAAAAAGAGAGGGAGAAGAAGACGACAAGAAAAAGAAAAGACAAGACGAAAAAGGGCTGTGATGGAGGGTTGCAAAACGGAGGCGTCGAGGGCTGAAGTGAAAATGCAAAGGAAAAGTGAAAAGTGAGTGTGAATATGGCAAACGAAGCAAACCAACCAAAGAAAGGGAAGAGAACAAAAAGACGCCGATTGGTCTGCTCGGGACTATGGCTAGTTTTGGGCAAAACAGTGGAAGTGGTGTGAACACTGAACTCTCAGGCTCGGACACTCAATGGCTCTGGATCTCGCTTTCGACATGGCCGAAACTGTCGGAGACTTTTGTCAATGCCCACTCCATGTCGAGGATACGAACGATATTAAGAAAAGTGAGTGTCATGTTCGACCTTGGCAATGTCGCGAAATCAAAATCATAATGTCACGAGCGGTTGCACGAGAAAAGGCAGATGCCAATACCACAAGGCTGTTTCTTGACAGGTAAGACACATAATCGTCGTCATTGCTGTTCAATCTGATAAAACTCGAAAGATCATGAGAACATAACGGCGTGCATCGTCCTTCGATCCAGATATTGCTGTAAATTCACGAACACAATCCGGGCCGTGTTGTTGTCGTTGTCGTCTTCTTGTCGTCGTCGTAAATGTCAGCACCTCGTGTTTGGCGCGTTCTTTTCTCGCCTGTTTTCGCATTTTACCTAATCTCGCCAATACTCAATCGGTTCGGCTCTGTCTCCCTGCTTTGGCTCGTAGGCTGACGTGAACGGACTGACCGACAGGGGTCGTTTGGGCGTCATTTGGGCTCTGGGCAGACGCTGCTGACAACACCAAACGGAGGACGGCCTGATAAAAGGCCGACCCAAGAAGCTAAGGAAGTTAAACCACCTCAAAAGACCTCTCCCGTTTGACTCTACGGAGTAATACGACGTACCTCTCTCTGAAACGGACGGGAACGCCTTGACCTCTCCGACATATTGCAGACGGTTTGCAGGCGGCAACTGAACCGACAACCAGAAACCGGGAGAGGCTGACAACAAACAGCAACAGCAACAGCAACCGGCAAAAGTAGCCCGTTCCTTTTTCTTTGCAGTCACTTGCAGACACGGCAGGCGGCAGGTGCTGTATGCAGCAGTACGCGAGTCTGCAGAAAAAATTGGTGACAGCCTCAGACAGCCTCCGATAGTGTGACCCGGTAAAAAAGCACCGATAGATTGGGTAATACCGCAATGCGTGTAATACGTGTAAAACAGTGTCGGCTAGAGTTCACGTCAACGACAGCGGCAACCGAAAGGAAAAAAAAAATCAAAGACAACAGCGCTCTTGGCAGTGGACAAAACAGTTTGCCTTTGTCAATACCCACAAGACAAGACAATTCCAAGACGGTCGAATATCGTTCCCTGGATTACGGCATTATGGACAACTCTCCGCGGAAAGAAAAAGAGGCAAAAGAAAACCGACAGATAAGTTTTGACGATGCACACGCGGGGCACAGATTTTGTAGCTGGGAGTAGCCCGTAAAACATACGGCAACATACCCAATACGTCGACATGCATGCATGGTACGCTCCGCGGATTGTTTTGGCTGCCCTTTTCCCTTTTTCTCGAACGGCGTACGGGGACCTTTGATGTCCGTATGCCGTGCCCGGGATTATGTCCGGGAGTCTTCTGAACTCAGTACACAAATGATTCAGAACATGACGATCATATTGGGTTCTTGCAAGCAGTGAAACAAGTCAGAAAAGCCACAACATGGCTGTGGTAATACGGAAAACAACGGCTGTCTTTTGTCTGGACCACCCTCACAGTTGACATAAAGATCTTATCATTACACAAGAAGGCTGAAGGCAAAAGGCGAAAAGAGACTTTCCAGTGAAACGTTGTAGATTGTAGCACGTTGAAGTGGCTCAGCGGTTCTTTTTCACCGTTTTCTCGAGATTCAAAATGAATCAGAATGAATTCTGAGAAAAAAGACCGAGTGCCTGAGCTCCTGAGGCTGTGAACTTGACTGACTCCTCGCTAAAAAGTTTGAAAAGACCCTAATGGCACAAGCAATGCGCTATGCCTGTAGTGCTTCTGTAGCGCTTCCCCACAGGTCTGGCCGGGCTGGATTTAACGTCTTACACCCGCCCTAGCTTCTTTCTTTTCGTTATGTTTATTTCCCTTTCAGGTCCTCCGTTTTTCGTTCTCTTCTCGCCTCTTTTCTCGTCTCTTTTTCGTCCTGCTCCGTTCCTGTGCCCTGTGACCATCCTGTGACCACTCCACGATATTTTCTCGACATTTGCCCATTTTCATCCTTTCTTTCTCACCAAATACGCTATCAGATGCCTGTCGATCGCGCTCGTCTTTACCCGTGCTTACTTCTGACTTTTTGCCTGCTCTTATCGATTCTCCCCGCAAACGTCCGTCTCGCAGTAACATGCCCCTTTTGACACTGGGCATTGGAATGTTCATCCGTTCCTCGCCTTGAGCAACGTAGAGGTAACTGAGTAACGAATAACAAGTGAACCATACTCTGCATCTCTCTGCCGCACCTCTGCAAACCTTATTCGAAAAAAATGGAAATAACAATATTGAATGACGATGGGGAGGACATTGGGGTTTCTTTCAAAACGGACTATTTTTGCCCTTATTGCCTGTTGGTTCTTTTGATCGTTGACGTATTTGACCGCTCGGCGACTTTTCTATCCGCTTCACCGTTTTCTCTTATTTCTGTTATTTTCTTTCTTTTCTCCCTTGTTTCTTTGTCTTCCCCTGCTGTCCAGTCCCAGAACAACACGCGCCGTAATATTCTTTGCCATCCTTTCAATGCGACAATACCCCGTATCCTTCTAACTTAACTTTGGATTGTCGTAAAATTCCCCATATCTGACGACGTAATATGCTCTTTTCGTCACAGCTGCCTGCCGCCCATTTGCTTTTCGTATGATTAATCCCGTATATTTTTTGTTTGATTTTGCCAGCCCTGTCAACCTTCACGGACTCCTACAAGTCCCCGATTCCATCTCACTGATCTCCCCATCTCAGTTCAATGTTTTCATTTTGCATCATCCGCATCACCTGCAATCGGCCCAACTTCACCGTAGGCTGTGCTTCTTGTACAAAATACTGAATATGTTGTGAAACTAAATCCGCCAACACTGCCAACGGAGATGGCTTATCTCCTGGAGCCTCGTTTGGACGCTTTTGCTGTAGCCTTTTTGTCGACTTTTCCTCGACAGCCTTCGCTGAAGTGAACCCAATTTTCACGTCTTTGTCCACTGCCCTCCACTATTGTCGCTTGGCAGTATCCGTCAAGGCCCCTAAAAATCTTATTTTTCTTTTTTCGTCTGGTTCCAGTTCAATTTTTTTCAGGAGACGAGAAGGCCTGGAGACAGAGTGGGTAATAGGCCCGTCTAGTCACAGCGTGGCGCGGGCCCTGACCCCAGTAATTATGAGTCTAATCGAGGGGAAGCTAAGAAAACGGACAGAAACGGTGGGGTTTGCAAACTTGCGCTTGGGAGGAAAGCGCAACCCGCGGACTGCGAGCACCGACTTTTTGGTTCTGGTCTGGTCTGGACTTTGACCACGCGCACGGGACGGAGCAACCCAACCAGGAAACAAGTACGAGCAGACCAAACAAAGGCACAGAAAGGAAGGAACGAGGGAAGCAAAGAAGGAAGATCGTACCGTAACGGAGCTTTGCTATTATCGGTCCCTTTTTTTCGAGTATCGATTTTTTTTTCTTTGGTCTTTTCTGCCCATCCGTTTTCACTTTGACCCCCCTATCTTATTTTTATTCCTTCCTTTCTCTCACTTTCTTCTTGTGATTGCTTTTATTTAATACCACAGCTTCACCCCCCTTCCCATTTCGTTCGTTCCTTCTGTTTTTGTTCTTTCTCTTCACTTCTTCAGCTCCTTCCATATTTACAACTTTAATTCAACCTTTGCGCGTCGCTCCTTCCTTTTTCTTTGTTGAGCACGCCATTCACGACAAAGGCATCCCGCCTACTTTTACCAACTTTCTCACCACCCTTTCTTCTCGTCACATAACCTTCATCTTGCAACCGCACATCATGTCCGACACGCTCAAGGCCGTCCCGGCCGAAAAGGCCACCGCCGTGGCCTCCACATCAAACTCCCGCGCACCCTCACCCACACTTGCGCCCAGCCGCACCTCGGTCGACAAGGAGATGCGCGACGAGAAGCTGCCGACGACCAGCGGCACCGGCAGCGGCGAAGACGAGGAGGCTGAGGAGGCGTCCGAAGAGGAGGTCGAGAACGTCAACGTCGAGGCCATTCGCGCCGCCGCTGACGGCCATGCCCTCGGCAAGGTCGAGACCTCCAAGTCGCACGCCGACGGCACGCTTGCTGTCGCCAAGACGGCCACGCGCGAAGACGGCTCCGAATACCCCACGGGCGCCCGTCTCGCCCTGATTATGCTTGCTCTGTGTCTGGCCGTGTTCCTCATGGCCCTCGACAACTCGATTATCGCCACTGCTATCCCCAAGATCACCGACCAGTTCCACTCGCTCAACGATGTCGGCTGGTACGGTTCTGGTAAGTTTTTCTTTGGTCCTCGCTGCGCTCGCAGTTTCTGTCGCAGCATTTCTTGCTCGCTTCGCACCCTTGACAGCATGCTAACCCGTCTGTAGCCTACCTCCTGACGACTGCCGCCCTCCAGCTCCTGTTCGGCAAGTTCTACACCTACTTCAGCATCAAGTGGATTTTCCTCGGCGCCATCTTCGTCTTCGAGGTCGGCTCCCTCATCTGCGGTGTCGCCCAGAACTCCGTTACCCTGATCATTGGCCGTGCCGTCGCTGGTCTCGGCTCCTCTGGCATCTTCTCGGGTGCCCTGATCATCCTCGCCTACTCTGTCACTCTCGATAAGCGCCCCATGTACTCGGGCATGATCGGCTCCATGTACGGTATTGCCTCCGTCGCCGGTCCTCTGCTGGGTGGTGTCTTCACCGACAAGGTCACCTGGCGCTGGTGTTTCCTGATCAACCTGCCCATTGGCGCCATTACCCTGGTTGTCATTGGCTTCTTCTTCCAGGATCCCGAGCGCAAGAACGGCCAGCCCGCCGCTGCCCGCGTCACCACCGCCGAGCAGGCTGCTATTGACGAAGCTGCCGCCAACCGCACCCTGTGGCAGAAGATGCGTCCCTTCGACCCCATTGGCTCGGCCATTTTCATGCCTGCTATCATCTGCCTGCTCCTGGCCTTGCAGTGGGGTGGCACCACCTACGCCTGGAACAGCGGCCGCATCATTGCCCTGTTCGTCATCTTTGGTGTCCTAATCATCATCTTCCTCTACGTCCAGTACCGCCAGCAGGACGACGCCACCGTCCCGCCCCGTATCATTAAGAAGCGCTCTGTCTGGGCCGCCGGCTGGTACAGCTTCGCTACGGGTGCTGCTTTCCTGGCCTCCGTCTACTACCTGCCCATCTGGTTCCAGGCCGTCAAGGGTGCCTCGGCCGTCAGCTCGGGTCTCATGAACCTGCCCATGCTTATCTCGCTCGTCCTCATGTCCATTGTCGCCGGAGGTGTCGTTACTGTCGTCGGCTACTACACGCCCTTCATGATTGCCGGCACCGTCCTCATGCCCATTGGCTACGGTCTCATCTCGACCTTTGCCCCCGGCATCTCGTCCGGCAAGTGGATCGGCTACCAGATCATTGCTGGTGCAGGTGTCGGTCTGGGCATGCAGCAGCCCCTGATGGCCGTCCAGACGGTTCTCGACATCAAGGACGTGCCCACCGGTACTTCCGTCATTGTTTTCCTGCAGACTCTCGGTGGCGCTCTGTTCGTCTCCATCTGCCAGAACATCTTCACCAACAAGCTCCAGGAGAACGTCCTGAAGCTGGTGCCGGGCCTCGACCCCGCCACCGTCCTCGCTGCTGGTGCCACCGGCATCCAGACCATCATCTCGCCCGAGCAGCTGCCGGGTGTCAAGCTGGCCTACAGCGAGGCCCTGTGCCAGACGTTCATCGTCAGCACCGCCTTGGCGGCCATGACCGTCATTGGCTCCGGCGTCATCGAGTGGAAGTCCGTCAAGGGCAAGAACGTTGAGGTCGGCATGGCATAAGCCACCAACCGTCTCTTCTGTTTCTTTTTCCTTGTCATGACTTTTCCTTTAAAATACCCACACTACTCTACTCTATTGTAATCTTTTGTCTTTCCTAATATTTTTCATGCCTGGCGATTTCATCATAGAGCGTCTACATTCTTTCATTTTGACATTTTGACGGTTATTTCGTCTCGTCTTGCTTCATAGACCAGGTTCAGGATTCGGGCCTTTGTTATTGGTTTATTACTTTGCTGCATTGTTTCCTTTTACTTGTCATTTTTATATCTGGCGTTGCTTCATACACAGGATACCGTGGCCATTTTTTCTTACATACTGAGCCCATTACTTGTTATTTACATTGCTTCCACATATTTCCTAATCTCACAAAAACAAATTCGAAAACTTGAATATCTACTTGAATCAACATATGACTAAAAGTACTCAATAAATTATGGAACACCCAGGGAAGTGATAAGAATAATTGAACACGGAAACTTTTGTTGGCTGCTCTAGCTGCTGGCTCTGGAGCAAATATCGTTATTTGTTTACCTTCCATCACAAGTGTTCTTTTGGATCTTTGTTATCACTTGCATGCTATCACCATTGTGTTCACCAGCATAACCATTAGATTAGATATAGGTGTGGCCCGTCACTCTACACTCTGTCAAAATCATGAGATCAACGGCACTTATGCGACTACACCACGAGCATCACAACCGTGATCAAGGTATTTGTCCACATCATCAAGTCACCATGGCCATGGTTCAGAGCCGCACCCCCCAAGAAGTATAAATACGGCGCCCTCGTTCACCAGCGAACGACCCGTTTCCATCTCTCCCTTACTTTCTCTACCAACTACAAAAGGACAGGGAATCAGCTTCGCTCAAAGGCTTGCTAAACTTCACTTCGGAATAGCTTCCTCAGTGTTCCTAGAAATCAGCACCAACCTCTCTTCAAGCTACCCTAGTCTCAAGATATCTACAAACAACACACAGCTTCCACGCCACTCTTTTTCAATGTGTATTCAATCATGGCCCATCTTCCGAACCCGCTTCCGCCGGAACCACGGCCGATAGATGCTCTGCCAGGCTAGGGCGCATCAAACTCGACAAGTCGGACAAAAAGTGCTAATCCTTTGATGGTGTGGTCACGCAAGACAAGGAGAACTGTTTCAGGGAGATGTAAAAAGAGGAACTCTGAAGCATCTGGGACATCTCGACAGTACAACGACTCGATCAAGTCCATAGATATACTTCTCTGCATCCTTCCAGCGAAATGCTGAAGATGCCACCGCTTTTGCCCATTAAAAATCCAATGCAACTCTTACTTAACACATGGCGGATCGTGACCTCTCCTCCAAGGCCACACTTTGGATGATAGGCACAACTCACCTCGTGAATTCATGGGGCGGCCAGACCGGGCGACCCAGGCAACCAGGCAAAAAGGACATCTTGAATCGACGAAGACGATGTCTGTAGCACTGGCAAAAGATAAAACTGGAACATTAATAAAATGGATTCACTCAAATTTCACTTCCCAAGCAAAATAAGTCATGACAAAGTCCCTATGATTGCAGTTCTTTACATAGTTTGCAAATGGTTATGCATGTGAAATTGAAATCGTTATTGAATGAGCTGATAGTGTGCCCGTCACTTTCTTCCTTAGAGTCCCGAGAGCAGCACCATGAGCACCATACCTAAGATGAAAGTAACCAGATCACGATGGTATTCTTGCTGTGATTCACAGTTGCTCCCCAGAAATATATAAATACCGAGTCGATGCCCACCATAAGAAGCCTCTACTTTTCCACATTCTCTACGCAAGCTCAATTTACATTTGAAATCCAGCCTCATTACTCCTACGAATCAACATAAAATCTCAAATACCGATCGTTCAGACGCACTTGCAATCATGGCCCCTTCGAAGCCACCCCCGCCGGCACCGAATCCTCTCCCGGACCCGGGTTCTGCAAGCACGGACCAGTCAAGCAAGAAATGCTAACTTAAGGCTCTGCGGCCTTTTAAGACAGTCCAACCCTTCGAGGTGAACACGCCGTCTTTAACATCGTTTCTTTAATGACATTTTGTTCTTCGTTGGTTTTTCAAGTACTCTAAGAACTCTATTCTTCGTTTCTGTTCAGCACTGAGAGCAGATAGAACAGGTACTCAAATAGAATACAAACTCATAAAGCACCAATGATGAACACTGCTTGTGAACCAGGCAACAATAAGCTCATGCACTAAACGTATTGTAACCATGAATGGGTTTGAGCCAGTGAAGGGGGCCCTTTGTTTTGATTGGAAAAGGGGCTATTTGTGGCGGGTAAACATGTACAGTGAAAGATCAACCATTGCGATGCTGTGATTTCAGTGAATATTCCTTTGTTTACTTTGGAAACCATTGTACGACTGCCCCTTTACGCCTTTGGATATTGTAAGAAACCTTGACCACAAGCATAATGCATGGCCGCATTCTTGAATGATGAAAACTGAAAGGCAACTCTCTTTGGTCCGATTTTGTACATTAGAGCCGTTTGCAACACCTTTATGCCCCGTAAATGACTGCACAAGATCTTTATGATCACCACCAAAAATACAATATCAATGCGAGGCCCGGTGGCGTGAGCCATACCACTACCATCTGGGCCGTGATAAAAAATGTATAAGTACTTGGTCACGGACACTCATCTGAACGCTTTATTTGACCTCTCATCATCACCACCCACACAACAATTACAACAATCTCAGACATCACAGCAGCAAAACCACAGCTTCTACAAAAGAAATTCAACCACCCACTGCACTGATATCAACAATTTTGATTTAAGAGACCACCAAACACACCAACACAATGCCGGGCTACCAGCAGCAGAACAGATCGACCCTCCCATTCGGCGAGGAAAAGCTCTTTGGCTTTCGGCCGACTACTTTAGACACCAAAGAAGACAACCTCGGCATGTCTGACAATGCTGGAATTCAGGACCTTCTCGCCTCGAAGCCCGGGTCAAAACCAGCCCGCACTTATACAGCATTGGTGATGTTTAACGAGCCTGAAAAGAGAGCATCAGGTAGAACCGCCACCGCCACTCATATACAGGTGATTGGTGACTCGGTTTCTCTCCGCGAGACAATCATCGATATTCCGAAGACGGTCACTATCTTGCTCCCATTTTCGGCGCAGGCACAATCTTCGGTGCCGGATATTAGCCTGACCACAGGCCTGTTTTCACAGAATTACAGTGTCAATCAGCCTTTCGGAAAGCCTGTGGGTCTCTTCAGCTCCGGCAATACTGGGGGTCTTTTTGACAATACTAGGGGCCTTTTTGGCAATACTGGGGGCCTTTTTGGGAATCCTGGGGGCCTTTTTAGAAACTACAACGCCGGCTTTGTCAACAGCCCTGTCAATATGTCCACTGACACAGACAGTGCCACTGCCAACGGCAATGGCAATTACAGCGTCGATGCTGAGACCGACTTGAACCTCAATACTGGCACCTATTCACAGTACGCCATCAACAACGGGAAGCCACTCTTTGGTGTCGCGGCGACTTCAAACCTCTCTTACAACCAGCAAGCCTTTGCTGACAGTTCCAGCGCCGGCCTGGATGTCCTGGCCAATGCTGCGCAGCTGCACAGCACTACACTGGAGGGCCTAGAGAGCAATGCCGCAAATTTTGGAGGCATTGCAAACCAGTCCTTCATGGGTCCGGCCACGGTTCCCGTCGATATGCAAGCCACCGGTGTACCCACCGGTTTCGTAACGGACCCTTTTGGGTCGTATCCTGTCGTGGTTGACACCGCCGTGACTGATCCCGTCATGGCCAATCCAGTCGTGGTCAATCCAGCCGTGGCTAACGCGGAAGTGAATGACCCTGCCCCCAATGACAAAGGAATCAGATATCCTGCCTTTGGGTTCCAAACTGCTAGCGAGCATGCAGCTGCCTACAAAGTTGTCGCCGACCGCCATGTCGCTCTCACCTCGGTCTTCCAGTCTGCTACAGATGCTACTCTCAAAGACCTGAAACAACGCGTCTTTGATGACTTGAAGTCTAAGGGCGTCAAACCTTATAAGACAGTTAGTTTTAATATCCATGTGGTATGTGGCATCGCTTCGGGCAGTTCATATGCTGGAGTTACCAAGGAAGAATACACTATTACTGATCCAGCCCCTGAGGACGACGCTATCACGGATGATTTTAATGCCAGCGATTCTGTTGCCAGCGATGCCGTTGATACTGACGACACTGATTCGACCTATCCTCCTTCTGTTATGGGTGATGACAAGGGTGATATTTACGACACTCCTTGCACCATGGCTCTCCGTACCGAAACTCCCGGCCCTGACAAGACCCCTCGTGCTCAAAGCCTCGGTGTCCAGACTCCCTTATTCACAGCCCCAACTCCCTATGCAGATAACACCCCAACGGCCAGCCAGTTTGGTGGAGGAGATGAACGCGAAGATTTCAACGACATAGACGGCTCCACCTCCAGCGGTAAATGCGACGAAAACGACAATGACAACGACGACGACAATGACGAAAAATCTACGTGCAGCCGTACTACGTCTTGTGAGACCGACATATGCACCTCTGACGATGACGACGAGGACGACGACAGTGACTCCTCTGAAGACACAGACATGGAGTAATGAGGGAAAGTCAACAAACTTTTATACCATGGTAGGTATGGTATGTATGGCTGTGCTTGAGTTTGGGTTATTTGATTTTTACGGGACTTAGAATTGGCTACGTCCCTACAGCACTGATTTCGCAGTATTGTTTGATTCAACACTTGAGCCTTCGAAACAACACACCACAGATTGTCACTTCTTGATTGTCAAATCTTGAAGGAAGTAAGTTGTCCTTCAACATGTCTCTCGTCTCTCTCTTCCGGTAGCTTTTCTTTGATTTTATTTTTATTTCGCCTTCTTTCACTCGGGTTTGATTTCCCCAAGACACCAACACCATTTTAATTTACCCTGCACCTCACGACCACAACACCATATCACACATTCGTATGGTAGGCTTTTGTGTTAGCTCGGCTTGAAGCCTTGGCTTTTGTTTCTGATTACTGTCTTTCTCAAATTTGTTTCCATTGATTTTCACCATTGATTTTCACCCTTGAGTTTTGTCGTTAACCTCACTTCATTTTCTTTGATTTAACATGGGGTCTAGAATTGGCTGGATCCCTTTCTCATTTTCTTTGTTGACTTCACCCCTTTATCACACCACTCCCCAATGCCACAGCACTACACAAGCATTTCGACATCCCTTAAACGCCAACCCCCCAAAATAGACACTACACCCATATATTTATTTCAGACACCTCAATTAGAAAGCTCTTTGTTTCCCAGTACTCAAATAGAACTACTGTTCACCAAAAATAGCTTTGACATAATGAAATGGATGTGACGAAAGTAAAACAGGTGGACCGGGCCGCCAAAATGGGCCCGACCCGCTGGAGGGGGCCGATGAAGTGTTATGTCTTTCAGTCGCTATTTATTGGCATATTTATTCTCACAGGAATGAGTTCATACAAAGCCACGACGTGTGTCTAACTATTACAACCTGTGCCGTGCATACATCGCAGCGGGCGAAAATAGGTTTTGGGGTCTTTACTTTTTGTCGCTTGTTTCAAGGATCCGGATAAAAGCATAACATTTTCAAGTATTTTGGTATTCAAACTAGAGTCATGGGCCCTTGTGGATCTCGACGTCTCTTTTTCAAAGTCTGGGATTGAAAGAATCGGTGATAAAGAAGCCCCCCTGCGCCCATGCCCTGTGGCAGTTCACGTTTGCTTGACGATGCCCTTTACTCACGAACGAGCATAGGACTTTGCTTCCTCTAACCTTGAGGCATTGGATACTATTTCCAGACATCTTTGAATATCCTCAAAGACTATGGTGAAGCCGGGCGATATGGAAATCACCTCGATTTTGTATAAGACCGTCTGTCTGTCCATCATTGAAGACACGGTTTATTCGTTCGATACCTTAAATATCATAACGACCATAAATCATAACTTGACAACATCAATCTTTACTTGACAAAATTCATCTTGAGACCTATCACAACATATAAAACCCAATGCCTGACAAAGAGTTGGAGACCTGCACGGCATGTGGTGGCCAGGGCAACAAGAAGTGCAACCACTGCGACGGGGACGGTAACGATCCTGAGACGGGCGGTAAATGCGGAGAATGCCAGGACGGCGAGATCACTTGCGAGACATGCAACGGTAAAAAGAAGTGGTAGACTACGGGCCATTTCAAGTTACCCAGTGCCTTCTGTCTCGCTACTTGACAGACAGAATGGCACGTCCACTGCGGCAGGACGTCAACTTCAACTCCGTCATCGTATCTCTCATAACTTCAAAGTCAACAATGCATGCTAAAATAGCTGTAAGTAGAATTATGTATCTTTGCCACACCCTGTCACGGTAGTCCGCTTATTAATAGTCTCTACACAGAAGCGCATTTTGATTTCTCTCGAGATGGGCTGACGGGCGCCGCTTTTTTTTTTTTTTTTTTTTTTTTTTTAACCATAAACACTACATGATAGAAAACCAATAAATAACCATTTTATTGAAAAGCCTGACCAGATGCATTGCCTTTGACGATATGGTGGCTCACCAAAAACAGTATTGAGAGGCTAATGAGAGACCCGATCTACATAGAAGACTGCCCATGACTTCACAGGCCGCAGTCGATGCGCTACAAAGACACACAGGGTCCATAAATCGACGCAATTTAAATTTTGTGCTCATGGAATACTCCATGCAAAATGGTCTACCTACTCGTCCTGATTACAGTTTGTAGTTCCTATCCCCAGGTACCTACCCACTCTCAATTTGTCTCCCTTCTCCATGCTACAAAGCGTATCTAAAGTCCTCGTTGTCGAGCTCGGTGATATCGTGCATGCCCTTTTCGGCGGCAGCGCGGGCCCTTTCTTCAGGCGTGCGTGGATCCGCTGCAGCGGCTCTGTCCCGCTTCTTGTTGACCGTCCACATGTATCCGTAGAGGACGAGGCCAAACAGGGTCTTGAACGAGAAGCCAATGAGGATGGCAATGTAGGCCGAGTGGTAGAGCGGCGCCTCTTTTGACCTAAAGGTCTGGGGGCCGATAATGTTGCCGACGCAGTAGCCGACAAAGACGAACGCGCCGGTCAGCTGTTTCTTTGTGTAGCCGGCGATATTGCTGCTGACCATGGTGAGGCTGAGGGAGAAGCCGACCGAGATAAAGGACAGCAGCCAGACGGCGACGAGGCGGCCCCACTTGTTGTCGGTCGGGTGCCCGTCGTGGCCGGGGTTGAGTTTCACCAAGACGCCAGCGGCGACGACGCAGACGACGTTGCCGGCGAACATGACGAGGCAGCGCATGTTGGGCCATCTGGAGCAAATGTAACCCGAGGCCAGCAGGGAAACAATCTGGATGACGCTGCCGGGGATCTGCATGTACTGGGTCTGGAGGGTCGTGAAGCCAAAGGACTGCAGAATGATGGACGTAAAGGACGACAGGGCCGAGTTGGGGATCTGAGCGGCGATGGACATGAAGAAGAGGATCCACGTCTTTGGGTCACGCAGTGTCTGCCAGAGCTGATCCTTCTTGAAGTGGTGGTTCTTGACGCCCTGGTGGTTGGAGGCGACGCGGTCGACGGCAATGGCAGCAGACCGGCGGTCCAGGAAGCGGGCAGTCGTCGGCAGGTCCGGCATAAACGCGAGAAAGACGGCAGCCCAGACGAAGCTGACGGCTCCAAAAATGAGGAAGACATACTGCCACTGGGCAAGACCGGAGGTGATGTGGCCAATGGCATATCCAAGCAGTCCGCCGAAAATACCGGCGACGCCGTTCATACAGTAGTAGGCCACCAACCGCAAAGGCTGCTCGTCGCGGGTGTACCACATGGCCATGACCAACACAAACCCGGGGTTGATGACGGCCTCGGTGACGCCCAGCAAGAACCGGTTGGCAGCAATGCCGGCGAAATTGCGGCAGGCTGGAGTTGTCAACAGCAAAATGCTCCAGCCGATCATACTAATGCCAATGAACCGGCCGGCTGGGTATCTCTGCAGCAAATAGCCAGCTGGGTACTGGGCCACCAGATACCCAAAGTAGAAGATGGACGCAAGCCACGAGTAGTCCTGGCCCTGCAGGTGCGTGCCGGCCTGCAACCCGTACACACTGGCAAAATTGATACTCGATTTGTCCAGGTACTGCAGCATATACGACCCCATGAGCAGGGGCATAATGTGCCAGTCGATCTTGCGGAGGACGCGCCGGGCCTCGTCGGGGTCCGTGACTTCGGGCCCATTAGTCTCGCGATAGACATCGTATGTCTCGTCAAGATCTTTGGACGTGACAGTGATCGTGTCGTGCTTGTCAGAGTGGTCGTTGTCGGCGTCAATGCCGGCAGCGCCGCTGATGGCTGCCGTCTTCTCTTCGTCTGCCATGTTGTTGGTGATGGTTTTCGTCTTATTTTCTTCTATTCTTTCCGCTCACAGGGCACCATCCCATTTTATTCACTCTCTACACCGCAACATAACGCTCGCTAGTTATCACGACATTTTTTCATTGCGACCGTCGTTATCGTCGACGCATCCTAAAAAGTCTCCGTAGACGAGGTCGACCCCGCCGATATGGATTGTTATGGGACAAAATGCACCGAAATGCAACGTGCGAATCGTGCTCTGTGATGATGCCATGTTGAAGACCCTAATGCCGGCCAATAGGATGCGGTCTTGATGCCGTGACGGACTGATCTTCGGGAAACAATCTGTTTACGGTTGGTGAGGAGAGAAAGCGAGAAAACGAAGAGAACGGGGATTCAAACTGCTATCGATAGCTACCGAACTGTCATTTCTGCGTTATGTTGTCTGTCGGCTCGATTCTGCCCACGATGTTCCCCGACCATTGAATATGCAATACCTGCCTTCAGTCATGCTTTCACTAATTTGGAGATGCGGAGACGATGCCGTCATAGCCTCCAAAGTCTGTTGTGAGCCAAGCATTTGGCGTCGTTGGCACTTTTGGCGCTTTTAGCGTGGTTTGGGGGCTGCTTCTCGATCGTTCTCTGCTTCGTGGGTTGAGGTTTGGGAGCCGCCTTGACAATTATGCGATTGAGAGTAAGTTTTCACAAGTTCTGTATCTATTTCTGTTCTTCCTTTGGCTGTGTCCATGTTTACGTATTTTGTGGTAGGACAGACGCGCAATCATGGATGCACAACAACACAAGTCCCCTCAAACACAAGGCCCTGAAGCATAAGCATTACAGGCAGTGCTGTCTGTCAGGCGTCCAATTGCCCCAACGAAAACAATGCGCCCAGGAGGACTCCCACGGTCAACGATCAACGCGACACACAAAGACTGTCGGACAATGGCGATGCAAGGGATCTTATGGAGTACAGTAAAAGGAAAGTCGGACAAAAGACCCACGTTGTTCGCCACGTTGGCGATGGTTGGCTCGGCTGTGGTCCATTGCTGTCTGTCGCTCTTAGTGCTGTCGCTGTCTCGGCCTGTCCAGTCCACTATTGGCGCTGTCACCGCCTTTGTCACCGCTGTCTGTTAGCGACCCTGAGCCCTGTGGCGAAACTGCCTGCCAACATCCTGCCATCCTGCCATCCTGCCGACGCCAAATCCCGCCAACAGCCCAGCAGGAGCACTACAGGAGCACTACAGGAGCACCAACTGCACCGCCATGCCGCCATTGCCATGCACCAGCGCCATCCAGGCACCCACGTTACTAATAAAAGAAATACACGCGTACAGTTGCAGTGTAGGACGACACATTCGGTAACAATCAGACGAGTCGGAGAATTGGAGGCAATTAATTGTCGAGTGCATTCTTATTAGAACAAAAATAGAGCATTGCTGATTACTGTGTATGTGTTGTGCGTTCCTCTGTGGCTTGCAGTTGCGTCTGATCAGATCTGACTGCGATCTGGATGGAGTCTCCTTTTCACACCACTCACTAGGAACTAAATTATGCCACGAGCTTCCGAATCCGAGGCTGGTGCACGCCCTGTTGAGCCTGGACTTTCTCGACTTTGGCTCCGAGACGAACAACGGTGAACGGACCGATGTCTTGTCCCGCGCATTGAGTCCAAGTTCAGGGCTCTGGGTCTGTCCTTACGAGGAAAGACAATGATCGTGGGGACGCCAATCACTACGGAGAATGGAAGGGGATGTATGGCCGGGGAAGAAAGAAGGAGAAAAGGAAGAGAAAAGAATGGCCGTGGAAGCTGGCCGGTCGCGATGTCAGAAGAGGAAAAAGAGAGTATCGCCATCAAGACAAAGACATCGCCATCACCGTCCGTCCATCATCTTCGGCTTGCCCTATTCTGCAATACCAGAGACCGGTTCGTACTCGTACTTCAACAGTCGGCCCATTACTTCCTCCGTGTGTTGAACCCTCTCTTTGTTTGTGATGTCTTTGTGCCTGGCCGGCCGAGTGTAAATATTGCCATAGTGCAGCCAGACAGTGTACCTCCTGCCTTGTAAGGAGGGATCGTCAACACTGATAGCAGAGTTGGAGAGAAAGAAGAAGATGACGAAAACAGAAGCGATCGGCTTGCAGGTCTGCATTGCTGTCCATGCTGCCTATTACTCCATACGGATGTCGCTCTTCTTGTAAACCCCTACTTTTCCAGATGAATGTCAATCGTAGGCTGAATTATGCATCGAATTTCTATTCTTAACATTAATTTGTGAGACTGTCCAAAATGTCCAACAGTCGAAGCCGTCAAAGCTGTTGGGGGCTGGATTGATCGCCAGCCGAGGAATGTGGACTTGTCTTCCTCGGAACAATGGCAATGGTAATGGCAACCACGAGGGAATGCATTTTTCTCTTCTTCATTCTTGAGGAGGGCTATCCGATGATCGATCTCGCGCTTCTCTTCCTTTCTTTCCTCTGACTTCCTTGACTTCTTTCACTTCATCCTTCGAAACTCTTGACCGACGTCAGAGCCTCAATGCAAACAGTGTACGATGCTACCATAGAAAGCCGGCCGTAGACCAAGCAGACCAAGTGGAGATTTTGTTGTAGCACGAGCACAAATAGGGGAAAGCTGAGAGTTATGGTTGTTTTTCTTGGTGCGAAAATGCGACGATGGATTGAGAACACAACATCATACCGTCATTTTACAGCACCCTGTCCCTGGACAGTCCCTGGACAGCAACTGGCCGCACAGAAAACGATGTCATATTACGCAATACGCCGCAAAGGAGAACTTCCCTAGATTCCTTCACAGCAATTCAGCCCTTATGCAGGAGCTGCGGGAACCTGCAGGAGATGTGCATGTTGGTGCACCTACAGGGAAGTTTAGGGGGTAGCACCCTACAAGTCAGATATTACAGGGCACAACTCACAAGTCCAGCCTCTCTCGACTCTGTCTCAACTCTCAGCCACGCCAAGCCGCCACGGGGCGCAGTTGCTCTTGTTTGTGTCTCCTGTTTCTCTCCTTGTTTTTCTGTGGTGTTCTCTCCTGAACTTCTCCACTTATTTTCCCTTTTTTGCGGGCCTTTTTTAAACTTGTCTATTTTCAGTCTGGCTGTTCCCTTCTCCACACTCCCTGTCCACAGAAAACCGCAACAGGCAATGTAATAATTCATCTTTTCATTCCGAAGTTGCGAGAGCGAAGTCGACAGTCGAGGCACTACACTTTCGAGGTACTTTTCTGTTCACGGCAGTTTGCAGGCCACTGAAGTACTTTCCGGAGTACGCGGGATGATCTTTGTTTCAGAGGCAGCCTGGCTCCCAAGAAGGTACCCAGCCTTTCCCTGTCTCTAGCCTGTCGAGCCTGTCTTCTCCAGTCCTGGTACCTGGAAGCTTGGAAGACACCCCTGTTTTCGGGGGACGATCTCCCCTGTGAAAGCCCTGTTTGCGGTGTTTGCTGTTTGCAGTGTTTGTACTTTAATCTTACTTTCAAGAAAACATGGTCTTGTCGCCTCGTTCTTTGTATATAAGAAGCAGCTCCCGGATGTAAATGTTTACTCTTTATCTGTTCGTCATTCACATACACATTCAACTTTAAGATACCCAGACTTTGTCTACCGTACACAACAACTAATACTCTCTCTACCTCAACATAACCACTTACACCACCCACCTACTTTACACCCACCACACACATCAAAATGCGCGCCAACACCTTTGCTCTCGCCATTGTCGCCGCCGCCGCCTCGGGCGCCCAGGCCGACCTCCTGTCTGATGTCACCTCCGTCTTTGGTGACGTGACCTCGGGTGCCGTCTCCGTCGCGACCAACATCGCCTCGCATGCCACATCTGCTTTCGGTGACGTGACGTCGGGCGGTGCCTCTGTTGCTACCGACATTGCCTCCAAGGCCACCTCGGCCTTTGGCGATGCCACCTCCCGGGGTGCCTCCATCGCCTCCGAGGCCGAGTCCAAGGGCCGCTCTGCTGCCTCGCACGTCCGCTCGGCTGTTTCGACCGCCTCGGGCGACGTCATCAGCACCGGCGTCACCGGCGACCACGGCACCACCATTGTCCAGACGGGCACTGGCGGTCCCACGGGCACCACCACCAGCGGCGGCTCTGCTGCAACGACGGGCTCTGACGGTACCAACGCCGGCCCTGGTGGCCGGGACATGCTCCCCGTGGGCGGTGCTGTTGTCGCTCTGGCCGCTTTCCTGGGCGGTGCTCTGCTGCTGTAAGGGGTTGTCTCTATGGGATAAAAGGAGCTGAGCTTGCGGGGGTAATGAACACTGTATATATTGTATAGCAATGGCATCCAAAAAAGATTTGATTTGAATTTGAATTTTGAAATTTACCCATGATTTACTCTACTTAATTTTGATTTATTGTGAACTCTTATTTTGTGCTCTCTGTGCTGAAGAAATCGATGACTTCACGCGATTCTTCGTATGTCGTAAATCGCGACTTGGGCTTGGCATTTCTTGGCAAGATTCGATCTTGGGAATTTTGTGAACGTCAACAAAATCAAGGTGGCTGAGTCGTATTATTTGTCTCGTGAAAATCAAGCAAAAAGGGAGAAAATATTGTGCGCCAAAACAATGTATTGATATTGATATATTGCTATTATTTATTACATTCTAATCAGACAAAAGGGAGACTTCCACCAACACCCATCACCTCAGACCTCAGACAATCCCTTGCAGCCTTACAACATCAGAGAAGCAGCCAGGCCGGCCATCAGCAGGACGGCCGACACGGCGAACGAGCGCTCAGCAGGCGACTTGGCAACACTGGTGCCCGAAGTAGCAGAGCCGGTCGGGGAAGTCGACGAGCCGCCCTTGCCAGTGGCAGTAGCAGCGGCAGCAGCAGAGGCAATCCGGGCCGACTCCTCCTCAAAGGCCGACGTCTTGCACTGGCCCGTGTAGTCGTAGAACTCGCCCTCGCCGAGCAGAGGCAGCGTCTCCTCGGCCGAGCCGCAATCGGCGAAAGGGGCCATGTAGATGTACTTGTTGTCCTGGTCAAAGACAAGGTAGGCCTGTCTCAACAAAACATCGCCCATGATCATAATGTCGCCGTTGGTGGGCTGTATGCCGAGGCCGCACAGGCCCTCGCCGTCATCGCGGAAGACGGCCGCAGCCAGGGGGACGTCAATGACGACCTGGTTGCCGCCGTTTGACGAGTCGCCGAAAGTAAACTGCAGAGAGCCCTCCGAGTGCATCCAGTCGCAGTCGACAACGATGGCTGAGTCTTCAAAGATGAAGCCACCCATGGCCGTGGCAATCGACTTCATAAACTCGACGGGCAGCTGCAGGAACGTGGTGCCCGAGTCCATGATGACGGGGCCGGAGCTGTTGGCGAGCAGCTGCGGGGTCGTGATGGGCTTGTTGATCGTCGTGTAGTTGTTGCTCGAGTTGGAGGGCGCCACGACCGACGTGCCGTTGATCGTGATGGACTGCATCGTCACCCAGTACCGCTCCATCGGGTGCGGGTCCGTCTTCTGGATGCCCAGGTTCGGGAGGGGGACCAGCGGGCCCGTAAACTTCTTGGTGTCGATGCCGCCAAAAATCATGACGCCGTTGCCCGTCGCATCGGACGACTCCGTCGACAGGTTGCCCAGGGCCATGCTAAAGACGCGGCCGTTGGTCAGGTTGTTGAGCGCCAGTTGGTCGATAAAGCTCGGGTACTCTGTGGCGCCTTCCGCCTCGCCAAAGCAGACGCCCAGAATGCCGGCCGAGATAATGTACGTCTCGGTGGCCACGCCAAACTGCATCGCTGGGATCGTCAAGTCGTCGCCGCCCAGGACCGCCGGGATCGTGACCACATCGCGGCCATCTTGGAGAGTGGCATTGCCGCCGCCGTACGAAATGGTCGTCGTCTGGTCGAGCGCCTTCCACGTCGACGAGTCACTCGGATTGAACTGGTCCATCGTGGCGCAGAACGGCTTGTTGCCGGCATTCTTGCAGTCCGGGTTCATCCAGAGCACGCTCGAGCCCGTGTCGACCGACAGCGAGACCAGCTGCGGCGGCGTGCCGATCTCAAGGTCCACGATATAGCTCGTATAAGAATTGTTGCGCAGCAGGGCACCGGAAAAAGTGCCGCTGCCCGAAGCACGCTTGGAGATGCCACTATTGTCGTGCACGGTACGGTGCTTGATGGGGAAGCTGGCATGGCCCGCAGCAAGAGCTGTCGAGGCAAGAGCCAGAGTCGACAAAAGAGAAGGCATGTCGGGGAGGGGGGATGGAAGAAATAAAATAAAAATCAAATGAGATAGTAAACAAATACCGTATCAAGGAAACACGACTATACAATGATGAACAGATGTAAGACGATGACGAGATATCAAGTAAGACGAGATGATGAGAAGAGGACGAGAACGGCCGTCTTTATATCTGCATCTGTGATCCTCTGATGGCCTCCTTTATCGTGTAGGTCTGCTTTTTCTTCCTCTTTTTTTTTTTCCTATTCTATTTTATGTTTATTTTAGTCGACGGAGCACTAGCTCCTTCGTCCCTTCCTCGCTACTCGCCCACGTTGCTCCTGTTCCTAGGAGTTCCTCGTCTCCTCATCTCCCGATCCCTGGTCTGAACTCTGCACAAGCACAAGCGCGATACAGTTACCAAGTACATATACATCCAATATAGCCGTACTCCCCGTAGACGCTCGTCTGGATAGGATCACAGGATTCAGCTGGTGCTCCATTGAGCTCCATGGAGCTTCCATGCAAGATGCTCCTATCATGTTCGCCCAATCCCGTCGGCCACATCCGAAAAGGGAAATCCCCGCTGTGCGAGTACAACGTCAATTGCACTTAGTACACTTACTTGCGGCTCGTAGGGCAGGACAAACAGGGTTGTGTGAAAGGAGAACACAGGATCAGGCGACAAAGGAGCCAATGAGCGGTGGACAAGAACAGGAACGGGTAGGCGGCGTGTGCATGGTACTGAGCAAGGACTTGGCAAGGATCAGGTTCACATCGTGCACAGCCGCCTGTCAAGGCCCATAAGGATGAAGGATGAGCCTCATTTCAAGATCGGACCAGGACACGACTGGGGCAGACTAGGAGACTAGGAGACTAGGCCGTAGACTAGGCAAAGTCTACAGCCCAAACCTACGACATCCGGTAGACATGTGTAGAACATAAGGTTAAACAAGTGGAAGAAATCAAATTGATGGACGTTGTAATGTCAGAACTAGGAAAGAAATCAACAAAGGAAGTGGAGGGAGCCATGAGGACAAAAAGGAAAGAACTGAAATGGAAGGCAAAAAGCAGGACACAAGATGGATCGAACAATGGACAAAGAAGGAATGAAGAAAATAAAGAAAACGTGAAGAAACGACACAAAAAATAGAAGGATCGAGGATCGGGGAGAGACGGCGCAGGACGACGCTGTTAGCTAACGGTTAGCTTGGCCTATCACTTCTGGAGACTAGCACGCCAAAGCAGGATCGCAGGATGCGTTTCAGGAATTTCTGTCGAACACTCTCAATTTCGCCCACAATCGACAAATCGAGTCCAGCCTTGCGACCCAGTGAACCATGGAACGTGTGGAGTCCACAGCTCCACATGTCAGATTTTGACCTCAAAATCCAACAAGGCCGAAGCGGCCGGCCTCAATTGTATCGAGGCCAATCGAGGAGAACAGGTTTTGAAAGTACGAAAAGAAAGAGAAAAAGAAAGGGAAAAAAAAGGGGGGGGGAAGGACAAAAGGACAAAAAGAGAAAGCAAAAGATAGGTTGAGACATGCATCGGCCGACTTCCGTCGATTGCCGTCGACCGACGTCAATTGAGTGTAAATAGAAAGGTGCCGTACGGTCGCCGTCTTGCCCGTGACCCGACCGTATGGGCCGTAAAGGGTGTGGGGTAAAACGGCCGTGTCTGTTTGCTTGGAGACTTCTCCAAAACCGCCCCAAAGTCGACAAGTGCACGAAAAGAAAAGAAAAGAAGAACACAGGGGCTGTGCCAGTTCCACAGGTGGCGAGACAGGAGACAATAATGGAACGTCGTCGTCGAAGCAGGGAAGACAGGCTCGACAGGGAAGAGCTCACAGGAAGTGGAAATTTCCCACTTAGAATCCTAAATCCTGCAGTACGACATCATGTCCCAGAGGATGGGCGAAAAACAACAAACACAGCCAGTCTTTGTAGCTCGAAATAGAAGGAGGAAGGCAGGATTGACGATGATCGGGAGCCAATGCTACTGTGTACTGACTCGCTGGCGCGTTGGCATCAATGCTGTTTTGTTCTCTTTAGTGTGGGCGTTGAGGATTTAGTCCCAAATCCCTCGCTTGGGGCTCTAGTATCTACAGCGGAAACTCTCCGCGGACGAATAGACGAGAACGGGATTGACAACAAACAAACCACAACCAAAAAAATAGGAGAACAACAACGCTACGACGGTAGGCATAAAACCATCTAGCCCATGCACACACGATGGACACGACTGCAACGCCGTTCCGTCTTCATCACACACGCGTGTTTGGAAACAAACGGTTAAATGAGTAGGAGAGTCAGGAGTGTCGTCGGACTCAGGCCCAGGTTGGGCGCACAAGTTCAACGTCATGTCGGAAAAAGCCGTCCCATGACCGTCGACGACGGAAACTATTTGTGTGCCGACAAGTGCCAAGAACACAACAACAAGCGAGACAGGTTCGAATAAAAGCCAACCAGGCCCCAGGCCCCTGGTCCCATGGGCCTCATGAGCCTCGATCTTGTCTGCGCAGATGAGGAGAACATGCTCCGAATATGCCTTCGTTTACGTCGTAGACCGTAGGACGCCTGTGTTTTCATCAAATTTAACGCCACAGCACCCCAGATTAACTTGTACAAGAGCACGACCTACTCTCAAGTCCCACGTCTTCATCGGAAAGACGGGAGGATGTGACTCTGTGGCGTGTGTGTTCGATCATGTCACCCGTTTTTAATATTCATAAGATTAGTCACCACGCAATATGCACACAAGACAACATATGATGGCTTACAAAAAATATCCACGAATAAGCAGCCGTCTCCCTCCAAAACAGTCAGCCTTGTGGCCTCAGGGTCTGCAGTGGCCAAGAGCCAAGTGCACTAGTAAGCGGCACGCACCGTCGTGCATTTAATACGATTTGCCACACACCAAGGGCTTGCATCGACAATACACAGCATCATTAGCACCATCATGTGTACGTATCGCCCTCATATTACTGAGTTAGTCCACACTATATATTTTATCCGTCCGCATTTATTCATGGTAGTCATAATGGTTCTGTCATCGATTTGAATTTTAGACGCCCTGAACCCTGGACACTGTATTATAGCAATCACACAAATTGTTCTATCTCCCATGTCCACGTATGTAATTCTTAATAAAAACACAGAAAAGAAACCGTATCGTTTTATTACTTCCCATCTTGTTTCCGTTGGATTATCTTAAAAATTCACCTTCTCACATCAAGTCGAACCCAAAATCAACACGAAATCCTCAGAAAATGCCTTGTTTTAGTTACTTGGATCCAGATGGGCCACGCAAAGCTGCCTTGTTCCGTACGCTGGCGGCGTTGGACAACCCGTTTGCCGATCCCGACACCGAAAGTGATACTGGAAGCGACGTCGAGAATGAACATGACTCCGAGAGTGAAACTGGAAGCGACAGCGGCAGTGATACTATCAAAACAGTATCTCTGTTTGACTTTATCGTCGCAGATGACGCCAACGCCCACGATGTCGACAAGCCCACGCATAACAACCCGCCCCGCCGATGCCCGAGATGCGAGGCTTTTGACCACACCGGCAAGCTCGCCACAGCCCTCCACCGCCTCAACACCGATCAGCTGTGGTGCTACCGCTGCAAGAAGTACCACAAGCGGGGCCTCTTCTCGGCCAAACAGCGCAACAAGAAAGACTGGCGGCGCAAGTGCATAGGGTGCGAGGGAAAAGTGCCGCAGGTCACTGCTGCCAGCATGTCGTGGCGCCGCTTTTCGGACTACAAGCGGCGGATGCGCAAGCTCAAGTCCCACGGTAGGCCGGGTGCCGTGCATCTGCCGGCCCGGCCTTGCTTTCGACACCAGACTCCATACTTTGACTTGTCCAGCAAAGATAGGCGCCGCATCAGGGACGATCACTTCCTGACGGTGCTGCGCTACGAGGACATGCAGAAAAACTGCGAGATGTACCCCCCGGGCTCGCTCATCCTGACGTGGGTGGAGCATCTTTTCGACCTGGACGACTCGGACTTTGTCGGCGGGCGCATCCGACTTCAAAAGTTCCGCAATATTCTCAAGAAGCTGGAACGCGATCCCTACCGCGAAATCGAGCTGTGCCCGCATATGCGCTTTGATAATGACTTCCTGCTGAGCAAGCTCACAGATAACTGCTGCTGCTTCTTTGATGGCGACGATGCGAGCCTGGAAAATAGCCCGACATGCCATGGCCCCGAGGGCTGCCGATGCCATAAGGCCAGACTCAACATGCCTTCCCAGCGCGACAAGCCAAACTTTCACGACAAGCGCCGCTCGCACGGCGAGCTCATCCACTCTGGCTTCTGCCCCGTGTGCCATGTTTTGATTTCCTGGCGCCAGTCCGGGAAGAGTATCCACCTCGAAATGGTCAACCTTTTACATTCCAGGTCGCCGACGAGCCCGACCTGGATTCGGAAGCTGGACCCCGAGACATGGGGCATCCGCGACGACGCCGAGACGAAGCATGTGTACTGGTGCCCAGACAAGAAGTGTGGAACAAACTTTCAGTGGCAGGCGCTGTACAAGCATCTGGATTGCCAATACGTGATGCCAGATGCCATGAAGTCGCTCCTTCAGTCCCAACAAAGATGGAAGACAGTTCCTGTTCAAACGGAAGGGACGTTGCTATCAACGACTGGCGAGGCAAGCGCGATCAAAACACCGACCCCAAAATAGGAAGGAACAACAAGCATTGTTTTGATGAGGTGAAAAGGGGTCTCGGCTCGAGAAAAGGGGCAGACACAGTTTGTACTCAAACATCCGACGCCAAGATCAATCGGACCCCGACACCCCAACCTTAATACGCTCGAGACGACAACTCGCTGTAAATATCCACAGAAGAATACGATAAGAACGACAGGCCACATCACAAGCCAATACCCTGATACCCCTCTCACAACCAAACCAAACACAGGGCCCCCGAAACCACAAAATGTCGAATGCCACAAACGCCACCGTGGGCACCTATGACATTACACTGTCTCTGGACCTGCACGTTCCCTTCGCATCGATAGTGGCCATTTCAAGCCACATTGTCGCGGCCCTCCTTCTCATCTGGGTCATTGGAAGAGCCGGCCTTGAACTGGCAATCCTTCTCCTCGTCATCAAAAGATTGCTGTGGCAGCTTTGGGGGCGCATCTGGACCTATTTCCGGCCAGAGTCCGCCCATTACTTCGAACAGACGAGGGACGACTTTGAAACAAAAGTGATCGTCCTTGCCATGACCAAGATGAACCGTCGAGACAACATTACTGCTGAGCAACCGTCATTTGAGTCGATCACGACCCTGTCCTCCGGACGAGGAGAAATCGACTAGTTTCTCGCCTTGACAAACAGTCAGCCTTGCCAGATTCCCTGAACTATCAATGTCGAAGACCCAGAATATGGCGGTTTGAGTGGATTTTGCCGTTTATCAATTCTGGCCGTGAGCCGTCCGGGATGCCCCAGGAAACCCGGAGATTATTTTTTATCGGGCATTGAGCGACGAACAGCCCTGTATTATGCTTTTGTGTTAAACTATTCCTAGGATCGACGAAAATTAGATAAATAAAGTCATCACCTAATCTTGTCCGTTGTGCTGCGTTTATGTGAACCAAGTGACCGTTATGACCATGCTTTCTTCCTATGCCCGAAACTATCCATGCTCGAACCTACTCATCCCGCCACGCATCGTGAGGTGCGATGCTCCCATACTGGCCAGTGTCCTGTTGTGTGCCCTGACCAGCCGAGCTAGACTCTCCATTCTGTCTCTCCCCGTCTTGACCATTCCCGTGGCCATCACCATTCACCTCTCCAGCGTGCTCATCCGCTGCATTCACCTCAGACACATATCCTGTTGGGCCTGCTTCGCCTTCATCACGATTGTCCTGAATACGACCGCCATCAAGGAGAGGCCGTACAACACCGTCGTCGCCTTCGTCACTCTCGATCGCTCCACCGACAAACGGCAGGAATAGCCGTGCCCACCCTCCTCTTTCTTGCCTTGTCTGCCTGTGATCTTGGTTCCGGTGCTGCCTCTGGGCACGATCGTTGACCCACTGTGCCACCAGGTACAAAGCCAACTGCAGAACCAGAACACCGACCGATAGTCCGCCCTCGATACCCGCCGTTCTTTGTAAAGTGGCCGTCCACGGAGCAGCACACGACTGTGTCCGGCCAAACCGCTCAGCACACGCCACGCCCCGGCCCCCGCCCACGTCTTCCGCAAACGGCCACGCTCTATCGCGCACCGAGTTGAAGCCGCAGCAGTTGAAGGCGTCCTGGATCTTGCGTAGCGCATCGTCGTTCTTGCCCGCAAAGAGGTGCTGCCACGCACTGCTGACAACACACGATCGGACGGACGAAGGAGCCGCCGTGGCAAAGAAGAAGGTGGCCAAAATAACAGCCAGCAGGAACTGGACAATGTGTAGGCCCTGGAGGATGTTGGCTATGAGGAGTGGTCGGCGTCGGGCAATTGCGAGGGCACGGTTATGGTTCGGGTCGCCGTTTCCGTTGCTTTCGGTGGCAATCAGGGCGGCAGGCAGGGCAATCGTGTTGGCAAAACTCAGGACGGGGAGGGCGACGGCGAGGACGGTCAAGGCTGGCGAGAGAGGCAGTGAGAGGGATGTCGCGGACACATGTTCGTAGCTGGGCACGAAACGGTCAGTGTTAGACGTCAAAAGGCATCGGCCGGGCCTGAGCTGCCAGCTTTGTAAAGACAACTTACATGGCGACGCCAAAGAAAAAAACGAGAAGCTGAACGCAAGTAAGAATGTCAGTATTGGAAACACGCCCAAAGTGAAGTCTGTTCTTTAAGCAGCTTTTCGGCCAGGAGTAACCTACCAAAGGGTAGACGTAGATCCAAGTCAAGCGCGCCATGACGATGCTGTTCGTTCCGTGTTTCGATTTTGCCGAATGTGTCGACCGTGATAATGCTGTATCGTTTCTTGGCTCGGGCTGGGCTCTTTTGATACCCGTGATATGTTTGGCGAGTGTAGCCTTTGCCAGAAAATCGACAAAAGAGGAGAAAGGGCACAAATTACAAACAAGGAAGGAACGAGGGGCTGAAATTCACAGCTGTTCATCATCAACCCCTCCTTCCCTCCCACGAATAATCACGTGGTAAAAGGCAACAAACGGAAAGATCAGACGTAAATGAAAAACGGGAAGGTGCAGGTAGTGTAAATTAAGGGGTAGATAAATAATAATGAATTCAACAGTTACGGCTGATAGCGTGGCTAAAACTGCTTCGTTCAAAGGCTATTTATTCACTCCTTATTTCTTACTCGGTCGCACCGGCCTTTATAAACACTCATTGATCCCTATCCCCCGTTGCTACGTTGTTAGTCTGCCATCTGGACCTTCTTCTCTGAGGGGCCTTCAGGGAGTTTGGTCAGCGCAGGCACAAAGGCTTCGTCGCCCTCGGCCTGCTTCTCGCTGGCCAAGATGTTGTCGGGCAAAAAGAGCGTCGAGACAATGTTGAGTGCCGCGATGGCCAGCGCACCGGTCAGGATGCGGCGCATGTTCTCGGACCAGGCCTTGATGGCCGCGGTGCGGACGGGCGTGCCCAGTGGGTAGTCGACAAGGGCGGTGGAGCCGTGCGCATAGATGGTGGCGGCAATTGTGCTGTTGCCGGCGACGGGGTCGACGTACTTGTGCAGCTCGGCCAGCAGGTTGGTCTGCAGCGCGCCAACAATCGCGGAGCCAATGGACCAGCCGACGGGGACGGCCGTGGAGACAAAGGCGGTGACGGTGGCGAGCCGGGCAAAGGGCACGGAAGCCTGGGCGGCGGCAAAGAGGTTGGCGGTTATGAAGCCGCCGCCGACGCCCATGATGATCTGGGGCACGACGACCTGGCCAATGGACGAGCCGCCGACGCGGTAGCGGTACATGATGCCGAGGCCGAGCATGCGGATGCAGGCGCCGGCGGTGGTGAGCCACTTGTAGCGGCCGGCGCGGGCCGTAATCAGGCCGGCCACGATGCCAAAGACGGTCGTCGAGGCCGCCTGCGCGTACGTCAGGTAGGTGGCGTTGCCGGCGCTGAGGCCGAGCGTGATCTCGGACCACTGCAGCATGGGCACGCTGATGAACGCATAGGCGACCTCGTCGATAAAGTAGATGGCCGTCGGCACGAGCGCGTTGGGGTTGAAGAAGAAGGTGCGCAGCTGGATCAGCGGCCGCGGCACGCGCGTCTCGACCACCGGCCACAGCAGCAGCAGCACGCCTCCCGTGACGAACATGGCGATAATGTACGGCGTGTGGTAGCCGTCGGGGGCCCGGTCGGAGATGGTCAGCGGCAGCAGCACCAGCAGGAAGCCGCCATCAAAGCAGATGAGGCCCAGCGGGTCCATGTCCAGCAGCAGCTCGCGGCCGACCTGCAGCACCGACAGGCCGTGGTACTTGCCGCCCTGCACGCCGTGCGCCTTGCGCGTGCGCCATTGCATGTAGTACAGCACCACCACAATGGGCGTCGTCGTGATGGGCAGCAGGATCGTCGCGATGCCGACGCCCCAGCGCCAGCGTGCGGGGATCATCAGGCCGGCAATCCGGGGCGCGCTGACCAGGTTGACAAACGTCTCCATGTTGATCAAGTTCTCCACCAGTGCTCGGTAGCGAGGCGGGAACAGATCGGCAACTGTCAGATACTGCGCCATGCCCAGCGCGCACGAGCCAAACGAGTAGAACACGACACCCGCCAGCATCGAGTGGAAGCCGGTCGACGACGCGATGACAATGTTGGCCAGCACGGTCAAGACCATGCCGCCAAACCAGAGGGAAACGCGGCCAAAGATATCTGAGAGACGTGCCAGGGGCGCACGCGACGCCGCGATCAGGATGAACTCGAGTGTGATCAGCGTCGTGTACTGCACGATTTGGCCAAACTCGGCCAGCGCATTGTTGATGTACGTGAACAGCGTGCTGGAGTTGAGACCCTGCACGTACGCAGTCAGGAAGACGCTGTCGAGCATGTTAATGAAAACAGAGTGCGAAAAAAGGCTTGGTGGTTGGGTTTACTTACAACAACCAGAGAACGATGCTGAGCGCCTTGGGAAGCTCTTTCAGTTGCTTGTAGGTTTCCTGTGGCATGGGAGTTGGAACTTGCTCATGGCTCGTCCCAACGGCCTCAACACTTGCCCCGACATCCTTTTCATCCTTGTTCGTCGTTTTCATGGCGCTGTTGGGAGCCAGAGTCGGCTGTGCCTCGCCTGAGACAGACATTGTCGGGATGGCCTCGAATTTTCAGCTTTTCTTTCAGCGTTGTGCAGGTGAAAGAACTGAAGAACTGGAAAAGGACGAAGATCTATTGTGGGCAACCAAGCTATATACAAGAGGTTGGCCTGCTTGAGGGACATTGAACGGAACCCCCGTTCTCTTCCCTCTCTCCCACATCCTTCTCCCCGTCCTCGAATTTTTTCTTCTTTTTTTTTTGTTCATCCTATTTTTGCACGGTGTTATGAGGGGTTGCGTTGGACCATTCTAGATTCATTCCGTTCAGTGCGGTTTTTGTTCCGGTGCCGGTCTGTTACCGTCGGCCGACCTATCTGAGTGGCTCGCTTGCCCAAAATGTAACGATCGGTATCCTGTTGACGTGAAAACGTGAAAAAAAGGTCGCGGACTATGCCATGATTAGATCTTCGTGCCGCGTTATCAATCAGATAAAAAGAGAAGGCCCCATAAAAAATCCAATCTTGAGAGGACGACGTAATATCGCCGTTAACGGCTTTGGGGTTGGTTCAGTGGGGGGTTGCCGTATTTTCCAGGGTCATTCCGGCACCCATGCGAAAGTCGGCAGACCACAAAGCTTGGGAAAAGCTTATTGGGGTTAAAGTAAAGACGAAAGAAAATGCTTGTCTGCTTGTTAGCTCTTACACTGTAGTATTTATTTGATAATGTTGAAAATGGTGAAAATAGGCCATTCATTCATCAAAGTCTGGCGACATGCGAGTCCCAACACGGATTATTTCGGAGTGCTTTTTCGAGCATACGGTGCACACTGCTTCTGGTAATCCTTAGCAACGTCCAACTGGTTCGTTGTAGTTATTTAACTGTTGCTTGGCTTTCACATTCTCACCCGGGACCCTCACTGCCGATGCCGGCACTGGTACGAAAAAGTGCCGAGTAAAATAGCAGTGCCAAAAGGAGAAGAAAAAAAGTCTGATAGTTGGGCTACTTCACTTGACATTAGAAAACCTCACAATCCATTCTCAGAGAAAAATAGCAGTGCCTTGCCCGACAACCAAGAGGTGATTTATGGGATGGTCCTGTCAATGTTGCAGATGTGGATCCAGCTAGCTTTTTACTCTTGATGGAAGGTCTCACCGGAGGACCATGGATCACGGTGTAGAAATTGGGGCCAACTTATGTAATGCCATCGATGAGACACCGTGACGCCTTCACGTGCCGGCTTTTGCAGGTCTTCTAGATTTACATTTATCTCATTTGTACGAACCACTTCTTATGAACTGGCTTTTTATGGGGTCTCTCTTTTTTTTTTCTCTTGTGGTGTTTTATCTAAACATTCACGGCCTCCAGTTATTTTTAAAAGAACAAGCCCACAATTTATCATACTGCGTACGACCAAGTAACAACTCAGTTCAACAGACGTAGGTTGATATATTGGCGAGGGGGCGACTCGACCGAGTGGACGTAAGGAACAAAGCCTATTGCTCTGTGTTGTTTGTGTACAAGATGAATATCAAGGGCCTTGAAGATTCGTCAATGGCTAGGTTTTCCAATGCGCTGTACGAAAATAATTATCACGCAAAAACCGAATGAAGAAAACTAGTAACCGCTGATTTGAGTGTTACGGAGATACGGACAATGTCTATCACTAGTCTATCACGTGTCACTTTTCGACTGATTGTATATCGCCGAATCGAGCAATTTGTAAGACCAAGCCTCGATCCCACCGTCTACCATGGTAATGAAAATGCCCAAGCTTTTAGACACAGCCGGATCACTGATTATCCATTTTGGGCACTTTGCTATAGTATAAGGTATCATTGTCACGGGGTCCCAGAACCCGATATATGTCCCGTCGAAGTGAGCCAAAAACAACTCGGTGCTCGGAGTTAGATCTGGTGGATATACGTGTTTCTGAAGCAAATTTGTTAGCAAATATAAACCTTATGTGTGCTGAAATCAAGAAATACACCCCAAACCTTATAAATACTCAGAGTCCGGCTATTTGAGTGTGCATCGGCTATGTTATCCGGGGATACATCCCAGACTCTTAATTGGCCGTTGGAAAACACATAATAAATCGAGTTACCGTCTTGTGAGAATTCGAGCCTCTCACCCAAAAAAGGTGGGGCATTGAGGACACATAGAATGGTACTGCACTCGGAGTTCCATAAGTAAACCATCCCGCTTAGAGCCACGAGGATTCGACTGGAGTCTGGGCTAACTGCAATACGATGTATATATGTCTCGCAATTTTTCGTCTTGGCCAGTGTGTTGGATTTCACGTCAAATATGTGCAGCGTTTTTCCCGCCGTGGCGACGAAAAATGAGCCATCTGGAGCATAGGTCGTAAGACTCCATTCACGATTGGTGACAGTGAAGTCCGCAACAATCCCATTTGAAGTGGCTTCCCAAACCTGGCTTGTTAGTTCTTGCCGTGTTATAAAAACACATAAAACAACATATAAGCCCCCGGAATTAAGTCTGGTCTATACCTTTAGGAAGCCACCGTATCCACATGCGACAAGTTTAGACCCGTGAGGCTCAAAACTAACTGATCTGATCCAAGTTTGTACGCTGGTCTTTCGAAGCAACAATGCGGCATAAAATACGTTGACAATAACATTGTCTAACATATTATACACATAAACTTTGCCATCCTCGGTACCAAAGGCAAGGAAGATACCATCAGGTGCAATGTCCATGCATGTGCAGCTGTCGGGAACTGGCAAAGTGCCCAAGTACTCCACGTCCACATGTTTTGGACTTTGGGAATTTTGTATAAGAGACAGGCGTTCACTTGACTCCGCCGAATCATCCCACGGACGTGGAGAATCGATGGCCTTTTTCAAGCAGTATCTGGTTTCAAAGTCGTCTCCAAAAACCAATGTTCTTGAAGTTTTCGTGACGTTTTGTATCTTTACCAGTGACTGGTTTGAAGGCTGCGTTGCTGGTGTATCTGGCAAGGCATCGTTTGCCGGCTGCGGAACGACCCGAGTTGCAAATCCCCGCAACCGAGGTGGAACCAGTATGCTGTCGTCTGAGTGATACCTCTTGTTGTGCGCGAGCAGCTGCTGAGGGCTTTGAAAACCAAGGGTTCCGGCTTTGCAATTTGGATTATCACAGAAAAGCCGCTTGAGATGAAGTTGTTCGTGGTTGTCGCGGAAGGCTTTTGTTTTAAACCCGCTTGGTGCGTTGGAGCAAGGGACAAAGCGGCATCGAAAAGCAAGTGAGGCATACTGGGTTCGGAAAAGCACCAAATCATCTTGAGAGATGCCAATCAAGCTGTGACAAGTCAATAGCTTAGTTACTGACTCGCCAAACGCCGACATCATCTTTTTTAGCAGGCTGGGGTCGTTGTCTGCGACAAATTTGTCGAACTCTACTTTTTGTCAATCGGTGCCATCGGGATCTGGGGATACATAAATGTAGACTTACTTGCACCACTCTCGGCGTTCATCGATTTGCACCGTTCCAAGAACGCGAAAACTGTTGCACACAGTTGACTAATCGGGAGATGGGATATGATCTCGAAAGGACCATTGACAAGAGCATCGTCGGGCTGTTCAACAGTTACCTCCCTGCCCAGTCTGTCTGTCAAGCTAGTATGCGACGAGAAAAAGCTGTTCATGACTTGGGCTAGATCCGAGTGTGCTCCAATGCCCACTGTTGACGCATGGCTGAGAATATGGTCCAGCCAGAATTCCGCAGCGTAGGGTAGTAACGAGTGGCATCCGACTACGACACGAGTGAGTCTTTCATCCGCTGTCACATCTGGGTCGATGAGTGCCAAGCTCTCGTTGAGCACTGATACACAAGAGAAGGCTAGTGCACCATGCCGGGCACTAAGTTCTGTGGCGAACTTTACAGTGAAGTGTCTAGATGCGTTCTTTTGTCAGTGATGGGCTTTCCAAGCATCATTTATCAGATGGGATGTGATACATACTCCCGTGCGGTGAAGTGTATGAGGGCAATTGTGCCATCCGGAGTTTCCTCCACGAGGGGCTTGCACTTGTCCACAGCAGTGTCGTCGAGTTTATTCCATCGGTCGAGGACGGGACTCTCAGGTGTGACTGCCACACCGTGAAGAATTTCAGCTCGCTTGAGTGGCCGTTTTGCCAGAGTTATCCAGATGAGCATACTTTTGATTTTCTCCGCTCGGTCGTCCATCTGCACATGTGTCGAATACCTTCCGTACGTGCTTCGCTGTTGCTTATTTCCCGTATCGTGGCAAATGCTGTCGAATATCTGATCGTAGAGCTCAGAAAGCGTTTGGGGCATTTTCGTGATGGCCCAGTGGAGCTCAGCTATGCTGTCCACTTCAGACACCATGTCAAGAACGAGTCTCGCCCACAAAAACATGCCTACAAAACAATAATGTTAGCTTTTGTTAACAAGATACCGTATCATCAAAGATATGAGTACGACGTACCGTCTGACTTTTCGACAATCACTTGGGTAAGTTCATCGGTCGTGTTGATGCCAGAGCTCAGTGACGGTTTGCTGGCGATGAGATCCTCGATTCTGGTCTTGGCAAAGGCCTTGATCGTCTGGCTGACAAACTTGCTCTCCTTGGAAAGCGCAATTTGTGCGAGATGCTTGGCCTTTCTGGCAAGAACACTGGAAATCTCTGTGGTATCGCGACTACAGATGAGCAGCTTGCAGTTAGACTCCAAGTCAGTCGAAACAAGCTGGACGAGACTCTCAATAATCTGTCTGTGTTCTGAGGGATTGCACTCGTCGAGACCGTCGATGGCAATGCGACATGGTGATGCACCTTGCAAAAGCCCCGGCGTTCCCATGGAGCCCGTCAACAAGGCGCGCAGGTTTCTCAGGGTTGGCTTCCCATATTTCTCAATGATGCTGTTGTAGACAAAGGCGGTCAAATCTGGGCTCGCATCGACGAGCTGCATGATTACTGTGCGAAGAATTGTTGACTCCGTATCTTGCTTGTAGTAATTGCAAAACAGCGCAATCACTGTGATATCAGGATCTTGTATGGACTCCACGAGGCTGGCGCACAAGGTGGTTTTCCCTAAAACACAGGCGAGGGTTAGAAAATTGCCAATATATATTTGTTTTTCCAAGTTTTATTCTGACTGAGGAGAAGAAAAGGTGACGGTGCGCAGAAATCAGAATGTGAATATGAAATGTGTTTCCAGATAAAAATATACCATCGGGACATGGAAAACATGACAAGTAAAACCAAGGGGACATAAATATGATGATAAAAGAATCCATGAAAATAATTCAGACACATACCTGCTCCGGCCTTTCCGTACAGCCATACGACTGGGGCTGTGGCATCTACCTTCCTCCATGACTTGATTGTCTTGTGGTTGATAAACCAGTCGCAGCTGTCAAGATCACAGTCTCGCAGGATCTGTTCGCGTTCGTCCACCGGAGAAGTGGTCTTGTCGAGTTCGAGCCATGTGAAGACGGTCGTTCTCTGTAGAAGACGCATTTTCTTCTCCTTCTCTAGGACGTGGTCCATCTGTCTGTCTCTCCACTGCTTGGCCTCGATGATGTCAATTGTCAGGGCTTCTTGATCGATCAAGCCTTGATGACGGGCCAAACTTGACAGAATCGAGTCGAACCGAATCTCGAACCTCGCCCACAATGTCTTGAAAAATATCCTCCACCCTGGTCAAAAATTAATGCAAGAACGTGAAGTGTGAAAATAATAACCTCGCCGAAATCGACTGACCTTTCTGCTGCAACAGCTTGTAGGCCTGTGTGTTGAACTCGAGAACATCGGCATAGTAGAGTGCCATCTTGGTCAATAATGCTGGGTTATTCTTGAACGTATTGGCATATCGGTCGAGGCGTGGTAGAGTATCGGCAATCTTGCCGTAAGCGTCGATGAGCTTGTCGAAAGCAAGCTTGTGATCAGATGTTATCTTTAGATGTTAGAAAGTATGCTCTTGAAAATCATATAAAATTGAAAAAAAAAAGGCATGATACACACCTGAAGTATCAGTTTGACGGGTGCCTGTTCAACTATTAGCATATTATCTCGTCCATATTCCACTCGACCGTTTCCTGCCCTCAAAATAGGATACTGAAGATGCACATTGTAAAACGTACCCACGCGACTGGCAAGTAGTCCACGCCATTGCTGAGGGTATCGATGATGTCGGAGTACTTTTTGAGGCCCTGTACGAGATTGTAGAGCATCCGAAAATTCTTTCGGTCGCGCCTCTGCTGGACCTTTTGCTCAACCATCAAAATGGCGTCCACAACTTCTTGCATTGTGGTCTTGTTGATTTCGTCCCTGTCTTTGGCGGAGACGGCATCCCGAAATTGCTCGATTGAATCGTTAATCAATCGGCAAGCACTATCGAGAGCGCTGGGGTTTGAGGCCTGGTTTGCCATGATTAGGATCTAGACAGTACCATGAAGGCAATAAAGCATTTGTTAAGAGGGACTTGATGATATTCGTGGTGAATCAAATCATGTTGTGTGTTTTGAAAGGGAAATCAAACCCATGGAGAATAAGAAAGAAAAAAAAAAGGTTGTTGAGAGATAAGTTCAGTTGGGAAAGTCATATTTTGGGGAGAACGCCATTGAATTTAATGCCTCGACCTTTTCGGAGGAAAAAAAGGACTGTCGCCTTGAAATCCAGAATGCAACACCCAACACACTCATGTGGAGAACCAGCTAAGGAAATGTGCAGTTTGCGGGGTTGCAACAAAAAAAAACATCGTCGAAGCGCCCAATAGAACACACGGTGCACCCTCGTTTCCGCCCTGGACAGCTCTTTTTTGTCTTCAAAAGATGCCCAAACTGTGTGTGGCTTGGGCGTGATGCACATGTGTGTGCCAAAATGTGCAGTTTTCCAACATCATGATTCGTTGATATCATGAGGTCTTCTCACATACTCCGTACTCCTTACAGCAGACTGCATTCGCCCTGCCCCCTTTTCTCAATTCTGAAGACGATTAGGCAGACTGCTAGGTTGTCTCGGCGGGCGTGAGGCTCTCAAATCCCTCGTGACTCCATGTACCTTGTACCATGCAGGCTATGCGTCTATTTTTGTTGAAATTTTGTGATTCTTTACCGCCTTCTCTCTCTTTCTCCTGTATTTCCGAGCTGTTAATCAACATAGAAAACTCGGGAAAAAAGATACAACACGGAGCATATTTCAACGACTCAATGCAGACGATATCCAAACTGAATACAGAATGGAAAGTCCGACGGCCGCCAAACGACGTCGCTTGACAATCCAACAAAACCATCATCCCGATGTCGACGCTCCTATTTCCTCACCGCTGTCTAGCTCCGGTTCAGTGTCGAAGTCGAGCACACCGCCGCCCAAGGAAATCACGCCGTTCTCTGGCGTTGATGGATATCTCCGTGATGCCCGGGATATCGACAGCTTGCAACCTGTCGATGCTGCCCACAAAATTGTCTGCTATGGAATGGTATGGACCCTTTTCCTGTCAATTTTACTTTTCAACTCTTGCTTCCAGTCTCGTAGAAGATGTTAACAGTAGCTAGCTCGACAAGCTGCCCATCACCCCCGCGAATAAGGACAGCGGGATCTTTGCCGATACATCACACTTCCCCATCCTCCTACGAGACAACGGTTCGGTAGAGCGGCGCTCTGATAGAGAATGCATCGGGAAGCTGCACAAGGCCACAGCCGATGCCTTTTTTACCCTCATCAAGGAAGAGACAATCCACATTGAGCTGACGGCAGCCGCAACATTGGCCCAGGGCTTTGGAATAAACAAGAAACAACAAAGTGTCCGCGCCTTTGCACGGATCTATGGCCCAGATGCCTCCGATGAACTTTTCGAAGACGTTGCAAAGTTTCTGGACCACTACAAATTCTATCTCCAGGATCCCTTTGGCTGCACACACAATGTGCCTTACGTTAACCCCCACGGCCTGGCACATCAATTTGAGCAGCCGGCCATGACTTTCGACCTCCAGCAGTCCTGGCAGTTCAACACTGCCGTCTCAGAGTCCTCTGAGCTTTTGAAGGCACTCGAAAGTGGCGACACTGACAGCATGCCCGAAGGTTCACAGCCAGCTGCGATAAAGACCGAACTTTGCCGTCACCAGAAGCAAGCATTGAAATTCTTCTTGCACAGGGAAACACACAACCCAGAAAATCATATCTGGCAGCCCAAAATTGCTTCAGATGGATCGAAAGTGTTAGTCAACGGTTCACCACACCCGCCCAGCTTTGCTTTCTTTTTCGTCGTTGACCTAACATTCCACTTTCGTACAGGTATGTCAATGCCGTCACTGGACGCGAGCATGCGGAAGATACCCAACTCTCGACATGGAAAGGTGGAATACTTGCAGACGAGATGGGTCTTGGCAAAACACTACAGATGATCTCACTTGTTGCTGCAGGAAAGGAACTTCAAGTGCAAGCTCGTCAACACATTGCAACGAATGCCGATCATTTTTCCTGGGTGTTGTCAATGAAATACGCAACTCTCGTTGTAGTCCCTCCAAATGGTAAGTATGAGCAGTCACAGTCCTGGCATATTTTGACCTAATGGCTGGCTGACACAAATTTTTATCCAGTGTTGTCTGTCTGGGAGTATCAACTTAAGAGGTCCGTTCCCTCTATTGTCTTTTTTCTTTATTTGTTCAATAATGTTGTACATGCTTTCAGGTACATAAGGTTAACCGTCTATGATTAGCCATGTTCACACTGGTCATCTCACATGGGCCAAGCACCATGGCCAAAACAAATTCTTGGCCAAATCAAACAAAGCCGCCGCCTGTCCCGACATTATTCTCACCACATATCAGACAGTCGAGTCTGAGTTTAGAAAATACAAGAAAAAATCGAGGACAGGACGGTCGCTGTTTGACGTACAGTGGGCTAGAATAATACTAGATGAGGGTCAGTCCTTCTCTACCCTATGAGGCGTGTATTCAAACTAACACCATCAATATCCAGCCCACGTTATCCGCAACCTGAACGCAACATCGACGGCCGTTGCTGCACTCGAAGCCACATGTCGGTGGGCCGTGACCGGTACGCCGATCCAGAATGGTCTATCAGATCTCGCTGGGCTTCTGCGATGCCTCCATTTCCAGCCTTACGACAGCCCAAAGGCCTTTGATACGGACATTGTGGACTTTTTCCGCGGAAAGAACAGCAAAAGCGGCAATGATAACATCGAAGAGGGCGTAAGACGACTCAAAGCACTGAGCCAGCACATCCTCCTTCGCCGACCCAAAAAGGTCGTCGAGCTTCCCAGCCGTACAGATATCGTCCGAAAAGTACAATTTAACCAGGAAGAGCTGGAGGCGTATCGGCAAATCGAGATGGAAGCCTCTGGTATTTCCTGGTCCTGGTGTGCCCAAGAACATCGGGAAATTCCGGTGCGCAGAAACAAGCTCGAGCTCATCACGAAGCTACGAATGTTTTGCAATGTTGGCCTGGCTATCAACGTCAATGCGGTGACAAGTTCCACTCTCACGATCACAAACAATGCTAGCAATCGGTTACCATCACCAGCAGACACGGATGTGGAGTCTGAGTCTGCAGACGCCACAGCAGTCTCAGATATGGTGCTAGGAGGAGCCGTTTGCGCAGGCTGCGAGCAGGTGACAGGCGCTTTTGACAAACAGGATGCTTCTGGAAAATTCGAGGCCGATATAGCACGGGTGTATTACTCCCGGTGCAATCTCGTTTACTGTCATGCCTGTGTCGTCCTTCACAGTGGCAATGCAAGCACAAAGTGCACATGCACTGCTGGTTCTGGATCATGGCCATGCACGGTAAAGGCCATGTCCTCTGAATTGGATCTTGTACGAAAGGGCATTGAGGAGCCTTTCACAGAGGACCAACTGGACAAGGGGATATTCGCAAGCAAGGTCTGTGCCCTGGTGGAGGGGATCTCATCCAGCTTGCCAGAAAAAAGGTACGTCTTCATCTATTCAGGAAAAGCAAACGTGTAGGCAAAAAAAAGAAAGAAAGAAAGAAAAAAAAGAAAAAACAGAAAAAAAAAAGAAAGAAAAAAAATCGGGCGTCACTAACAATTTCCTAATTTCCCCCATTAGTGTTGTCTTGTCCTTCTGGATCACAAGCTTGCGTGTTGTTGAACGTGCACTCGCCACAGCAAACATTCGGTTTGTTCGAATTGACAGCTCTGTCGAGCCCAAGGACAGGCAGTCGATCCTTGATCAGTTCCGCGCCGATGACAGCATCAAAGTCCTTCTGATTACCATGGCCATCGGCGGTGTTGGACTAGACCTAACCGCCGCATCTCGATTGCATCTTCTCGAACCGCAGTGGAATCCTGCAGTGGAAGATCAGGCCCTGGCCCGCATCCACCGAATGGGACAAACGAAACCGGTCGTCATCACTCGATACATCACGGCCAATTCCATTGAAGAGGTATGCACTATTTCTTGTTTCGTAGCTCTGCTCAATTACTAATTTTGATGCCGCTCTAGTCTGTTGCAAATGTCAAGACGAAGAAGCGCAAATTGGCGGATTTTCTGCTCCGGGAGCGCAAAGATACAGGCCCAGAAAGGTCGATATGATCAATGCCAAAAAGACGACAGCTCATTGTTGCCAAACTCGACAGGTTGGATGAGTACGTTGTGGAATGTTTTCATATAAAAATACTACGCTTCATAATCAAGCTTATGTTACCGTTTATTTTCTTTTTATTTCCCCCCTTATTGTATCAAGTGAATTTTAAAAAAAAAAAAAAAGGCCAAAGAGAGAGAGAGAGAGAAAGAAAAGAAAACTCCGTAGAATAGAATAGAATAGATTAGATTAGATTAATAGGAACAATATCAGAACATGAAACCATCTCGAAAGTCATATTTCGTAATAAACAAACTAGGATGACGTTCAATTTAGTTATTGTAAGGCTCTAGCTCCTTCCGTATCGGTAAGTTGCCAACTTTTAAACAACAGGGAAACAGCGAGATGCCAACGACCCAGCTGGTGTGGTCCTTCCAGATCCAGAAACGATCACGTGGCAGGACAACAGGAAAGGAAGGATCAAATCAAGACAGTGCAAAGATTGTAAATTCAGGGGTAGATTTTGAGGACGAGTCTGTATTTTGTGCTTTTGTAACCACACCCAATTCATCCGTCCACACGCGCCAGCGACATCGCTCACTGCCCCGGCTTGTTCTTATCGAAATCTTCCTGGACGCGCTCCGCCAAGCCTGGCACCAACAGCACCCGCAACGCCATCATGGCCATGCCGCGCGCAGCCTTCAGACAGGCTGCCTGGGCCTCGGGCGTCGACGCTGCCTGGGCAAAGTCGCGATGATGCGGCGGCACGTGAGGCGGCGCAGGAATACCAAAGATGCCGTGGAAGCCAGGCATGGCGTACGACACGTTGCCCATGTCTGTGCCGGCCGACGACGGCGCCTCGTCCTGGTCCAAAATGTGCTCGCCAATCTTGTCCATTTCTGCGATATACACGTCGCACAGCGCCTTGTTCACCTTTAGGTCCATGTACGCCATCATCGGCTCCTCCCACTCGACCCTGCACCCCGTTGCGGTGCCGGCGGCCTCGATACAGTTTCTCACGCGCTCGTACAGCGCATCTGCGTTGGCAGCTGTCGGGCTGCGAACGGCCCAGGCCATCTTTGACGTGTCGGGGATGACATTGGGCACGACGCCGCCGTCCTCGATGACGGCGCTGACGCGCTCGTCGGGGTGGATCTGCTGGCGGAGCATGGACATGGTCGAGTACGCGGCGACGGCAGCATCCAAAGCGTTGCGACCGGCCCAGGGCTGGACGGCAGCGTGGGCGTTTTTGCCGTGGAACGAAACACGGAAACGGCGGGTGGCCAGCGTCCGGAAACCGGCCGTGCCCTTGGAGCCGGGGACCGTGGGCATGGCGTGGGCCATGATGGCGGCAGCGGCCAATTTCGTTCCTTGCGCATTGTCTTCGTCCGCAAAGGCACCCGCATCAAGCAACTTGATCTTTCCACCACCGCCCTCTTCGGCAGGCGTGCCGACCAAACGCAGGCGGCCCGGCTTGCCGCTGTCCTTCAGGGCGCGGCTGCGGCGACAAAAGCTGTGACGGACGACGTGGCAATCAAGTTATGACCGCAGGCGTGGCCAATGCCTGGGAGCGCATCGTACTCGGCGCAAAACGCCACGAGGTTGCCGCCCTTGCCCACGTCAGCAACAAAGGCCGTGTCCAGGCCGTGGGCATGTCGTGTGACCTTGATGTCAAGACCGTCTTGTTTCTCCAGTAACTCGGTCAAAGTCTTGTGGGCAAAGACTTCCTCATAGCCAAGCTCCGGGTGACTGTGAATGTCCTTGTTGAGGGTTGTGATGTCTTTGTCGAGATCGCGGACAGTGGCAGCAATTACGTCGCGTGCCTTGTCAAGGGCCGGTTCGACAGACGAGATGGGCGATGTTATCTGCGTCATGGTTGTATGGTGATGAAAGGAAGCAACGAAAGAGTTGTCTGAGATAAGGAATGGTCGTTTGATGCTCAGAAAGAATTGAATCAAATGATCGTTTTCCAATCTGCCAGCAAGGGAGATGAGGAAACCATATTTGCCACTTGAGCCCAAGTTGTTATCTAGCTTAAGCTACCGCATAGGAGACGGCACGGCGTTCGTTCATCCCGACCAGATGAATCGAACCGACCGACTAGTATTTTGGCAACCTTTTGCAGCACCGAGCTTCCGTATCGGAAATACTTGCTACAGAAAGTAAGTCAACACTGTGGAGAAGCACGTTCAAATACGTGGAAAAGCGAATGCAGGCGTGGACAAGGTTGGGCAAAGGTCCAAAAGCGTGTAAGTGACCCCACAACATCCCCGCGAACAGCAGTATTAGCATGCCGCTAAGCTAACGAGCGGCAATCCAGATAGCCGCTAGCCGACTATCAGTGCAGCCGCTCGAACGATAAGACTGACAAGACTGACTCGAAAGACAAGACGATGCTTGTCATGCAAAAAGATATCCTGATTCAGTGTTATCTCCATCTTGGCCGATACCGTGAGGCCTCGACGAGATCATACTTATAAGGAGCGCGAAAGCACATGTCACGGCGGTATTGTTTGGCTGGGGTTTTTCCTCTTCGTCTTCTCTATTTCCCCTTCAACACCACACATTACCACATACATTATGACTAGCGAAACAAAACACAACGTGGACGCTGCCCAGACGGCCGACGTCGACACCGGCAAGGGCCCCACCGTGTCAGCCGATACCATCAACGAGACGGTGCTCCACAATGCCGAGAAGGAATTCGAGGACGCCACGGCGGTGCCTCAGCCGACGGCAGAAGAAAACAAGCGGTTGCTGAGACGCATCGACCTGTACCTGGTGCCGGTGATGCTGTTCTCGTACATGTTCCAGACGCTCGACAAGTCGGCCCTCAGCTACTCGAGCATCATGGGCCTGCAGACCGACCTTCACCTGACGGGCACCACCTACTCGTGGGCCAGCAGCATCTACTACCTGGGCTACCTCGTCTTCTCCTACCCGGCGTCCTACATGATCGTGCGGCTGCCCGTCGGCAAGCTCATCGGCGGCTCATGCACGGCTTGGGGCATTGTGCTGCTGTGCACGGCGGGCACCACGAGCGCGGCCGGTCTGCTGGTGGCGCGCTTCTTTTTGGGCGTTACGGAAGCTGCCATTGGTCCCAGCTTGGCTGTCCTCGTGTCGATGTGGTACACCCGCAGCGAGCAGCCTCTACGGCACGGCGTCTGGTTCATGGGCAACGTGATTGCCCTGTTCTTTGCATCTTTGCTGGCCTACGGCATCAGTTTTATCAAGAGCCCTGTGGTGGCGCCGTGGCAGGTGCTGTTTATCCTCTTTGGTGGTGTCACGCTCCTCTGGGGCCTGTGGCTTATCTACCTGCTGCCCGACCACCCGGCCACAGCCCGCTTCTTGACGCCGGAACAGCGCCAGCACGCCGTCGTGCGTGTGGCGGCCAACATGACGGGCATCAAGGACGAGCACTTTAAAATGTACCAGTTCTTTGAGGGCCTGCGGGACCCCAAGCTGTGGCTGCTGTTCTGGATCATGGTGGCAGCGTCTCTGGCCAACGGCCTGGCTAGTGTGAGTCAAGTCACCCCCTTTCTTATGCTGAATCATGCCTACTAACGCCCCCAGTTCCAAAGCATCATCATCAAGGGCTTCGGCTTCTCGACCGTCAACACGTACCTTGTGCAAATGATCTCGACGTCCTTCCAAGCTTTGTTCGTCCTCATCGCCACCGTCGGCTCGTCGTACCTGCCCAACACCCGCACCTACTTCATGTTCTTCAACTATACTGTGGGAGTCATTGGCGCCGCCCTGGTCTGGCGCCTCGACCCCGAACGGCTGTGGGCCCGCTTCTTCGGCTACTACCTGTGCATCGCCTTCTCCGCCAACTTCCCCCTCATTTTTGCCATGGGCACCGCCAACGTGGCCGGCTTCACCAAAAAGACGACCACCAACGCCGCCCTCTTTGTCGGCTACTGCGCCGCCAATGTGGCCTCCCCGCAGCTCTTCTTGGCCAAGGAGCAACCATACTACCCGAGCGGCTTCAAGGCATGTCTTGCCTGCTTGGCCGTGGCGGCTGCACTTTGTGCTGTGTTGCGCGTCTACCTGATCTGGGAGAACCGCCGGCGGGACAAAGTGTATGGACCGGTCGACGCCAACATCAACCAGGATGAAGTGGATGTGGCCCTGGGCCTGTCGGACCAGACCGACTTTGAGATCAAGCAGTTTCGGTATGTCTACTAGGGGGAGGGGGGACTGTAAAGGGTCAGTCGGTCCTTGATGTTGAGTACCTTTGTAAATATTGTGGGAAAGCAGAATGGGAAGGAGACTGCGAGACATTAGAATGGATGGCCATAAATTTCTACATCAGTGATAAGTCACGAATCATGAAAGAACAATAACACCGACAGCCGCTGCAGCAAGTTGGAGACGCGTGCCTTGTCTTTACTGTCCTGCCCCGTCTTCCCCATACAAGTACTCAAGGCTCTGGGGTCTGGACTAAATCTCCGCATATCTTGTTTTAAAAAGTATGGGGTCGAAGGATTAAGGATTCAAAAGGTTTCCACTTCCCCGCGTCAATCATGTAATGCCAATTCGTGGCGATCTTCAAGTCCTTGATAATGCCTTGTATTTCGTTTGTCGGGTTTCCGGTTTATTATGGGAAATGAGAAAAAAGGGAAGCCATCAGCGAGGGCTGTCGGCTCCGTGGTTTGATACAGACAATTTTTTGTGGGGCTCGTGTGGCGCCTTCCCGTGCTAGCGCCTTCCCCGGCAGATGTGTTCGGGAGGCAGGTGGGAAAATAGGAGATAAGGTGCATGGCCTTGGAGATTGCCAATTGATGATTGACGACTGTGATTTTCGCCTGTTATTGTCGACAGCCGACAGCCGACAACGACGTAGCCGCCAATTTTAATTTTGCGCCCAGCATGTCGACACCATCTACGATCACGAGTGCCTCGCCGGCCAACACCGACAGCCCCGCGGGCTGCGCCGACGGGTCAGTGGGAGGTGTCGTCCGCAACCGCAGCTCCCCCCGCTCGCGCAACGGCTGCTGGACGTGCCGCAGCAAAGCGGCCAAGAAACGCTGCGACGAGGCCAAGCCGGTGTGCGGGCGATGCGCGCGGGTGGGGCTGGCGTGTGACTACTCGGTGCGGCCAAAGGCGAAGCCACGGCCGCGGCGGGTGCTGTCAGCGGCATCAGCCAGCGTACCGGTAGCTACGCCGTCGTCGTCAATGTCCATGTCGACGCCCACCCCATACGCACTGGCGACTTTGTCGCATTCTCTATCACCTCTCCTGCTGTCGCCAGCGTCCCCCTCGTTGACACGCACCGCCATCCCCCTCGACGCACCCCACCACGAAGCCCTGCGCTACTTTCGGACCACCTTTGCCGCCTACCACCACACAAAGCACCCGGCGTACGGCTGCATCAGCATCATGTTTGAGCTTGCGCGGGACAGCGCGATGGTGATGCACATGGCGCTGGCGCTGGGGTTCCACGAGATGGATGCGAGGCGGCAGAGAAGGATAGAAGGAGGGGGGAGGCTCGATATCACGGCAGTCGGCGGCAGCAATAGCAGCCTCACATCGACTGACAGCCGGCCGACACAGCACTACGCCGCCGCGCTGCGCCTGTTGGCTTCCGTTGTTGGTGACACGTCGCCATCAACACAAGTGGCACAGACACACACACCGCCAGCCAAGTCACTTGACGCCTGCCTGTCGACGCTCTGGCTGATGCTACTGTATGAGCAGCAGTTTGGCGATGCAGAAGGGCGAGGACTGGCGCACCATTTGCGGGGAGCAGCCCTGCTGGCACAGCACAAGGCCGTGGCGTCGTCGTCGTCGCTCTCCCTCTACACAGTCAGAATGCTGGTGTGGATCGCGCACATCGATGCAGCCGCCGCGGCGGCCGGTCTCGGCGGGTTCTTCCACAAGGGGTTGATCAAAAGTCTGCAGGCGGCGACAGAGCAAAGTCGCACGATCGAAGGTGCGACCAGCCGTACACTGAGTGAGACAGCCTCCCCCGACATTGTCGGCGAGGACGGCGAGAGTGATGATGACAGCCTCGACCTCCTTGTGCGCATGCACAGCTACTCCAACCCGCTGTACCGCACCACCTGGGCCGCCGCCTACCCGCAGGCCGAACTCCTGGACGACCTCGCCAACCGCAGCGTGTTCCATCTGTTTACCTGCTGCGGGCCGTTGCGGAGGAGTGTGTCACGCCTCGCGGGGTTGGAGGGCACACAGTTTGACCGCGAGCGTGTACGGGTCGCCCTCGCAATCAACAAGGTCAGGTTGGCCTTTGGTGACGTGTTGGATGTAGCCCGAGCGCTGTCGATGGACGCCAGCGGCAACGGCGACGCCAGCACGGGCCAGCCGCGGCTGGTGGCCAACCTGCGGATCGTTGTGCCAACCTTTTATGCCGTCGAGATTGAGTTTGCGCGAATCGTGGCGGGTCCACAGACACGACTGCCACTATCGACAACAGAGATACTCTCTGAGATTTTGAGGCTCGCCTTCCAGACGCACAAACAAGGCGGTGATGCTGCCCTAACAAGAATTGCGTGGCCGCTGTTTGTGTCTGCTCTGGAGACATCTGACCCGTTGCACCGACAGTGGATCTTGGATAGGTTTGAAGGGATGGCTGTTCTGGGTGACCACTTGCAGAGAGCGCATCGATTGTTGGTGGATGCAGTGGCTCTACAAGAGAAGACGGGACAAATGGCAGACGTGCGGTCCATGATGCCATCTTATGGGGCGATCGTGCTGACATAGACTCGTGGTGAGGGGGGAGAAGAGAATGTAATGTATGAATGTATATACGAGGTCATGAACATGTACAAGATAATGACAGACAATGAGAAAGGGCAAAGAGACGCTCTATCGAACATGGGAAAAACAAAAGTTTCAATCAAAACGAGCAAACCAAAGAAACCGAGCCAAATAAATCCAGATCAGACGCAAAACATACCCTCTATCCAAACATACCAGCGAAAATGCAAACGTGTCGTCATAATCATAAGTCACCTGTCGTCCCGCCACCTAATGAAACTCCCCGATCCTCGGCCCAAAGTAGTCCCCCTTCTCCAGGTACTTGAGCCGGCACGGATCCAGCTTGTTCTCGCAGCCCTGGTACGAAACCGTGTTGCCCCACCACTTGATCTGGATCCCGGGCCACTGGATCGCGAAAAAGATGACCACGCCGGCGACGGCGATGCCGCTCGACAGCGCCGACGACAGCACAAAGTTGTACTCGGCCCACATGCCGGGCCACTTGCGCTTGACGTGCTGCCACGAGAGGTAGGCAAAGGGCACGGCGGGCCATACGTAACTGAGATTAAAAGGGGCCCAGTGGACGGCGCCGCTCAGCATGACGACGGGGTGGACCTGCCGGAGCCAGGACTGCGAGGGGAAACGGCGCTTGACGGCCCAGAAAGCGAGGGCGATGGCGAGCCCGAGGGGGAAGCCGAGGAGGAGCATGCTGTATTGTCCGGCGATGCCAAAGATCTTGCGCGGCCCGATGGTGCCCCAAAGGACGGAGGCGGTGAAAAAGGAGTTGACAAAGGGGCAGGTGAAGCGGTTGGGGGCGTCCATGGTGCAGACGCCGGGGATGTTGTTCATCTAGAAGCACAGAATTGTTAGCGAGTCTCGAAGCGAAGCGGAGAGACAAGCGGCAGAAATGAAGGAAGGAGAAACGAGCGAAGCGAGGACAAAAACATACCTGAAAGTTGAGGACGGCGGTGCAGACAAAGGTGGACACGAGGGTGGCGGTCATTTGAACGGCAAAGGTCTGGCGTGGCGGGATCTTGACGTAGTGGGCGAGTTTAAGGTCGTTTGTAAACGAGAGTGCATGAGAAGCGGTGACCATGCCATAGGCTTTCATGTAGTTCATGGCGAGCTGATTGCCGGGGACAAGAGAGCCGCCGATGAATTCTGCCAAGATGCCCAGGGACACTTCGATGCCAGTCATGGCCCTGATTACGCCAATGGGGACGATGAACACGAGACACAAGGCAATTCCGTAAAAGACGACGCCTGGGGAAGTGTGCGTGGGCCAAAAGGCGACGCCGGCAATGCCCGACACAATTGCCAGGACCAAGACAACGGCAAACCACCACTCGGGGACTTCCTTGTAGGCGCCCATCAGGCGGTTGTGGACGTCCTCATAACTGGCCCTGTCCTTGGCGGCCTGTCGCGGCTTGAACATGCTGTAAAAGAACTCGGCAAACCCGAGCTTGATCTCGTGCCACTGGTACAGCACGGCATACGCCAACGTGGCCGTGTAAATGGCAAACGAGAAAATGTAAATGTTAATGTTGCCGGCCGACAAGAAGGCCGGGCTGTAGGCCTCGTACTTGGCCGCGTCGAAAAGGCCGTCGGCGTCGACGGCGTGCGTTACATTGTACAGCTTGCCGAAATGGTCAAAGACGCGGTTCGAGTTCAAGGGCAAGTAGGCCGAGTGGAAGGCATTGCTGTACCAGAGACCGAGGATGATGAACAGTGAAAAGAAACTGCCGGCAAACTTGTTGAGTGTCGTAAAGAAGGGCAGCATCAGAGGGTCGCCGCCGAAATGGATAATATTGGCCCAGTCGAAGCTGGGCAGAGGGTTGAGGCCCAGTCCATTGTTGAACCCGACGACGCTGTTGAGCTTGACGTTGTTGGGCGCAATCCACGAGATCCAGTTGAAGATTGACAGTGCTTGAAAGAGGACATTCGGGAGCCAAAAGTAGACAAACATGCATGCAAAGCACAAAAAGAAGAAGCGTAGCCTCGACATGGTGATCAACTTGCCCCACGGCCCACGATGCCTAACTGTCTTCTCGCTGTGGAACGCCGTATTCAGCGCAATCGTCACCAGCGACGTCGGCCACACGCAGTAGCTCGGGTAGACAAGAAAACGGCGGCACACGCCCGCCAGGCCGTATCCGATAAAATTCGTGCCGAGCCCAATCAGGATCTGATACGCGAACCGGCCGGCGTACCGCTGGTTGAAGAATTGGGGAAGATATTGTGTCCAGATAATCAGGCTCGTAAACGGTGTGGCGCCACCCACACTCGCCATGATGGTGATCAGCATGTGCTCTTTGCGTGAAAACGGGCCCGGGTTGAGGCTGATCCGCGAGCCTCTGACGGTAACGCCCCAGTCGGGCAGGATTCGTGCAGCCAGTGTCCCCAGAGGATACGCCAGAATCTGCACGATATTCGCCCCAATCATAATCGCCGGCTGGCGGATCGAAAACAGTTGGTTGACAAACGCCAGGAGCACGGCAAACGACAGCCCAATTACCCATGCTCGGATCGTCGACGACGGCATATCGGGGTCGTCCACATTCGCCACAACGGCTCTGACCTGCGCGTACGGACTGTTGTACGTGATCAGCGCGACCTCAATCTTGACTTCCCGGATCAGCACCGCGTGCTCCGTCTGGTTGTCGTCAATGTCCTTGTTGTCCAGCAGAAACTTGAACTTTTGGATCAGCGCGTGCGAAAAGTTGGGGTCGTGCTCGTGGATCTGCACAATCTTGGTGATCCGCGCCCGCGTGTCTTCCAGCGAGTACGAGTCGGCGAGGCGCTTGACCTCCTCGTACTGGTCTTCATTGATGCCATATTGGGCTCTGTGCGGGCGAGCGAGATTGATTAGTACGGCGTGATATTGTATCTGCCTCTCTGCGGAGACTTACAGCTCATTCTCCAGGTGTTCAAACGCCGCCTCGTCGACATCAATGTCGCCGACCTCTTTGGTCGTCGCCTCCGCCGTCTTCTTCTCAGGCAGGTCCGTCAGTGACGGCGGCGGTGTGCCGTTGATCTCGTGGGTGCCCATGTTGATGGCAGAAATGTTGGTTGTGATGCTATTCACCGTTCACAGTCCAGAGCTCACAACTCCACCACGACGATTAAAGAGTGTCGTCTACGATGTTAAATACTTTCTCGATCTGCTTCCCCACAAAGTTCGTCGAGACAAATCTCGTCTCTTGCCGTCTTCATCTGCTTTCATTTCTGGCCAGCCTCCCGTTCCAAGACTTGAAGATATCAAGCTCGCCTTGTTCGTCTCGAGATATTAATCTCCAGAAGGACGAGCGTTGAAAGAAAAAGATTAAATCCAATATCAAGAGATATGAGAAAAGACATCAAAACTATCAAACAGATACAGAATACAGGAAAGACGCGCGTCTTCCTCTACATAAAGAGCCCAAGAAAACATCCTACTCGAAACATTCTATCAAAATAAATGCCGAGCCGCATCCATGATAAAAAATACCAAGACTGAAAAAGTGAAAAGGAGTTGGCTGAACAGAATGGCTGAAAGGAAAATCTGGAAAGAGGAGGACGAAATCGTGGAAGAAACAATAAACACATGGGCATCACGGCTAAGAGCGGAGGAAACCTGTCCAAAATGATAATGGGCATATCAATGCGAGACTATGGGCATGGATCAAATTAGCGAATAGGAAGCGGCCTAAAAAAAGAATCGCCAAAGAGAACACGGTCTGGCTAGGTGGATAATAGCTGGCATTGCAATATTAAGCGTTTTATGGGAAACGGGAACACACTCTGGCCAGAAACAATTCGGAAACAATTTAAAACTGTTTTCCTAGTAACATTCGAGTCATGTGATAACCGTGTAAAATTCATGTACCAAGTGCGCAGATAGCTCAAGTTTGTCATTTACAAAATGAATGAGACTGCCGTCCCGGCAAAACAAATCGCAAACCCAGTGCATGCAGCTGAAAAGGAATATATGTTGCATTCATTGAAGAGATAGTTTGGCAATATTTGCATCTCGTGACGGTCGATGGATGTCGTGGGCAAGGGGAGATGCAGCGGGGAGCGGGAAAAGGGCCGCAGGAAGGAACCACTCAATCGCGGGCGCTCTCTGCACACCCATCTAAAGGCATAATGGCCCGAAACCCGTCTCCATAGAAAACTCCTTTCTCTTTCTTTTATCTGCTTGTGTCTGGTGCCTTTCATTTCGTGCTTTTTTGTCTCTTTTTTTGTTGTATTTCGTATCTAAGTGCCAGTTCCTACAAAGGTGCATTTTTTATCATTTCATCCAATGTCGCAAAATGCCAAGACCTAGCCTGTGTGATGGAAACATCTCCACAACCATCTGCCGGCAGCTCGTTTATTCCTTCCATTGCTTGTTTCGACTTTGTTTCCTTTTGGAGGTGTTCTTTTATTGTTCTTTTCTTCCTCGTTTCTTGGCATCTTGCGAGTCGTCTTGGCTGCCAGTCTCGGCCTTTTTGTTCTCTTTTCTTCATGTTGCCTCTTATCGCACTGCTTCCACGGCTAAAGAGGGTCGCAAGTACCTTGCATTTTCAATAACAAGGTTTCTTGTATCGACAATTCGCCGGAATAAATGTAGCGACAAGTAATAGCACGAATGGCCCGAATAATATGTGCGAGAATACGTGGAGCAAAATGCTGATAACGGTACGAATACATCCACAAATCCAGTAAAAGGCGGCTGTTTTGCTTCTGTATAGAGCTACATTCATTGACGGCATAAGAAACTCCGAGAAATCATTGCAAAAGCCAAGCATCGTGACCATGTGTACAGAGATGATACGGAAGTCGGCAGTGAAAAATACTATGAGAAAAGGAAGGACGTTTCAAGGACCTTGGTCTGTCGATACGGTCTAGGATTTGCGTGGCCATGCAAGAAGTATGTAAGATGAGCTACATAAATACGTGCGAGTAGAAAGAGACGCGTCACCACATTCGAAAATCATGAAATGGTGGAGTGAAAAAAAAGACTGCACTCTTTCAGCGTGGTCTTAAGCAAGACAGTGTTGGTGACTTATCATGGTTGTCTTTACTTCTTCAGCTTCACAACAAACAAGCTGCCTTCTTTCTGTTTGCCAAGAAACGGGAAGACGGGTAGAATGGAAGAAGATGGGAAGAAAAGGTAGTACAGGTGAAAAGATAGGCAGTTGGAAATGCGCACAAAATGCTGATCGCCGGTACAGATCTAGAGTGGCAACGTCGTGTCACTAGGAAAATAAAAGTCTTGGCATCGATCTTTACTTGCTTTTTTTCTCCTTTTCTCCTTCTTGGCTTTCGGCGTGTTACAATCTACTACTCAAAGAATATTCTCGGAGAATTTCCCCAGACTCGCAACCGACACTTCATGCAGGCCGAGACCCAGCCAGAGTGAAGTTGGAAGAAATAGGAAGAAGGGAAGAAAGCAGGAGATAGATAACAAGGACGCAAAAGCGGGGGCAACCAGTGCCGGTGGCCGAGAGTAAGCGTCGAGTAGAGTGAACATTAGACCAGCCCCCGCAATCTAATTGTTTCCTTCATTCTCTATGGGATGTGGTGGGTGGGCCATGGGCCGACGCGGGAATGGGGATATACAACGGAGGGAGTTGCCGATAGGGAAAAGTGGAAAAGATGGGGAAATAGAGTGGTGGAAAGGCGAAAATGATAAAAAGCAGAACCAAGATACGCTATCCTATGGAACGCTCGTTTCTTCGAGACAGAACCCCAATACAAAAAGAAATGAAAATAGAGGGCAGAAACTGTCTTACACAGATAGAATCAATACAATGCCCGATTTCCTAAGCCGAGTCACGTGCAGAGTAGATTTATGTATCGCATCAGCGAGAAGACTTTGAAGACAGCGAAACAGAACCAAATTCTCGTAGGAATTGGGAAGACAGGCTCGTAGATTTTGACCTGAGAGAATCCGCCTAAGCCAATACAGAACACGTCTTATTCGATGAGCCGGATATGTATTTGTCTTTCTGTTTGTGTATTCATTTCGTTTTCGTCGCCTCCAGAGTATAAGATCGCTTCCCGAATACTTTTCGCCGAAAGAACATATCCGTTTTTTATTTTTCGCGTATCGTAGGCCAGGCATCAAGATATGGCGATTAATACTTTTGTGGGCATGTTATTACTGTTTTTCGCACAGTATGTTTGATCGTTAGGGTGAAGGTGGCGAAACAGTGCTGGGTTCATCACGAGACTGAACGAGTTTTCGCAACGAGCTTGTTCAAAAAATAAGCTTTGCATCGGACTGTGACTCACAAAGAGATTAAAGATAGAAAGGACCGTTTTTTTTATGTTTTGTTCGCTGAAAAAAGGAGTTTGATCGCGAAAAGAGATGATCGAAACCGCTCGTTTCTTGCCCAGGTGCTGGAAAGTCTATATGGCTTCACGGGGCTCTTTCGACGCAGAAGAAGCTGCCAAAACTCTCAGTTTGGCAACGGGAGAAGAATATCGACATTCAAATGCAACACAGGTCTGCAAAGTGTATGGTAGGGTCAAAAGGGGAAAGGAGGGGTGCTGAAGGAGAATCGATGAGGAAATGTGTGAAATTAAAGTGGGTCCACGACCTAAAATAGTAAGAAGTAAACATCGGACCCCTTTACTACTAACTAGTACGGTGCGCCCCGCTAACGCACAACTTTTGAAAAAACGTTGACAATAACACTACCATTCGTCAAAAATTATGTGCATCTCAAATACTCGTATCCTAGCGCACAAAAATCTGTAGGAAAAGGTAGAATCGGCCAATCAGCCCTCACAGATTCGTGGCAGCCTCGTCGTCGCCCTAAAATTCGCGATAGCCTCGTCTCCCCCCGCCATCTTATTGGCCCATTCTGTCTGGATTTCAAGAATTTCATGACTTGCCGCGTGCACCCTGGACATCTTTCCACATACATTCATCACCACTAAGCAGCCAAGTGTAGCTCTATCCGTCGCCTTCTTGCAGCTAAAAAAAAAATAGAGAATTACCGAGACCCGGGTACACCACGTAATATTGTAACAGGAGAGGCAAGGCAACTAATCAGACACACACAGACGCTTGAAACCCTTATTTGTGATCTGAAATTCAACATCGAAGTCCCGTACCCCGGCCATCCTATTGGCTGCCTTGTGAGGTTGCCTTTCCATGTATACGTGTACATCATCGACTCCTAAGCAGCCAGTCTTTCTCTCACTTTTGTCCTTGCAAACAGTACGGACCACATCGCCTCTAGCACCATGTTGAGGAGCCGCGACCGTTGATCCCGTTCCCTATCTGCCGAACTTGACCATATTTTTACCGTTATTCGTAGAGCCCTGAGCCAGGTCCACCTGAATGGTGACGTCCACCATCCTGTGATTTCGACTAGCATGTGGTCCCTTGGCTTCTGGTTGTAGAGTCTCGGGCAGCCCGGAGCCTTTGTACGTTTTGTGCGTTTTACTGTATAAAAGATTTGCAAAGTCCATTGCCGTCCCCCATTTTTCAAAATTTTCCTCCTCATGTCCCTCAAATAAACGTTTTCGTACGCTTCCCAGGCTTCAATCACGAATACTTGCCGATACCCACTCATCTACTACTTTTTACCATCGTCTTTAGACACAACCGACCAAGCCCTTTCCAACGGTACCACTTTCGTCTCGGTACCGCTCCGGCACAATCTTCAAAATCTCTCAACATGTATCTCTTCAAGAAAGAAAACCAGCGCGGACAGCGCTCCCAGCAGCAGCAGCCTCAACAGCAATCTCAACAACAGCCTTCTCAGCAGTCTCCTCAGCAGCAGCCCCAGACACGGGAGCAAGCAGCACACCCAGTCGCCAAAATGTCTGCTCAACAGCCAGCCCAGCCAATCCAGCCAATCCAGCCCCACTCCAGACAGTTCACCGTTCTCAGCCAGCCTAACCGGCCCAGCCAGCTCCAGCCCGGTCGGCCTGCACGGCCAGCTCAATGCTGCGAGGACATGGGCACTGTCCTTTGCTGTAGCAGCCCTTACGCCAGGCGGCGCGCAGAGGAGCGCAGCATTTGGCCTGACCTCCGCCGTCGTCGTTGGACCCCAAAAATAATGAGACAATTCGAGGAAATAGATGCCCGGAGCGATCGTGAATGGGCACAGCAAATGGAAAATCTTGCCGCAAAGCTCAAGGCAGCAGGGGCTAGTGCCAGGCGTGCGACAAACTCTAGAGGCAACCATGGAGCCAGCACTGGACAGCCAGCCCTGCCAGCCCAGCCCGTCCAGCCCCAGTCCACCCTTCCCAACCAGCCAGGTCAGCCTGCCCGGCTAGATCAATGCTACCTATGCATGGGCACCAGCCTTTGCTGTAGCGCCCCTCGTCGCGACAGAGCCGCAGAGAATTGGGCACACAAAGCCCGCCTTATGGCGGAATGGAAGGAGGAGGAACGCATGATCCGCTGTGCCCGAAAATTCCAAAGACGCTACGATGCCCAAGCCCGGCAGAATCAGGATCGCATCTCGAAGCCCTGGACACGTTCGGGAGCACGGCCCAGGCATTTAACACACCCTGTAGATGACCCTGCAGGCGGGTCTGGAGGCAACCCTGGAGTCTACTTTGGAGCCGGCCCTGGAGGCTATCTCAAGCGCTGTCAAAGGCGATGGGCCAACTCCAGGCCTACTGGCAGCCCTAATGGTAGCCCTAATGCAGACCCCAGCAGCAGCCCCAGTGTCGGCCCTATGTCCCGCGCTAGAACTGCCACTGGAACCGCCATTGGAACCGCCGTTGCAGGCCCTAGAACCAGCACCCCCCAGGCCGACACTAGGACCAACAGCAACCGGGCCAGCCCTGCATCGAGCGACAGGACCATTACCGGGGACAACAACGCCGAATCCAGGTTTCTGGGCGTGAACGCTACGCTCCCGCTGGATGCCAATGCTATTCATTCTCAGAATGCAATTGATCTTCAGGATATCATTCATCGTCAGAATGCCACTAATGCTCAGATGGCCGAACTCCAGCTAACACTGGCCCAGCTCAGGTCTGAGGTGGATATCGGCGGGCCTCCTTCTGATGATGAGCTTGATACCACGATGGACTTGGACGAATATGAAGGCGACGATGAGGACGGGGATAAAGACGAAGACGAGGATGAGGATGCACAGCTTCGACGAGCCATCGCGATGAGCCTGCAGCAGGACAACGACAACGGCACTGAGGGCGACAGCTCTGGTCCTGCGCCTCGGCCCCCCATACAGCCGCGCCACCCTGTTGCCAGAAACACGCGGGCCCGCATGTACAATCGGCCGCATTTTAATTTTAATTCTAATAGTCCTGCGTACGATGACGGCTTTGGCGACGCAAGCATGCTCGACGCAGACTACAGCGAGTACAGGGTTCCCGTCGACGCCGCCGACGAGGATGCACAGCTTCAAGAGGCGATGCGGCTGAGCCGCGAAGAGTCCCAGGCACGGCGGCGAGATCCACGCCCTAATCTAGATCAAGACCAGGCTGCCTCGGGCCCGTCGGGCTCCTCCGGCACGAACTGGGACATGCACATCAACCTGGTCAAGGAGATTGATACCGACGCGGACAAGAGCATGTACAGCATGGCCTCTGGCTCAGGCTCAGGCTCAGGCTCAGGCTCAGGCTCAGGCTCAGGCTCAGGGCCAGGCTCAGACCCCAACAACTTCTACACCAACCTGGCGGCAAATGTCATGGTGGCCGACGAGACCCAGGACAGCCCCGTGGCCACTGCTGTTGAAAATGCGGCCGCAGAGGAGCTTACAGAGGCGGTTGCAGACACAAATTCTGATACAGGCGAGGCAAGCAACGAAGACGAAGACGCTGAAACGGAAACGGAAACGGAAACGGCCGTCGAACAAGGCGACGGGGCTCAGGAGGACATGGAGATGCCCGCCCCTGCGTCAAATGACTTGCCTCCCTTGCGCCCCAGAAGCCCCAGAAGCCAGTCGCCTATCCCGCCCATGCCGGCGACTCCCCGGCTGGCTCCCCGCGATATCCCCATGTCTCTTCCTGTGCCGCCTCGTCCAAGCGAAAATCCCAGTGTCGATGCGAACAACCCCCGCGAAGAAGGCGTGGAGAAGACCACCGGTAAAGCTAAAGCTGACAGCGCCTCTTTCCTCGACCCTATTCGCCCCATGCTCCCTGGAACAATCTCGCCTCCTCCGCCCATGCCTGGAGCGCCTCGAATGTCACACCGCGCGCTCCCCGTGTCCCCTCTGGGCTTGAATGCAGACGTCAATGTCGATTTGGGCAACGTGGGTAGAGAAGGCGCTCAATTTTATTTCAGCCAAGTCAGCGTGTACCCTCCAGGCTGGGGCCAGCAGAACCAGGGCCAGCAGTATCAGAGCCAGCAGTATCAGAGCCAGCAATATCAGGGACAGCAATATCAGGGACAGCAGTTCCATGGCGAGCAGTTTCAAGGCCAGTATCTCCAAGGCCGGCAGTTCCAAGGCCAGCAGTTCCAGAGCCAGCAGTACCAGCAATTCGGGCAGGCACAGCCGTACCAGCCGTATCCGCAGTACCAGAACCACCAGCCGTACCACCAGGTTCAGCAGCACCAGCAGTATGGACAGTACCCACAGTACCAGCAGTTTGAGCAGCAAGGGCAGAACCAGCAGTATCCGCAGTTCCAGCCGGTTCATCAGAGTGCATATGTGTACAACGGCCCTCCGTCGTATGTCGCGGCTCCCGTGCTCCCTCCGCTTCAGCTTCCTCTCCCGCCCGTGCCGGCAACGCCTCTGATGGCGCCCCGTCCGCTTCCAGCGCCACTGCCGCCTTGGTCTGCTCAGCCATTTCCGCCTCTCCCGGCTCTCCAGCCTGCTCAGCCTGCTCAGTCCCTCCCGCCTCTTCTCCCGCCCCTCCAGTCTTCTCAGTCCACTCTGCCCCTTCAGACTCCCCCGCCTCTAAACCCTCCCCAGACTCTCCCGCCGCTTTCGTCTGCTACGCAGCCCGTGAACCCCTGGGATGCTCCGCCGCCATATGAGCCGCGGCCGTCGGATGTTTTCATCGGGACTGCTCAGTTTGGCTCGCCGTCTCCGTCTCTATCCGCGTTCGGCCCTCTGCCTGCATCCCTTCCTCATCCACCTGCAGTGAAAGCTCAGACACGACACAGGCATCATACACAACACAGGCGACAGATGTGAGTGAGACGACGGCACAGCCAGTTATTGTACGACGCATCCTCATCTGTGTGTGGAGACGGAGGAATCGTAAACGCCCGTCACGGCAGACATAGATACTGGTATTGGCAAGACAAATAAGATGTGCACGCCTCAAGAAAAGCAAAGGGTATGTTGGGATGTTTTGCTTTCTATTGTTTTGGTTTCTTTTTTGTTTGGTATTTTTATTGAATTTGTATTGCTTTGCTAGTTTTTATTGTTTTGGATTTTCTTGTTTTGCTATTTTAGGGTTGGAGTTTAGATCCGGATTCTGGATGGATTTTGGGATATGATACCCGCGATGCTCGCGAGAATAATCCGCAGCACACCTGTTCTTTTATTGTACTATGCTCACTCTACAAAGAGTTTACTTCATCAGGGTCGATCATGGGCTTTTCATCATGCTTCCATACATATACGACAACATCAGCCTTGACAAGCCATACTGATCCTCGTGTCATGCTCCCACCTTTTGGCTGATGGGATGTGGGTATGTTACGAGCACAGTTATGGTTTTTGATAGTTATTATAATAAAAAATATAAAACAAGTTGAAAAAATAAAATAAAAAATAAGCATTCCAGATGCATTTGTGTAGTGAATAACTATTGAAAATATCGTCTATTTCGCTGTGAAGTCATCTGTAAACTCGTCAAAATCTTGGCTCCTGCTGTTAAGATGAGTTCTACCAAATCCGTGTAAGTGGATTCTCGGTCTCTGATTGGCTGGCGACTCCACATCACGATATCGTCAGACATTTTCCTTTCCAATCCACATAGACAAGATAACTTTCCAGAATAACCTCCAATCTTTTATGAAAAAGATTGGTTTTTTTTGTTTTTTTTTTTTAGTTCATTTCTTATGCACCCTCTTCTTCCATCGTACCCCATATCTACAATTCCCCATCTTTCTCCCCGACCCGGCAATCTATTCGGCCTCATATTAGCCGACAACACAGAGTAAATAGAGGAGAAATCTGAGAGGAGATGAAAACCAAGATACCAAGGCGGTGGAGAACAAAGGGCTAAATGTTGTTGTTTATTGACTGTTGGCGTGTTAGTAGGAGTAATAGATATCGGCGACATATGTAGGCTTTTCTTGCCTTTTCTCAAGTTTCCCCTTTCTTTCCTTTGATTTTCTCTTCGTCGACCATCAGCCTTTTGTCTTCTCTCATCATTGTCATCACCACCTCCATTTCCTCACAATGCTGCCCAACGCTGCTAGTGGCCTTGCCACTCTGGCGGCGCTTGCCCTTGTGGCTCCCACCAATGCCCTCCTCCGTTTTGGCTGTGCCCAGCTGGTCGTCCAGCGTCTTGACCCTCTCGTCAATCCTGGCGAAGTTCCCTCGGCGCATCTCCACCAGATCATCGGTGGCAATTCTTTCAATCAGACTATGACGCCCGTCGAACATGATCTTCCCAGCCTGTCAACGTGCACCACCTGCCAGTTCTCTGAAGACTTTTCGAACTACTGGACGGCCGTTCTGTTCTTCCGCGCCCGCAACGGCACCTACAAGCGAGTCCCGCAGAGACCCAACCTCGGCTTTGAGGGTACCCGCGGCGGAATGACTGTATACTACATGCAGGATGCGCTGTTCAACTACGACCAGGACTCCAAGGTGACGGCCTTCAAGCCCGGGTTCCGCATGCTGGTGGGCAACGCCGGCTTCAGCAATGAAAAACAGACCGAGCGCTTCCGCCAGCTCACCTACACTTGTCTCGAGGAAAGATCAACCCGCTTCCCCGAGACCCTGGGCTTCCCCCAGAAACCCTGCAAGACAGGCATCATGGCCAACATCCGCTTCCCCACCTGCTGGGACGGCGTCAACCTCGACTCGCCCTCGCACCAGGACCACGTCTCGTACCCGGCCGAGGGCACCTTTGAGTCGGGCGGCGCCTGTCCTGACTCTCACCCGGTGCGCATCCCGCAGCTTATGTACGAGACCATCTGGGACACGAGCGAGTTCAACGACCCAGAGCTGTGGCCGCTTCCGAATGCGACCGAAAAGCAACCCTTTGTCTGGTCCATGGGCGATAAGACGGGCTATGCCACGCACGGCGACTACATGTTTGGCTGGAAGAACGACTCGCTGCAGCGCGCCATGGACAGCCCCTGCTACGTTAACTGCCCGACGCTCAAGACCCAGTCGATCGAGGAGCAGAACAAGTGTTCGGTCAGAGACATTGTCCAGGAGGACATTGACAGCTGTAAGTTTCCCCCCGGTTTAACTGATTTTTACTGCTACGCACCGCTAACAAAATAGGGCTCACTGAACTTCCGGGCATCAGCAGCAGCAAAATGTCCATGCCGATGAACTAAGACTCGTTAGCCAAACTGTAAGACATTGCTGGTATCTTCATCAGAATCATCATCTTTACTTTCTGTCTGTACACAGATTACATAATATTCAATACACATTCTGTTCTCGCCAGAGTAACCCAACAGATGAACAGTCACTGTCGATAGGATGAGCCATTTAGACGTCGGAAGTATACCGGACGAACGCAATTTGCCGTGGGAAAGGGAAGAAACAATTGCCGGCAGTTGACTTTTGCAGGGACAGGCATTCATAGATAATTAATGTGAATCGGCTAAAGTGAAAGGCCAATACAATCACAACACATGACTCGTCACGACTTTTGCAGAAAAATTGAAGGAAATGCTTATTGAATGCTACAAATCTACTCCCAGTAAATCACATATCCAGCTAGTCCATGTCCATGTTCCGGCCCTTTCCATTTCGTCCTGCCATGCCATGTTTCACCTATCCGTACTCCGTAGTTTCTTTGTTTCTCCAAATTACCTCTTACTTCTTGCCAACATCCTCCTTGAGGGCCACAATCCGGTTCAACACAATCTTGTCGTCGGTCGAGTCGGGGTCTTCGGCAAAGTACGCCACCCGGATGCCCTGGAAGCGCACACTCTCGGGGCCGCCCTTGCCGAGCTCGCTCTCGCCGGCCGCCTCGGGCCACGGCGCGCGCCGGCGGACCTCGTCGTAGCCGGACTCGATGAGGGCGTCGGGGTAGACGATCTCGCTGTCTGGGTTGATATCACTCAAAAAGCCGCCCTCGGCGTCGTTGGGGTTGTCGGACTTGAAGAGCGGGTTGTAGACGCGGACCTCGGCGCGGCGGCTGCCGCTCTCGACAGGGGGCACCCACTGGATGTAGGTCTTTTGTTTCTTTCCGGACAGGTCGAGCACCGCGCGAATCTCGGTGACCTTGCCGCTCTCGTCTTTTTTATAAGAAGTCGCCTTGATGGGGTAGGGCACTTGGAGGAGACCGACCGACTTGCCGGGCGCCAGGCGGAAGAAGGACGGGTCGGCCTCTTCGCGGAAGTCGGCGCGGTCAATGTAGATAGTGCGGGCAAACTTTACGTCGTGAACGCCGACCTTGGGGTCCTTGGGGTTGAATGGGATACTCAGATATTTGCCGTCGAGGTCGGCCAATGTGGAGTCGCCCTCGGCGCCGCCCTCGACGCCGTCGATGACGACGGGCACGGGGTCCAGGACGAGCATCAGCCGGGGCACAGTGCGCTCCAGGTACTTGCGCACGGCCTGCTCGAAGCGCTTAATATCAATGACCGAGTTAGTCGTCGTGACGCCGAGCTCGTTGACAAATTCGAGAATGGCGCCGGGCGGCACGCCGCGGCGCTTGATGCCGATCAGCGTGTAGAGGCGCGGGTCGTTCCAGCCGCGGACGTAGCCACCCTCCACCAGCTTGAGGATCTTGCGTTTCGAAAGGACGGTGCCCGACATGGACAGCCGGCCGTACTCTCTCTGCATGGGCTCGTAGACGCCCAGCGTGTGGTTGAGCCACTCGTAGCTCACGCGGCTCAGCACAAACTCGGTCGTGCACAGCGAGTGCGTGATGCCCTCGTACGAGTCGCACAGGCAGTGCGTAAAGTCGTACGTCGGATAGATCTTCCACTTGTCGCCCGTGCGGAAATGCGGCGTCTCGAGCACGCGGTAGGCCGCCAGATCCCACATTTGCGGGTTGCCGTCCGTAATGTCCTGCTTCATGCGCAGGAACGCCTCCTGGGGCTTGTACTTGCCGTCGCGCATCGCCCGGAACTCAGTCAGGTTATACTCGACGGTCTGCTCCGCATGCTTGCAGCGGTACCGCGGCCGGCCCTCGCCGCCGCCGCGCTGGTCCTTGATCTCCGCGTCCGTGCACTGGCACACGTACGCCTTGCCGCACTCAATCAGCTTCTCCGCGTGCGCGTACAGCGTGTCAAAGTTGTCCGACGAGTACGTGATCTCGCGTGGCTTGAAGCCCAGCCACTCGACCATTTCCAGAATCGCGTCAAAGTACATTTGCTCTTCCGACTCGGGGTTCGTGTCGTCGTACCGCAGGTTGCACGAGCCGCCGTGGTACTTGGCGAAACCAAAGTTGACGGCAATCGCCTTGGCGTGGCCGATATGCAGGAATCCGTTGGGCTCGGGCGGGAACCGCGTGCGGACAGGCGTCATTGGCCGGATCTTGAAAACTTCCTCCAGGAAGCCGACCTTGAACATGTTTTGGGGGTCGATTGCGGGCTCTTCCGGTTTTGGCGCAGCTGCCGCCTTGGGCTTGGGCTCGGCCGGGCCGGCTGCTGCCTTTGCTTCTTTCGCCTTGGCTGTGGCAGCCGCCTTTTCGCGCTTCTTCATGCGCTTCTTGAGCTCGCCCTTGGACACCATCTCGCCCGTCACCTCGTCCAGCTGGAGCTTGGCCGTGCTTTCCACGAGGTCGGCCATGGTGGGCGGGTGCGTGTCTGTGTTTGTAGTAGTCGTAGTTTCTGTTATCGTGGAGGAAGGATTGTCGAGATAGTGTTCGATGTGACGCGATGAAATATCGAGTGAAGAGGGGTAGAAGTTGATCGAGTCAATCGAAAAAGACGAAAGAAAGTGGCGACCTTGTCGTTTATATCGTTCACCGCCGTCGTTATCAGCCCGGGTCCGTGTGTCGTGGTGACTGATATCTCAATCAATCGTTTATCGTTGTTGTCTTGTCTTGCCGTGTCGGTCGAGTGACTCAAATCTTCTCTCTTTCTTTCTTGTGCCGCCCCTCACTGAAACACTAAAATGCCTGAAGCTTTTTTGGTGCGATAAGGGGGCGATAAGGAGAACGGCGCTCCGCCCCGCGCTTTCTATGCTCAGCTCGCCGAAAATGGACTAGCGCTGTTGGTTTACAGTGGAAGGTGCGACCGTCAACTGTCAACAGCAAATGCATCGCCCCTTGCCATCACAGCCTCACAAAACAGACAAAGACTCGCATTTTCAGTGTTTCAATCCCGACAACAGCCGCTTTATGCCGCTCCGATGGCGGCAATTGACAACAAATATCGACGACAATTCGAGATGACCGACAGTTGGCAGCATTGATTCTTCTCCCGACATTCGGAATATCGAACTCGACTGCGCCTTCAACGCGTGACTTCTCAACATCGGCGGGTTACAACAAACAGACTACAACACGACGAAAGGACCCGAATGAGGTCAATACGAAGGGCATAGTTCAATATGTGTTCATTCATGCTATCATTCTAAAGGCGAACGTCCCTCCACCCTAAATGGAAAAGTCTTTGATGGCCTTGGTCAGGCCCAGCTCCTTCTTCTCCGACGCGTCCAGCAGTCCCAGCGCCTCGCGGCGTGTCGGCGCATCCGCCTTGAAAAAGGGCTTCTCGGCCAGCGACGTCACGCGCGTGCCGTGGCGCGGGTGCCGGCCGCCATAGTCCCAGCTGGCGTTGTGGATCGTGATGCGGTTGTCCCAGAGGGCGCTCGTGTTGGGCGTCCACTTGAACCGGACCTGGATATCGACGTTCTTCTCGAAGACGTCATAAAGATAATTGAGGATGACGTCCGACTCTGCCTTGTCCAAGCCCACGATGCGGTCGGTCATGGCGCGGTTGACCCACAGGGCTTTCCAGCCGGTGGCGGGGTGGACGCGCACAAGGGGATGGATGCGCTCGACATACTGGGGGCCCGCCTCGGGGCGGTTGCGGTCGAGGTACGGGTGGGCGGACCGGTAGACGGCCTGGCGGCCATCGATAATCTTGCGGAACTCGGGGCTCAGCTTCTCGTAGGCGGCATAGCCGCTTGCCCACAGCGTGTCGCCGCCAATGGGCGGGACGGTGTCGTTGTGCAGATGCGTAATACCCGCGGGCTGGTGCTCGTGCACCAGGTCCGTGTGCCAGCGCGAGGCGCCGCCCGGGTGGCGGAAGTCGGCCGTGCGCTCGGTCGCCTGCAGGTCGGGCCAGATGACGGTGACGCCCTCCACGCCCGGGACTTGCGGGACTTGCGGGTGCACTTCCACCTCGCCATAGTGCTTGCCCAGGTCGCGCTGCTGCTGCGGCGTCAGGTCCTGGTTGCGGAAGAAGACGACGCTGCGCTCGGCAATTAGCAGGGCCAGCTCGTCACGCTGCTGGTCGGTCAGGTCCTTGAGCTGGAGACCCTCGATCTCGGTGCCAATGTGCGCCGTCAGATCGGTCACCTTGGTGGCCGCCGACAGCAGCGCACTCTTGCTCTTGTCAGCACGCGCACCGGCGTCCTCGTATGCCCGGTCCTCACCGCGGATCTTGTAGACATCGTCCAAGTACAACGGGCGAGCGGGACGGTATGGGTAGCCATTCGACAGGTCAATGCCGGCCTTGGTCAGGCGGTCGACGGCCGACTTGGGCAGGCCGAGCGTGTCCTTGCGGGGTTCGGCAACGTCGACAATCGACGGGTCAATAGGAGCGGGGGCCATTGTGTGAGGTATAGGTAAGTTACAAAATGATATGTGATGTAGATGATACAGACAGTGATCTACGACTACGACAGGTGGGATACTTGCTTTTATAAAACGCAATAACAACACAATGCTGGCAACCACATTGCACTTACAAACACATCACATCACACGCACGTTCACAGACATCATTGCAATTGTCAGCCAGACGTTTCCCCTCACACTAAGATGACCCGACCTCCGGGCCGCGGACATTCGTCGCCAATTATCGCCCTATCAAACCGGTCGACAGCCGTTGTGGTTGTGTCGTCTTTTGCCGTTTCTGTCGTTGGTCAGTTTGGAGAAGCCTCGAAAAACAACACTAGCTTCAACAAAGGCGTGCCACAAGTCGCGAAGCGGACAAGAAAGGGAGAAGTCGTCGGCTACATCGCGTGTCCGTCGCAAGTAAACATGAAGACGACATCGATCTGGTCCAGTGACCCCTCTTTTTTTTTGTCGTATGCTGTCGAAAGCAAAGCTGCTTATAAACCAAAGCTCGCAAAAGGAGGAGGAGAAGGGAAAGGACAGACAAAAGGACGATAGTAAAAGCATCCTGTGGCGTAGATGTAGAGAAACTGGGACGGAAAAGACGTAGGCACTCTGGATGAAACGTGAAACTAAGGCGAGCAAAAGCCAGTAAGACGAACAAGACGAAACGAACAGCAGGGAAAGAGCCAATAAAGAGCTTGCAGTAATTGGAGGCGATCGTCCTGGGTGGCATGAACAAATACGCGAGCGAAATGACGCCAGCCTTGTCGAGCCAACTGAGCCAACCTAATGAGCTGCTGGGGTTGTACGTTTAAGAGAAAAGAAACTGTTCATAATTCTAATGGTTGCATGTCGATCTGGTCCGACTTTGAGTAGGATGCAACTCGATGGCGTTTTCGAGGAAAAGACCTGATATTAAGGACGGAGGATGGAGGATAGACGGGGAAAGAGACGGGGAACGGAGGCAGCGGAGGCGAAGACGACGGGCAAGTCATAAAGATGTGAGACGAGAGAAGATGGGGTAAAAAATAAAAATAAAAAATAAAAATACCGCGAAATAAAGTGATGACTCGAGGTTGTCGGTTGAATCCTCAGTTTGGCCTGTTTATTTTCATCTCGGTTGGTCTTCTCTTAGCTCGTCTCCTCACTAACACCATCGGCACGGGAGTGGCGCAATGCGTGGGTGGTCGATTGTGTGATCTGGACCCGGCTCTCGAAAATCTCGGACAATCTCAGAAAATCTCCAAATTCAGTCAATTGCGGGGACTTACACGCGAAATCGACAGTCTATTGGACAACTGACCATTACATTTCAAGACTCGTCCGTGTAAATGATGACCAGGGCACAACGTCCGCGAGACGGGGTCTCCAGAGCTCCAAGGAAGAACGGAAAAAGAAAGAAGAGAAGAAAAAGAAAAGAAAAGCGAGAGAAAGAACAAAATAAAGTATGCAGTAGGGAGCTTGTTTCTTTCTCTTTCACCTCGTCCGACCACACCTCGGACAACTCCCGCCTTCTAGCCCGCGAACAGGAAAGCGCCCATGAGCTTGAATACGCCTCCTTGTGCATACCGGTACTTGACCTCATATTTCCAACTTCAACATCCAACGCCATCCGGCGGTTTACCTGGTTCTGTCGTACCCCGAGTACAGTCGTATTTCTTCTCTCCTCCATCCAACGGCTTGCTCCGTTTACCCCCCACGTTCTTTTGTTGCTTCGCTCACTCGTTAGCGGGCACGTTATTTCTTTACCCTGCTCAAAAAGGATCAATAACGCTCTAGGATCTCAACGCTCGCTCTCGCTCTCTATGAATCATACTGAGTAGGTAACTGCCTTTGAACATACAGTCACAGTAGGATGCTCGTCTATATGTAGAGCTTTCTGGCTCGGCCGGGGAGGATGGCGTCTTCGTGGCTCCATCTTATACTGCCGAGATGCTTGTCCAGAAAAACATCCGAGTGGATGCAACTACGACCCTCGAACCGTTTTTAATCCCCCGACCTGGCCGGATGGTTTTTTGAATGGTTAGACAATGGGTAGTCTCAAGGTATGGCTTCAACGGGGCCGAGATCTCATCATCACGACCGTTGTCGTCCTCATCGGCCCGTGGCCAACCAGAGGAAGATACGAGGGAGGTAAGATGGAGCCATGTGCACTTGTACAGCTATATCCGTAGAGCTCGGGGTAACTCGCGTAGAACATGTCTAAAAAGACAGGCAAGACGAAAGCACGCCTTAGACAAGGAACATGGGGGAGTGGACACGATGGGGACATGATCAGCGGGGGTGCAAGTATAAGTAAAAAATAACGAAGAGTGGGTTCGTCAAGACGGACGAACAAGACGAACGGTACGGAGACATATGGGAGAAAAAGGAATGAGAAAAGAAAGAAGGAATATGAAAAAGGGTTCGGATGCAACGATAAACCCGGACTTCTCATGCTCACATCCACGGAATTGCGTGTGCGGCTGCATGGATCATGGCCTGGATTACCAAGGCGAACTGACTTACACGGGAAAACATCAGGCCAGGAGAGGAGCTGTTGGGAGGAAAGCAAGTAGAGAAAATCAAATGCATCAAGGTCACAAAATGCACCTCTGTATCCTTTGTAACACAGCGGTCAGCAATGACGGTCATGGCTGCTCGCATGGCTACGACACAAGCTTGGCCAGATCCAGCGGCATGGATACCAGAAAGATGCGCAGATTAATTGCCTTCTTCGCCAAAGTAATGCGTGGCAAAGACTAAAGAGGAGAGTTCTTCTATATCGTCTGTGCTCCCCATGCAGGCCACGCATTCAATCGAATTTGCTTGAAGTTGTCTGTTCCGGTTCGTGGATCGTCGCTGTCCCAAGCCGTATATAAAATACTTTGTGTCCCGTCCCATGTGCATATCCCACTGATCATCCGTCTTCGTGCCTTCCACTAACCTTCCTCCTTATTTATTTCTGCTCCGTCTCATCACCACACACACACATGGCCGACACTGGCGAGAAGACGGCTGCTGGCCGTACCACCTCGCTGTCGCCGTCACCATCCAGCGGGGACAATACAACACACGATGGGGGTTTACATTCGGCCCCATCTGACGACGATATCGACAAGGACGGTCTCACGGCGGCCAACCGTGCCGTCGCCGAACGGCTCGTCTCCGAAAAGCCCAAGCAGACATGGAAGTCTAAGATCTGGGACACGTTCGACAAGAGCCCCGAGGAGCGCAAGTTCTTGTTCAAGCTGGACGCCGTCGTGCTCACGTTTGCGTCGCTCGGCTACTTTATGAAGTACCTCGACCAGGTCAACATCAACAACGCCTTCGTCTCGGGCATGCGGGAGGATCTGGGCCTGTACGGCAACCAGCTTAACTACATAACAACCTGCTGGACCGTCGGCTACGTTATTGGAGAGATCCCTAGGTGAGTCGAGATTCTCGCACATCCCATCTTCCTGCTACGCGCTGACCGTGATGACCGTGAAGCAACCTCATTCTTACCCGCGTCCGCCCGTCGATCTGGATCCCCGCCTGTGAAGTCGTGTGGTCCGTCCTCACCATCTTGACTTGCAAGTGCAACAATGTCACCCAAATCTACGTCCTCCGCTTCTTCATCGGCCTCGCCGAGAGTACCTTTTATCCGGGCATGCAGTATGTGATTGGCTCGTGGTACCGCCGCGAAGAGCTTGCCAAACGGTCCTGCATCTTCCATGCGGCCGGCGCCATTGGTACCATGTTTTCCGGCTACCTCATGGCCGCCGTCTACCACTTGGACGGCGTCAACGGGTTCCGCGGCTGGCAGTGGCTGTTCATTATTGACGCCGTCATCTCGCTGCCGATTGCCACGGCCGGCTTCTTCATGATGCCCGACGTGCCCGAGATCACGCGCGCCTGGTACTTTTCGAAAGACGAGATCGCCATTGCCAAACAGCGTATGAAGCTTGAGGGCCGGGCCAACCGGGCCCCCTTTACGCGGCAAAAGTTTAAGCGCATCTTTTCCAGCTGGCATATTTATCTCCTGGTCCTTCTGTACATTTTGTTCAACAACGGCTCGGGATTCGGTGGCCAGCCGGCGTTCTCGCTCTGGCTCAAGTCGCAGGGCTATTCCGTGACCCAGTACAACGTCTACCCGACCTTTGCGTCCCTCGTCCAGGTCATCTCGACATTTGTCTACGCCTGGACCTCCGACACCGTCTTCAAAGGCGCCCGCTGGCCGCCCATTGTCTTTTCCGGCGCCGCCACGTTCGTCATCTATGTCAGTTTGTCGGTGTGGGACATCCCCAACGGCTGGAAATGGGCCTGCTTCATGTTGGCCTATCTAGGCGGCGGTATTTCTGGGCTCACGTTTGCCTGGGCCCACGAAATTTGCAAGGACGACAACGAAGAGCGCGCTCTTGTTACGGGCGCCATGAACGAAATGGCCTATGTCGTCCAGGCCTGGCTGCCCCTCATCATCTGGCAGACCGTCGATGCGCCCAACTACCACAAGGGCTTTGTCACCGAGATTTTCATCGCGGTCGGCCTCATCGTCACCGCCTTCGTCATCCGCTTCCTGCACCGCCGCGAGCTGCAAAAGAAGGCGCGCGCACAGCCCCATGCAGGCGGCGATCAAGAGGCGGCCGTCGGTGGTGGAAATGGCGAAGAGAGAAGCGAGGGCGAGAGCGGCGAGTCGGAGGTGGCGGCCGTTAACAGCAGTATTAATAGCAAGGCGGTGCCCGTCACAGTGTCGGAGAAGACGGGTTGAGGAGGGAAGTGGGTGGAGAATGGATGCGAAACAGTCCGATGTTTAATGCGCGGGACGGAGATGTGAATAGCCTTGGATACTATCAGAATGTGTCAGACCGAATTTCTTCAAGTCAGTTTGAATATAAACTTTGAATAGATGACATCAAGACCAAAAGGAAGCAACGACTGTGAGTATCTTGTCATTCATTCACGGAAAGACTATGCTGTCACCGGCACCATAGCGGGAGCGGAGAGCAGTCGCGCCTTCCTGCGCTGGGATCTTATCTCCTCGGTCTCCTCTTTCCCTTTTTTATCAATCAACCCCTAGGCCGTGCACGGGCCACTAGACCTTTTCTGCACGCAAAAAACTGCCGATGGCGGGCCCCCTGTCCAATCATAGCCCCTAACTGGACAAGACTACTGGCGTGCCCCTCTGTCACTGGCCACGTTCCAGGGGATAGCTCCCCTACCCTGGGCCGCTCTTCAGGGGAGCTGCCACTCTCGAGCCACTCTGGTACAGCTGCTGTCTCACAAAATGATAGTCTCGGCTGGGCGTTTGTTTGGTTTCTGCACCATTGCTGCACCGTGCTGCACTGCTGCTGCACCTATCCAGGACCGTCCACGGATAGCTGTTTGCTGCTTGGCCAACGGAACGATTTTCGTATTTTTTGCCTTTTCCTTCTTCGTGAAGTACCATTCTCATCTTGTCCCTTGACCTTGACCGTTTGCTTGTCACCGCCCCTTTGCGTTCCCCTTGTCAGTCGAGTCACTGGTCTACTTGTCCTCTTGGCACGCTCGTGTTTCTTCGACTCTCTTTTTTTTCTTCGTCGTCCACCTCTCCTGATTTTGTTTTTCTTCTTTTCTCAAAACTTCGTCTTACTTTCTCGTCTTCTTCCCCAAAACACCACTTTTCTTCCTCCCATAACCAACAACCCCAACATCTTCAACATCCACACATTCAATATGTCCGACAAGCCTGTTGAGACGCCCGTTGCTGAGGCCAAGGCCGCCGAAGTCGCAGAGGCTGCCCCCGCCGTCGAGGCCACCGAGGCTCCTGCGGTTGCTACCGCTCCTGTTGCCGCTCCTGTTGCTGCTGAGGAGGCAAAGCCCGCCGAGGAGACCAAGGCGGAGGAGGCCAAGCCTGCTGAAGCTGCTGCCGAGGAGAAGCCCGCCGAGGCTGCCGCTGCTGCTGCCGCACCCGCCGAGGCTGAGGCCGCTGCCCCCGAGAAGCCCACCGTCACGCCCATCCAGGCTCTCTTTGCCGCCCAGCAGGAGCACGGCCACCCCGAGATCTGGGGCGTTACGCTCGCCGACCCGGCCACGCACGTGCCCAGCCAGATCGTCTTCCAAAAGTACCTCAACGCCAACGACGGCGACCTGGCCAAGGCCAAGGACCAGCTGCTCAAGACGCTGGCGTGGCGCAAGGAGCACAAGCCGCTCGAGCTGCTCACAAAAGAATACAACCGTGAAAAGTTTGCTGGCCTGGGCTACGTGACGACGTACCACAAGGACGAGACGGGCGCGTACAACACGGACGAGCCGGAGACGCGGGAGGTGTTTACGTGGAATGTGTACGGGAGCACCAAGAGCATCGACAAGACGTTTGGTGATCTCACAGAGTAAGTGGACAGTAGCAACGCGCAGCGTTGCGTTGCATCCGCCCCGTGGCAATTATTGTTATTAACCCATCGTAGGTTTTTGAACTGGCGCGTCGCCCTCATGGAGCTCGCCCTCCAGGACCTCAACCTGTCAGCCGCCACCAAGCAGATCACCGCCGACTACGACCCCTACAAGGTGTACCAGGTGCACGACTACAAGAGCATCAGCTTCCTGCGCCAGTCGCCCAGCGTCAAGGCCGCCAGCACCGAGACCATCAAGGTCATGGCCCAGAACTACCCCGAGCTGCTCAAGGAGAAATTCTTTGTCAACGTGCCCGCTATCATGGGCTTTGTCTACTCCTTCATGAAGCTCTTCGTCGCCGCCAAGACGATCAAGAAGTTCCACCCCATGTCCAACGGCGCCGGTCTGGCCAACGAGTTTGGCAGCAGCGCCATCTCTGGTCTCGGCCAGCGCCTGCCCAACGAGTACGGCGGCAAGGCCGGCGAGCTCAAGGCCCTGGGCAAGGAGACCAAGCTCGAGGCTGCCCCGGTGGAAGCTCCCAAGGAGGTCGCCAAGGAGGAGCCCAAGGAGGCTGCTAAGGAGGCTGCTAAGGAGGAGACTCCCAAGGAGGAGGCCCCTGCTGCTGCCGCCGCTCCTGCCGCTGCCGTCGAGGAGGCTGCCCCGGCTGCCAAGGCTGAGGAGGCCACTCCTGCTGCCGCTGCTGAGACCGCCGCCGAGGCTGCGCCCGAGGCCAAGGCTTAAGCGAGGCAATCCTACAGTGTTTTCGAACACAACCCTAAAACAATGACGAGAGACGAAAGCGGGCGAGTATTTGATTTTTCGACGGAGATAGTACAGCGAGCAATACCCAGACGCAGAACTTGCAGGCAGGCGGGGGTGTAAGAGAGAAAATAAAATGGAGAAAAAAAAGAACTCGGAGCAGAAGCCTGGCCTAGTGGAGGTTGAAAGCAAGCATTGATTTTTGACCTTTTGTTTTTCGTTTCTTCTCTCCTCTTTTCATTTTTGCGGGGATGGTCGTGGTGTCCATCCCACCTAATACCTAGCTTTAGAAGCAAAAGACACACCAATTGTTTTCATTTATTCAGTGGGGACCTTGTGATATGATCGTGTTAAAGTTGTGTAAAATTAATGACATGATCCTGATATTGTTGTATCAAGTATGATCTGTGTCGGTGTTGTTCTGATAGTAGCCTGCATCGGCGAACTGCGCTTCTCTTATCGCGGTCTTAAGCTCCACAAATCGCCATCTAACAGCGGCTACATAAAGTCCGTAAGGTCAATCACTACTTCAACAACACTCCAACTTGGCATCGTCCAGTTTTCCCCTTAAAATGGAATTAGTACAGCAATGGACAACGTGCCAGGACGGCCTCGACAAATTGGTGGAGGCAACGGCGCCTATGCCGACTCCAGGCCCTGACGAAGTCCTCGTCAAAATACACACTGTCGCTCTCAACTACCGCGATACTGAGGGTAGGTCTGGCACCATATGTATGTTTTACTTACATCCACTGACATATCAGTCTGCATGGGCTTGTACAGCCACCACAAGGCCGTAGATTCTGGTGGGCTAGAGCCGCTCGTTCCCTGCTCCGACATGTGTGGCACCGTCGTCGCCGTCGGAGAAAATCTCGGGATTGCTCACAAGGTCGGCGATCGAGTCGTCTCCGTCTTCAACCACCTACACCGCACCGGCCACATCAAGCAGGCAGACATGAGTGCCGGTCTAGGACTTCCTCTTCCAGGAGTTCTCCAGACCCATCGCGTCTTTCCCAGTATCGGCCTGCTTCCTGCCCCGGACTATCTCACCGACGAAGAGGCCTGCTGTCTTCCCATTGCCTCCGTCACTGCATGGATGGCCATCAACGGGATGCGACCGCTTGGTCAGCCTGGTGGTGAAGGCGAGGTAGTCCTTCTTCAAGGAACAGGCGGCGTCAGTATGGCCGGCCTACAACTTGCCAAAGCCAGCGGAGCGACTGCAATCGTTACTTCTTCATCGGACGACAAGCTGGCAACAGCCAAAGAGATGGGCGCCGACCACTTGATCAACTACAAGACGATGCCGAGGTGGGCTGACGCTGTCATGAAGTTGACCAACGGCCATGGTGCCGATATTATCTTTGAAAACGGCGGAGCGTCAACGCTGCTGCAGTCTTTTGACGCTGTTGCTTTTGGAGGGATCATCAACTGCATCGGCTACTTGGGCGGGAAGACCAATAAGGCGTCTGAGAACGAGGAGGATATGACCGGCATCAATGTGCTGGCACTACGGCGCAACATGACCTTGAGGGGCATTCTGAATGGTCCAAGAGACCGTTTCGAGGAGATGCTGGCATTTTACGAAAAGACAAAGATACGCCCGGCCGTGCACCGCGTGTTTCCATTCAAGGAGAGCCGTGAGGCGTTGCAGTACCTCTTTGCGGGACAACACTTCGGAAAGGTCGTCATAAAGGTGGACGAGACTACATCTACAAACTGATAGAGACATACGACATACACATCACATTGACAACAATCGGACAGAATATGGGAATGGGAAAGCCGGCAAGGGGCGCCGGTCGGTCTCTGAGGCCGTTGCTCGATTTGAGTGTATTTTCAAAATCAAGCGAAAGGTTTTTGTCTTTGTAATTGACATGTCTTGCGAAATGCAGACGGGGTAACAGCAAATAAAAAAAACACACAAACTCCGTCATACCGACCATGCAGTGCCGTAAAATAAATCATTCATTTTTTCTTCCTAGCCCAATTTTTGTTTTTTGGTCCTCGCTTCGCTCGAGTTGGACTCGTGACGACGCTTAACGGACAATGCCGTCGAAGCGCTGCTTGAACCACTTGACGGTCTCGTCGCGGTTGATCTTGTGGCTGGTGCCAACCCGGGCCTTGGCACGGCGGCGGCGCGAGACACGCTCACCGGGGCGGGTCATGCAGCAGTAGAAGTCCATGCCGTAAATGCCGATACCAGGGTCGTACTTGATGCCCAGGTCGATGTGCTCGCTGATACCGAAGCCAAAGTTGCCCGTCTCAGAGAAGTTGCGCTTGCGCAGCTCGTACTCCTTGACCTTGAGACCACGCTCCAGGATCTCCTCGGCCTTGGGGCCGCGGATGGTGACGTGGACCGAGATCTTTTCGTTACGGCGGATACCGAACGTGCGGACGGTGTAGCGGGCCTTGGAGTAGACGGGGGTCTGACCAGACAGCTGCTCAAGCACCTTGGCGGCACGGGTCAGTCTGTCACCAGACTCGCCCACGGAGATGTTGAGGACGAGCTTCTGGATGCGGAGCTCCCGCATGGGGTTGGCGGCCTTCTCGGACTGGAAAATGTTAGACATTGTTCAGTTGAAGAAAGCTATCATATCGTCGATGGTGCTTACCATTTTGATTGATTCCTCGGGTTGTTGAGGTTGTGGTGATGTTGTCGTTGGTTGGTGGTTGTCGAAGAAAGAAGGAAGAAAAGAGAAGAGACGAAATTTCGAGGGGGAAAATTAAGTGGACGATTTTCTGCAAGCCCGCGAAAATGGGAAATGGCAGACATTTTTTTTGTGCGGGCGGTGAAATAGCGCGAAACAGCCAATTAAAGGTGGGGAGGAGCAAAAAACCCTATTAGTGCCGTCACGTGCTGCAACTTGGGTGCTCAGATTCTGGTCCCTCGTCCAAGGTTGGCCACGAACTTAAGTCCGATGGAGCTACCAGCCTTATGTAAGTATAAGTGGGGCCCTTTACCGCGTCGGCAGAAACTTTGGCATTGGCGCCTGGCGTTTTGTTGACGGGCGGGTTCGTGATGCTGCCTTTTGAACCTCCTCCCCTCCCTTCTCTGCTCCTCCACAGGCATCCCCAAGCAATTCCCACAGCGGCCACTCTTGTCAAGACGAACCATCTTTACAAGACAAAACTGCGCCGAAGCTTCTCCTTACCGACAAGCTTTGAAGAACCCTCAAACGGGAAACTGAACTTGGCGAGAAGCTTTGGCTCCAATTTTTGAAACCCCCCATCTATCTCTTTAGGAAGCTTTTCTTGCTGCCCAGCAGCACCCAAAGTTGTCCAAGATGGCGTCCAACAAGCAGGGCAAGATGGTGAGTCTCCTTTGTGCCCCCGATTTGTCCCCCCAGAAACTCCAATGGCATAATCCATGCTAACAACTCTCTACTCCAGGCCGGTTATGTACGTTTCCCGTCGACGACGTCGCGACAGCTTTCCCCCTCCCATACCTCGATAGAACATTCGCTAACCCTTCTAGATCAACTACCGTATGCGCATCACCCTCAACGACGGCCGCCAAATGACCGGCCAGATGCTCGCCTTTGACAAGCACATGAACCTCGTCCTCGCCGACACCGAAGAGTTCCGCCGCATTCGCAGAAAGGAGACCAAGCCGGCCGCTTCAGGATCCGGCCAGTCGACAACCACCACCGTCGAGCGCGAAGAGAAGCGCACCCTCGGCCTCACCATCGTTCGCGGCGCCCATATCGTGTCCCTGTCCGTCGAATCGCCCCCGCCCGCCGACCCCAGCGCCCGCCTCGGCAAAGCTCCCACGGCCGGTGTAGCATCCGGCCTGGCTGCTGGCCCTGGTGTCGCACGGCCCGCTGGCCGTGGTGCACCCGCGCCCATCTCGCTAGCCGGCCCGGCAGCCGGTGTCGGTGGCGGTCCCGGTCAGCCATTCCCGCCTGGCTTCCCAGGCGCCCCCGGTTTCGGCCGTGGTGGTAGGTCCAATCTCCCAGCACAATCTATTGTCATTGCTTCCGCTAACTGTGTAGCACCCCCCGGCTTCCCTGGCGCTCCTGGCGGCTTCCCGCCAGCTGGTTTCCCCGGCGCGCCTGGTGGTTTTGCGCCGCCGGGCTTCCCTGGTGGTGGCGGCCCGCCGCCTGGCTTCAACGCACCCCCACGGCGGTAAAAGCTTTGTGGAGATGTGCGTTGGCTGGTAGCGGTTTGTTGACGATCCGCTTGTCATAGTTACAGCGGCATCTAGTGCTTTTGTCCTTTCAGAGAGGTCCAGATGGTTGTTTTGCTTTTCTTCTTAATTTCCACTTTTTTCATTTCTACCACGGCGTTTCTGAGTTTATACGGCACCATATTCAAAAGGGGCGAGAATACAAAATCAATGGCAATATACACAAAATATAGGGCATGTATCTACAAGGCTTTTTTATGTCACCCATGACAATTTCAAAATGTGGTTCGCTTTGACAAGGGATGAACTTGAACCTAGGCCAAATGATACCAATTATTCGTCTGTCGCTCATAGAAATGAGACGACACAAGAAATCATATTTTCTATGATATATCCATAGCTGTCTCACTGAAGCGCATGCTGTCAATTGTGGTCATAAGAGTTCCGTCAACAATGTGGGCACGTGACGTTATCGCAAAAGGAGGCGCGATTTCGCTCGGTGCGATTGAGCGCGAGAACGAAAACAGCTCTTTGGGGAAAGAAGACGGACCGGACGTAGAGGGGCAAGTCCGAAGTTCCCGCCTATTTTCGGGGCAAAAAAGCTATGACTCTAGCGAATTCTAGGAGTTCTAGGGGGCAGTTGCCCCCCCTGGTTGACATTTCCCAACCAATTTTGGCGCTGTCAATTCCAACCAACCAACCACTCCGCTTTTTTTTGCCATTGGTTGACCAACTCTTTTGCACCGCTTTCGTCCCGCGAAACACAACTTCAATCCAACAACGACGATACTCCTCGACGACATCTCCTCTCTTCTTAACGTCTTTCTCCCACAACACACACACAATGGCAGCAGCTATCAAGGCGATAAACGCCAAGATCCGGTCGAACCCGGTCCTCGACTATGTTTGCTCAACGCGTGAGTATTTTTGTGCCCTGCAATTCCCCCCCAAATATGACTCCTCCACTCGCCGGACCGCCCTCGTCCGCAAAGTCCGGACGGCCACCACGAACGGTCCTCGACCCTCGACACCCTCGACGACGACAACAGTCGATACGATACAATGCGCGGATGGGATACACAATGGGAACGGGTTTTGGGAAAGGGGAAGGGATCGAGGCAGGGCGTCGGTGAGGTTACACTGTTGGTGCTGCCCGCCGAAGACCGGCCTTGGACCATTTCTTGCCCGGGTGCCGGCCGATAAGGTTGTGACAAGCCTCAATGTGTCTAGACACATTTTATGAGACGATTGAGGTGCAACGTGGCCTTGTCAACAGTGCCCATTCCCGTCATCGAGACCGAACTCGGCGCTGTTCATGATGCGGCTCTGGAAGTTGATATCGCTACTCTTTTGTCACCAGAGTATCCCAGTATACCCTTCCCAATGGAGTTATCAGCATCCCGGCCTGTCTCCCGGAATTGGAGGCCTCTATTGCTGTCGGGGATCATCATATCGTCGTCGTCGCCGGACCCGGGCTTGGCTTGCGGACGGAGTCAAAGCATACACCAGTCATACTGGACATCTACGCCCATGCCACCCAAGCTATACATATGCTAACATTCGTCCTCCTCTAGATTTCTGGGGCCCCGTCTCCAACTTTGGTATCCCCATGGCCGCCGTCATGGACACCCAGAAGAGCCCAGACCTGTGAGTCCTGTCGACACTCAAACCAGACTATATTGACAATGTCTAACCTCCCGCACAGGATCTCTGGCAAGATGACGTTCGCTCTCGTGATTTATTCGGCCACCTTCATGCGCTACTCCCTGGCCGTCACCCCCAAGAACTACCTCCTCTTCCTCTGCCACTTTGTCAACGAGGCCTCCCAGCTCACCCAGGGCTACCGCTATATGAACTACCACCACTGGGGCGGTAAGGACGCCGCGTCCGCCGCCACGTCCAGCGTAACGGGCGTCCTGGAGGCGGCCAAGACGCAGGCCAAGGCCGCCGAGGCCAAGGTCGAGGCTGCCGTGAAGAAGTAAAGGGAGACGAGATAGATGGTGACGGTATATGATGAGTTGGAGAGCGGTGGTGTGAGGAAACCATCTATGGGATATGGATATGGATAACCTCTAGATGGGAAATGTTGATGAGGGAGGGGCCGACCTATTTATACACTGGACATGGGCGCCCCCATCTACTGGCATTGGCTGGTTCCGCCAACTGCCTCAAACCCAAACCAACAAATACACGAAATGAAAGTTTTCAATGTTCAAAAAAGGTGGCAGGTTGGGTCGAGATATGGCAGTGGAAGAGGAGGACAGACGAGTGTTATGTGCGCCGTATGCGTGGCATTGCATTTGAGTTTTATTTGCTTTGGAGAAATACATACGGCCAGGTTATATAGGAGGTGGTACTCGAGTGCTCTGAGCACTTAGGTCGGCATAGGTATTAATATCGCCTTTTACGTTACAATTTTCATTTCTGTTACATCTTTCTTGCCTCTCAAGTGTTGATCTTCCTTTATCACAGATCGGCCGTGGAAGAAGAAACAAGCCAAGAGCGGCTGGATCACAAAATAAGCACAGCCCCCCAGATTGCGTATTCAGTAGTCAGGGATACGCAAAGGAGATTCAAGGTTATGCCCAAGAGAGACACGTGTACTTGTACAAGATGCATCTTGCCAATTAATCGGTGAGTGCAAAGTGTCTTGTACGAGCAGCAGATAAGGCGGCCTACGGTGTGTGCTACACGGCAACAACGGCAAGGACTTTCAAGATTGTCCGGCATGCCAAGAGCTGCTGTGAACAGCTGGGAACAGCTGTGAGCAGTGTTGTAAGAGTTAATGTAAGAGGCGCGGTGTAGCTCTACTGTGCCGCCGATAGTAATGCCGCATGTCTTGTCGACGTTTCGTCCAGGTCTGTGTGCTTCGTTGGGTCTCACTTAGCCATGCTGTACCTCGTCTCGAGGGTTGAAGCTCTATCCATCTTACTCTCTTTTGACGATCTTGTCTTTCTGTAAGTTTTGTTCAACCGCCGAGCCTAGGCACTATTGGACAAGCCAGGCAGCTGCCGCTCTTGGCAAGTTCTTTGTTACAATTGTATGTTTGTGGCCTGACGTTTTTTGAGGCTTTTTGCAAAGGGTTACACGAGATGCGATGGTGGAGATGGCGGCGGATGAGCAGCCGATACACGTGGAGGTGGCCATTGGGTGGGAGCTATATTGAACATCAAAATGAATAACACGAAATCGACCGTTTGAGACAGGTACGGCATTGCGTGCTTGGATATCTACAAGAAATGGAAAGTGTTGGCGGTCATGATGTGTCCGTCTTGGTGCATCTCTTGATGACTGAATCCTATATTGCATGCAACCCTAGGCCATACAATCCAAGATAGTGTCGTGTTCAGCTCATTTTATATATTACGAATCTAATTCAGTTGCATTCATTCTAATTGCTTTTTTTGTTCTTTTCTTCTTTTCTTTCCAAAAAAGAAAAAAATCATATTTAAACGACAATAAAAAAAATCAAGTTAAAAATTATACAAATTTTTGAATAAAAATCATAGTAAATGAAAATTATTTGTTTCCTGCGTAACATTGCCATACAAGCACCAAAAATAGAAATAAAACAAATCTTCACGACTTCTAGAAGGCTTCCATTCGATATCAAATTGATGAGATGCTATCAGTCTTCCTCCCCGCATTCTTTTTGGTCCTCTTTGACCGGTTGACGGTGGATGTTTACTTTGACCCTGTCCGCCAATCGGGAGGCTGGTTTTCCGGCTACCAGCCTTACCGAGCCTACACCGAACTTTGGAACTTTGGAATGGTAGAGCAGCATCGAGGAGCTCCATCGACGGCTTCTTTTTCTACATGTCCATTTCCATAAAAAGCACATGGCTTTATTGTTTCTACAATTTATTCGTTTTATTTTATTGTTCCTTTTTTATTTTATCTCTTCCACCTTGGCCCCTCTTTCCCCGGTTTCTTCGTTGTTTCTTTCCCGAAGAATTCCGGAATCCCGAGACAACCCGGACGAACGCACGGAAGAAGGGCCCCCAGACCCAATGACGGAGGAGACCAAGACGAAAAGAGAGGGGAACATTGGGAACATTGGAGCATTTGGGAAGCAGTAGCCAGGGGTCAGGAACGGCTATTCTTGTCTCGAGAAAAGAAGGATTCACACGCTCGAGGTCCAGACCTGGAGAAGGTTTTGCGGGGAAAAAAGAGGACCACGAGAACAGGAAAACGACCAAAGAGGTCAAAGAGAGCCACGAGTCAAGTCCGTTCTCCGTAAAATAAAAGTATCCTTCTATGAAAAAGCGGGAGAAGGGCAACGCACGTACCAGCCAGCCTAGCGAGTCTTGAAGCACGGAGCGAGCTGTGTCTTCTCTTTCTGGGTGTCATTCTTTTGCTGTTTTTGTTCGGCTCTTGTAAATCTCTTGCAGAAGGGACATATCCTCGTATTAAAATTTGTGTTGACACCGCTGCATGGACCAATGGCATCTGGTGTTTCTTCGTACGTTTTTTATTTCATCCTTTCAGTACTTGTGATCCGTTTGCCCAGCTACTTTGTCCAGTTCTCCGTGGCATATAATATCTGTCAGCCCAGTTCCCCTCGCCCTTCTCTCGGAGGAAGCTTGGGATTTGGGGCTGGGAGGTTGAGAAAGGTGGTGTAGAAAGCTTGGGATTTGGGACTGGGAGGTTGAGAAAGGTGGTGTAGAACATGATGGATGCATGCTTCATGCATCCCGTTATCCTGTATGGAATAGCTTATCGTTACCCCGTACCCGTATCCCTACCCCGTACTTGCATTATTCATACCAAGCTGGTTGATCTGAATAACGCCGTCTTGGAGCTTCTTCCGTAGCTCGATATTCTAGTTTATTCTCCTGACCGTATATTTCTGTTGCCCCTTTTCTCTTTTCCTCTGCCTATTTTCTGTAAACCACATGAGCAAAGATAGGGCCGCGATGGGCTGTTTCTTGGTGTCGGGAGAAGCCGGCGGTCTGGCGTGGTTCTGGGGAGGACTTTCAATATCCTTTTTTCCACTGTTTTCTCCATGGAACATGTATGTATCCATTTTCTTTCGTCACAGGTTCTTCACAAGTTGAAAGCTCGGCCGGGATGAGACAATAGCTCGGCAAACCGAAACAGTCACGTAAGAAAAAAGTGGATGGTCATGAGAGACGTGGTGTCCATGCTCAGTCTTCAGTTGGTCTTTTGCATATGCTGGATGTCGGCTGTGTTTGCCTTTTTCTTCCAATTCTTGTCCAGCAAGGAAATACGATGCGAAGGCCCAGTGACTCGTATATACGTACTCCACGCGCGGTTTGTGTCGGGTTGTGGTAAAGTGCAGGATCTCATTTGCATCTGCATCTGCACCTACTGTTGTGGCAGTATCAGGTGATGCAAATAACTGATGCATCAATAGGGGACCAAAAGCTTCAGCGCGACGCGAGAAGCGCGTTGGAAAATACAGCTCCGCCAGTGGCCAATGGCAAGTGTTTCGAATCCAGAGCTTGAGAAAAAAATTCGACCAGGAAGGAAAGTAAACGCGGGGGTCAACAGGAGATCTTGGGGTACGACTGCGGCAAACGTGGTGTTGTGGTTTTTTAATCCTGAGAGGAGAGCTTTGTTAATCTGAATAAGGCACTTGGATGCGAGCCAGCCGCCGTCCAACCAGATCTTGAGAGATCTTGAAGGAGGAAAGCCTTGGACGAACAAAAAGAAAAGACAATAGGACTATCCAAAAATAAACCGGCAAGGCCAAGCGGAGAGACATCGAGACAAGGCCGAAGGACAAGGCCGAGCGAATGCCGTTGCCCGTCTTGCCCAAGAGACTTTTCATGATCAATTCATATTTGTGTACTCTTGTGTCTTCAATTCAATTTGGGGCAAAGGATGGGGGCATAGACAGTCAAGGGATGGGTTTGGGGGTCCAGATGCCGGCAGAGGGGCAAGGTTGGGGGTATTCTGAACATCCCCATGTTCATATTTCTCCGTGCACAGAAAATCCGTCTGGGCATATTTGGGCGGCACGCAAATCATGTGAGAGATAGATGGTGATCTTGTCCCTCATGGACGACTGTACCCCCATGAGCTGCAATTTTGATTTCGCATTTTACACAAATCACATATATGACTCAGTCCAGGTGATCAGTGAGGCATGTGATCCGTGTGTGAAGAGTGACATTCAAGAAAAAATCTGGATGACCATGTGGGTGGGACGGACCAAAAAACCCAAACAACAAAATTGAAATGTCGACGAACAAAAAAAGCGCATTCTGTCAGAATGCCATGTTTTTCGAACCAAATCTCGATTGTCTGGTCGTCTGGTTTCTCGGTCTTTTTCTTGGAGAAGGGTCTCGTCGCATTTTTCGCTGTCTTTTCCCACGGGTAATTTCACCAGTGTCAGCCGAGGTCGGAGGGGTTCAACATCGACTCAGGAAAAAAAAAGTTAATGATTTGGACGGCCAAAAAGTTGGAGACTGAGATCGTGGTGCAGTCCGTCCGTCGCAAAAAACGGCTGGTAGGGCGATGGCCTAAAGAGGCTAGTTTTTGTTGGCGCCATTTTTTATTGTTTCCCTTGTTCTTTCTTCTGGCACTTGGACTTCTGTCACTTTTGGGCCTGGCCTGGGCCCATTGCCAATTGGTATCCCGCCACGCCAATGGGGGAGCGGTTGTCCGGGGCTTGAGTCAAGAGAAATCGAATAGCCGACTTCAAAAAGAAATGTCCGTCAAGTTATGAGAAGAAGCCAACGTCAGCGATCTCCTCCATATCTTTATCTAGAAGAAAGATTGCTCGCCCCGTGATGTCCTTATCCAGGCGCCCGGGCCAGGACGAGGCGAGGCGAGACGATCAGTGACACCTGCCGCTTGGCGGTGCTGTGCAATGCTGCTGTGTGCATCGTGAGATGTTCAATCTGGTATGATCGTAGCTCTTGTTTGCTTTTCCCTGCTCTCTCTGCTGTCTCGCCTCACAATTGTGCTCAGTAGATAGGCGGAATTTGCCCTTGGCAGTCGATGCACATTTCACAAGATGACGCCAAGCCAAGTTCTGGAGAGAACGGCCGAGATGTTCTGTTCTGTGAGAAGAGCTGACAGCAAAAGAACGGTGAGGACTGCAGGTATGTCCGACTCAGTCGTGTTCCTCAAAAGCAACAAGCTCGAGCTTTTCTGACCCTTTTCTTTTTTTGGGCGGCGTCCCAGCCTTGGCCTGTCTCGCCTGGCTCGTGCTGTGGTACACTCCTCTGACACCAACCCCGCTGGTGGGGGTCGTTGTCTCGTGCTGGAAGTTCAAGTGGGTGGGAAAAAGATACTTTGATACATCCATCGAGTTTGTTGATAGGGGCTTCGACCTCGTCTTCCTTTGTGCCGAGCAAATCGATTTTCCTGGGCCCGTGTCAGTCGGCCCCTGGAAGGCAAAGGCCCTATCGAAGCCAATTCAGACATACCCATCCACTATCAAAGCACTATGGACGCTTTCGTCTGCTGCCTTGACCACAGGGTCGATCCCTCGATCTGAGAAGAAGACCATAGAGTCTGGGGTTATTGGATTTCGAGTCGTTGAGGCGTCGTTGTTTTGCTTGGCCGTCGTTATCCTCGGCTGAACGAAAAGGACGAAAACGACGGCGATGACGACAGAAGGGATGGGCGTAGACCATGTAAGGCAGGTTCGATATTGCCAGCCGCGCTGCGATAAGGTGCATTTCGTTGCAATGATGTCGAGGTGGCCTGTCCCATGCAATTTGTCTTTTGCATGTTTTTTTGTGTACTTGTGTATTGTTGGAGATACCCTTCTATCCCCGATCACGTTCTAGGCTCTCAGGGGCAGGTACCCGAAGATGGTCCGCCGTCTGTTAGCAAATAGCAGGAGCGATCGTTGTTGACGGTCGCTCTTTCTGTATCAGTTGGAGCTATTTTGCATTACACAGCCTGCGCTCTGGTTGGTCACTTTTTCTGGTCTGCAAGCACGGGCGTATCTCTACGCCACCGGCACGTACGTATCTCCGGCTGTATGCATCTTGACTTACATCGTAATCTATCTCTTTTGCGTGCGAGATAAATATCCTGATTCTTTGTGTCTGTGTGGCGTGCCATCCATAGATTGGCTCGCTTGTCACACTGCTTATTTATTCATCATTCATGTGTATGGCCGCCCACGCGTCCTGGTTGTTCCTTCCTGGTTTGGCATCCGTTTGCCCCCCAGAGGGAAGGCATCATGGGTGCGCCTTCCATTCTGTTTGGAGGAAACTGGCTGTTTGGGGCAACCTCGTGCTCTTTCGTCGGTCGTTTTGGGAAAGTACCTTGGGGCAGGCAGGACCTGCCCAGACGTGTCCTACGAGAACGTGAAGCTCTTGCCTTGCTCTAGTGCCCTCTATTTTCTGCAGGCACATGCAACCCCGCCAGTGGGAACCGTAATCCGTTGGTTCGCTCTTGCCTTTTTGCCTGCCCCTCACTATAACCTCCTGACACCTAACACTGCCCGAGCGCCCCTCTATTCTTACGTTTGTCTTTGCTCATTGTTCATGCTGTCACTGGCCCTCTCGCTCATCGCTTCCCGAGGCGAGTGGTACCTTTTTCCACGGCAAACAACGCCTAGCCTAGCTCTCTGCTTGCTCTGTAGCCGAACTTTCGTGGGGTAAAGCCTAGGGAAGAGTAGCCGCTTGGTGTAGTTTTTGGATTTATGGTGCCGCCGCCAGGCAATTGGATTGCCAATTGGATTGGCAGATTGGCAGATTGGCAGGTGCACATGAGTGATGGCCGGTCGGTCTTGCCTAGAGCGATCGACAGCTGCAAACGGTGAAGACAGACGAGGAAAGAGCGACACAGCATCTTATATCAGACGACAAAAGCCTCATGAGAAAGAGGTCAATGTCAAAATTACCATTCATCTTACGAGCAAACAGAAGCCAATTGAGAATGTATCCTACTGAAAAAAAAAAGAATAAAATAAAAATAAAAAAACCAGCAAGGAGAGGTGGCCGCAAACGATAAAATAACATGCGATGCGCCCGAATAGGCTAGTCGACCCCACCAAAGAGTCCAAGCTGCCCTGCCCACATGCGCTGAAGCTCTGCGCGAGAGGAAAACCGACTGACACGCCATCCTCTCTCGCTGCATGCTGCACAGCTGCCCCGTAGTCCGTCTTTTGTGTCGCCTGTGTGTTCTTGGTGTCTTTCTCGGCCTTCTTTTCCAGGTCCGCCTGATACTCACTCTCGCTCGCCCGGGTCAGTTTCGTATGTCTGCGACCAGAGTCTTGTTTTCCGAGCTTCCTTTCTGCTTCGTCGATTCCTTTTCCTTTTCGTCGTCCAGATTCCCCTTTCTTCTGTAACTCGTAGACTCCCGATTGGCCTTTTTCGTGTCTTTCTTGAGCCGCCTGCCCCGATCCATCCCGCCGGTATTGCCGCCGCAAAGCGCACCTGCCGTCATTGCACAATACATCTACAGCTCCTTCCTCCTCTTGCTCTTCCTTTTACACATTTCCCTTCCTCCCCTCGTTTTGCTCTTTCCTTTCTGGTCTGCCGCCTCTCCCCTCTTACACCAGCCAGAAAACGACTGAAAGGCACATCCTGTCACCAATCAGCTTTTCGAGTCCGTCTTGCGTCTTGCGTGTGCCGGCCTTTGCCTCGCTGTTTTTCTCTCAAAAATCCCACACCCACATCTACCCAGTACAAGGTCAGTCACAAGCTATTTCAGCTATGCGGTCATTTTTATTTGTATTATTTCCCCAGTTCTCCGTCTACCGTCCGTTCTGCGGGCGTCCTGCGTCCTGTACTCTTGCGTCACATCCCGCGGCCCCGAGACTACGAACGAGTCCAAGGACTGGCGAAAGGCCAATCCCATCAATGAGAGCGCGCCGAAAAAGGAGACGACGAGACGAGATGCATAAAAAAAAGACAAAAAAAGACAAAAAAAGAATAAACGCGACACAGCAGAAAATCCCGCGTTTCTGCAGACACGACACGGCGAAACATCCAACAAAGCACAGCACTAGGCAGAGCTAGCCGCCATAACCTTTTGCTTTTGTCAAAGGCTGTCATGGTTCTGGCCCTTTTTGCCTTGTCGCTGTGTCTTGGTTGTCTTTGAAGGTGTTTTGCGACATCCTTTGTCACTCGGCCGCTTTTTGTCAGTTTTTTGGGCCCTTTGGCTTGACACTGGCTTTTTTTTTCGGTCCTGTCTCTCACGTTGTCACTCGTGTCGCTCGGCCTTGTCTTTCCCCATCTCCACTATCTCGTGCGCTTTCGCTCGTCTTGTGGTTCTCTGGGTCGACTTTCATCGGTCGTCTTTCGCTCGTCCTTGGACCGTCTCTCGTCTGGCCTTATTTTGGCCGTTTTGCCACACAAAGCATATTACCTCACGTCCATAGTTCATTTGTCCACAATTCCCTCGTTCGCTCTCGCCCGTCACCGAAAAGTCTTGGCCCGTTTTTTGGGGTTTGGCAGTTTGGAGCCGTTTTTCTGTGACTGATTTGGCCTGGGCATTCTGGGACCGAGCGATCAAAAGCAATTGGCTTTGCTTTTTTGCTGGACCTTTTTTTTTTGTCGGCCTTTTTATGTCATTTTTGCCTGTTCCTGTCTCGATTGGGTCTATTTGCGACAGTCGTTTTTTTGGCGTGACTCTTCCCCTCCACCGCGACTATCTGCATTCTTGGGAGCTTTTCTTAGACAAGAGCTTATCTGGGGCTTTTGCTTTTTGCTGAGTTCCTGCTTGTGTCTCTCATTAGCTCCCCCTCTTTCGCTCAACTACTTTTTAGTTTTCCCGTTCCCCTTCCCTTTTCCATTTTTACTTTTCCCTCCCCTTCCTTTCTTTTCTTCCTTTCTCCCTTTCTCTCTTTTTTTCTGTTTCTTTTTGTTTTCCAGCTTCTTTTTTATTTACCACCCCGCCTTTCGTTTTTTGCTCACATCTCTTTCTCCAAAACAGAGCGACTCACCCGCCTGAGCAAGGCTCCTCTGTTCCCGCTGAGCTCGGAGCTTCGTCCAGCTCGAAACCCCGCCCTCGACCACCTTTATCTTCGTCTCCCAGATACCCCCCACGACGACAAATCGCAAAGATGGCCGCTGAACCGCTTCTCGACGGCGCCAACAAGGATGCCTTTGAGGAGGTCTTTGAGGCCGAGGATGCCCCCAAGGAGGCTGCCTCCATCCAGCGCATCCGCGCCAACTCCAGCATCATGAAGCTGCGGAAGCTTCTGGTTGCCAACCGTGGCGAAATTCGTGAGTAGCAACCAATTCTGGGGATCTGGGGAGTGCCACTCCCCAGATCGGAGTGACGGGTAAACAATTGGCGCCAACGAGCTTTGCTAACAGCTATCTAGCTATTCGTGTATGTGTGAACCCGATCGGCAGCCTCTTCCCCGACTTATTCGTGTTAGAAACTTCACGATGTGAAAAAAAATCAGGCCACAGGGTTGGTGAATATACTAACATGACGCTTCTCTATACAGATCTTCAGAACCGTGAGTTTCCATTCCCTCTTTCGTACCCCAAAATGACGTAGCTAACAATTACAGGCCCACGAGCTGTCCCTCCACACCGTGGCTGTCTTCTCCTACGAGGATCGCCTGAGCATGCACAGACAGAGTACGTCCAATCGCCACGATTATCTATTTCATTTCCTTTGATCCTCGTCTCTAACAAAAACAGAGGCCGATGAGGCCTACGTCATTGGCAAGCGCGGCCAGTACACCCCCGTCGGCGCCTACCTGGCCGGCGACGAGATCATCAAGATCGCCGTCGAGCACGACGTCCAGATGATCCACCCCGGTTACGGTTTCCTGTCTGAGAACGCCGAGTTCGCCCGCAACGTCGAGAAGGCCGGCATTATCGTATGTTCCAGTCGCTCCTTCTTCTTTGCGCTCTTGCCGCTCGCGGCCGTCTGTGTCGCACCTTCTGTTTGCGCTCTTCTAACAACGCTAGTTCGTCGGCCCGAGCCCTGATGTCATTGACGCCCTCGGTGACAAGGTCTCTGCCCGCAAGCTGGCCATTGCCGCCAACGTCCCCGTCGTCCCCGGTACCGAGGGCGCCATCGAGACCTACGAGGAGGTCAAGAGCTTCACCGACGAGTACGGCTTCCCCGTCATCATCAAGGCTGCCTACGGTGGCGGTGGCCGCGGTATGCGTGTCGTCCGCGAGCAGAGCGAGCTCAAGGAGGCTTTCGAGCGCGCCACGTCCGAGGCCAAGTCTGCTTTCGGCAACGGCACCTGCTTCGTCGAGCGCTTCCTCGACAAGCCCAAGCACATTGAGGTCCAGCTGCTTGGTGACAACCACGGCAACATGGTCCACCTGTACGAGCGTGACTGTTCCGTCCAGCGCCGTCACCAGAAGGTCGTCGAGATCGCCCCCGCCAAGGACCTGCCCGCCGAGACCCGCGATGCCATCCTGGCTGACGCTGTTCGCCTCGCCAAGTCGGTCAACTACCGCAACGCCGGTACCGCCGAGTTCCTGGTCGACCAGCAGAACCGCTACTACTTTATCGAGATCAACCCCCGTATCCAGGTCGAGCACACTATCACGGAGGAGATCACGGGCATTGACATCGTCGCCGCCCAGATCCAGATCGCTGCTGGCGCCACGCTCGAGCAGCTCGGCCTCACCCAGGACCGCATCTCGACCCGCGGTTTCGCCATCCAGTGCCGTCTCACGACGGAGGACCCCGCCAAGGGCTTCCAGCCCGACACGGGCAAGATCGAGGTGTACCGCTCTGCCGGTGGTAACGGTGTGCGTCTCGACGGTGGCAACGGTTTCGCCGGTGCCGTCATCACACGTAAGTCTAGGACCCACTTTTACCCGAAAGACCCACTTTTCCAATATGCATCACGAAGTCGAGACATCACGAACTTTTTTGATTCTTTTTGGATTCTTTCGGTTCTTTTGAACAATACAGCTAACATCCTTGAGCCTTCTATGATTCTCTTTTGACCAAATTGGTTTGCCACGGCTCTACGTACGAGATTGCTCGTCGCAAGGTCCTCCGTGCGCTCGTCGAGTTCCGTATCCGCGGCGTCAAGACCAACATTCCCTTCCTTGCTTCGCTCCTCACGCACCCCCTCTTTATCGACGGCAACTGCTGGACCACGTTCATCGATGATACCCCGGCGCTCTTCGACCTTGTCGGCAGCCAGAACCGTGCTCAGAAGCTGCTGCAGTACCTTGGTGACATTGCCGTCAACGGCAGCAGCATCAAGGGCCAGGTCGGCGAGCCCAAGCTCAAGTCCGACATCATCTACCCGACGCTGCTCGACGATGCCGGCAACGCCATTGACGTGTCGAAGCCGTGCACCAAGGGTTGGCGCCAGGTCATTGTCGAGCAGGGCCCCAAGGCTTTCGCCAAGGCTGTCCGCGATAACAAGGGCTGTCTGTTGATGGACACCACCTGGCGTGACGCCCACCAGTCGCTCCTGGCCACCCGTGTCCGCACGGTCGATCTGCTCAACATTGCCAAGGAGACGAGCCATGCTCTGAGCAACCTGTACTCGCTCGAGTGCTGGGGTGGCGCCACTTTCGACGTCGCCATGCGTTTCCTCTACGAGGACCCCTGGGACCGTCTCCGTGCCATGCGCAAGCTGATCCCCAACATCCCCTTCCAGATGCTGCTGCGCGGCGCCAACGGTGTTGCCTACTCGTCGCTGCCCGACAACGCCATTGAGCACTTTGTCGAGCACGCCAAGAAGAACGGTGTCGACATTTTCCGTGTCTTTGACGCCCTGAACGACGTCGACCAGCTCGAGGTCGGCATCAAGGCTGTCCACAAGGCCGGCGGTGTTGCCGAGGGCACCATTTGCATTTCGGGCGATCTGCTGAACCCCAAGAAGAAGTACAACCTGGCCTACTACCTGGACCTCGTCGACAAGCTCGTCAAGCTCGACATCCACGTCCTGGGCATCAAGGACATGGCTGGTGTGCTCAAGCCCCAGGCCGCCCGCCAGCTGATCGGCTCCATCCGCAAGAACTACCCCGACCTGCCCATCCACGTGCACACGCACGACTCGGCCGGTACTGGTGTTGCCTCCATGGTTGCCTGCGCTGAGGCTGGCGCCGACGCCGTCGATGCTGCCACTGACAGCCTGTCGGGCATGACCTCGCAGCCCAGCATCAACGCCATCATGGCCTCGCTCGAGGGCACCGGTCTGGAGCCGGGCCTCAACGTGCACCACGTGCGCGCCCTCGACACCTACTGGGCGCAGCTGCGTCTGCTGTACTCGCCCTTCGAGGCGCACCTGGCTGGCCCCGACCCCGAGGTCTACGAGCACGAGATCCCCGGTGGCCAGCTGACCAACATGATGTTCCAGGCCTCGCAGCTGGGTCTGGGCTCGCAGTGGGCCGAGACCAAGAAGGCCTACGAGCACGCCAACGAGCTGCTCGGCGACATTGTCAAGGTCACGCCCACCTCCAAGGTTGTTGGTGACCTGGCCCAGTTCATGGTCTCCAACAAGCTGGGTCCTGAGGACGTCAAGGCCCGTGCCTCGGAGCTCGACTTCCCCGGCTCGGTCCTCGAGTTCTTCGAGGGTCTTATGGGCCAGCCATACGGCGGTTTCCCCGAGCCGCTGCGCACAAACGCCCTGCGCGGCCGCCGCAAGCTCGACAAGCGCCCTGGTCTGTTCCTGGAGCCCGTCGACTTTGCCAAGGTCCGCAAGGATCTCGGCAAGAAGTACGGCCCTGTCTCCGAGACGGACGTTGCCTCGTGGATCATGTACCCCAAGGTCTTTGAGGACTACAAGAAGTTCACCGACAAGTACGGCGACCTGTCGGTCCTGCCCACCAAGTACTTCCTGTCCAAGCCCAGCATCGGCGAGGAGTTCCACGTCGAGCTCGAGCGCGGCAAGGTCCTCATCCTCAAGCTCTTGGCCATTGGCCCTCTGTCCGAGAACACCGGCCAGCGCGAGGTGTTCTACGAGATGAACGGTGAGGTTCGCCAGGTCACCATTGATGACAAGCAGGCCTCGGTCGAGAACGTCAGCCGCCCCAAGGCCGACCCCACCGACTCGAGCCAGGTCGGTGCTCCCATGGCTGGTGTTCTTGTCGAGCTCCGTGTCAAGGAGGGCACCGAGGTCAAGAAGGGCGACCCGCTTGCTGTTCTCAGTGCCATGAAGATGGAGATGGTCATCTCGGCGCCGCACAACGGTGCTGTTGCCGGTCTCGTCGTCAAGGAGGGCGACTCTGTCGACGGCTCCGACCTGGTCTGCCGGATAACCAAGGCATAAAGGGTTGGGTTGACGACCACAATTGGCGTATCTTGTGTCATCTCTTGGGAGGAAAAGTCTATTTAGATCGATTAGATCATAACGGCGCTGTTCTGCACACGGTCTGCAGCAACCATAGGTAACGTAAAGGGCAACGGGTAGCGGCCACAAGCAACGGAGAAATGGCCACTGGAGGGCGCCCGCGGGCTACACAGTACTTTAGTTTGTTTTCTTTGCATTTATTGGCTTTGCGTAGTGCTATTCAATTGACTACATACAATCATTTCTGGGATTTTGACTGTAAATGTGATTGTGATTGTACGTGAAAATCAATTGAAGCATAGGTGGTGATGCTCGGATATATGCATATAAGTGAACCTCGTTAGGCGCATACAAGTTGTCAAATTAAAGTGGACCCAAATCTTATCGCTTATCGCCACCAAAATTTTTGGACGGCAGAAAACAGAAAAAAGCTGCAGCGGTAGGCACTAAGAAAAAAAAGTAGCAGGAACCAACTGCAAGTCAGGAACATCGCTCCTGCCGTACATCACCAACATTGCCATGCCTGCCTTTACAAGAAACTAGACACTACGGCGGCCGCAATTACCCCTGAATAGCCTCGCCCCTTTCTTCTTTTCCTCCTTTCTTTCCTTTATCCTCAATCCCTCCACGACTTTCCACACACAGGCCGCCCACCGCCCATCATGCCGTACAAAACGGCAGGCCGCATCGCGAAAGCGCAGCGGACAAAAAAGGCGCCCGGCCAGCAACACCAAAAGAACCACCGCTGGGAGTCCTTTAGCAGCAAAATCGCCCAGCTGCACTCGCTCGATCCTCTCCACAAAGTTCGCCGCCATGACCTCGACGCCGACGCCGCCGGCGACTTGTCCGCGACCACCTCCTACTTCCGCAACGGCCTCGAGCGATGGACCGACCTCAACCTCTCGCGCGGCTTCACGGCCTTCCGCCGTGCCGTCACGCCCCTCTGCGACAGCTTGGCTCAGATCCTTCACTTTGAGGACCGCATCATGGATCACCTGGCCACCTCGATTCGCGAGAGTCAGGGCCAGGACGACGGCCGCGAGGCACTGGAGCCGCTGCTCGACCTGCTGACGCACTTTGCCCATGATCTGGGCAGCCGCTTTGTCGCCCGCGGCTACGATGCCCGCGCTTTTGCTCTGCTTGTCGATGTGGCACGACACAACACTGGCGCCGGCATTTCTCGGTCACATCACCAGCAGAACCACGAGCTCGACGCTGCTGTCATTGAGTGGACGTTTACCTGCTTGACCTTCCTGTTCAAGTACCTGTCAAAACTGCTCGTGTCAGACCTGCGGCCAACCTACGATATTCTCGCTCCTCTTCTTGGCCGGCCAGACATTCCGACGCCGACTCCTGCTCCTGCTCCGACGACCGAAGACGCTTCCTCCACAACCCCCCCTACCTCGACTCCCTCCCTCCCACGAGTGCCCGGACACATTGCACGGTTCACGGCTGAGGCTCTAAGTTTTCTCGTCCGCATGACGGCCAATCCGTCCCGGCGAGACTCGGCTCTGCCTCGTATTGTTGGTCACATCCGCGACGACCTTCTCCGTGCCACTGAGGCGGCCACCCAGAAGATGAAGCACAGTAATAAGAAGGTCAACACCGTTCAGCTCTACACTCAGGGTGTCATGACCCTCTTTGCCGAGTCGACCAAGGGTCCCAGCATGACCCTGCGTCTATCTTCGGCTGAGCTGTTTGTCGGCATGCTGCGTGCCATCCCCGAGAACGAGCTGGATCCTCAACAGACGGCAAATGGCACACCATGGACGGACGTGTGCTGTGGTGTTCTTACGAGTATTATCCACCACGCGAACCAGGAGGCTCTGAAGCCCGTAATTGAGGCCGTCCTGGCCGAGGCAGCTTCAGCAACAAAGAAGGTCGTTCCGGCAACAAAAGCCAAGAAATCTGCTGCCGTCACTTCTGGCCCATGGAGACTCTCCGTCTTCATCCGCCTCTTTGGCGTACTAGCCGGTGTCCGCGGTGGCTTTAAGATCAGCGACTGGACGGCCCTCGTCCCTGCCCTAGCCGAGACACTGGAGGCTATGGCCGCAGCACCCGAGTCACAATGGCCGCCATTCACACCTCCTACATCAGACGAGCCGGCGTCACCTGTCTGGCGCTACATTGCCGCCAACGTCGCCATTGTCTGGAACAACGCGCCTCCCTCTGACCTCCGCCCCCAGCTCAACTCGATCACAAAATCCTTGGACCGCGAGCCGCTAGCCCGCTGGTTCGTCCCCTTCTGCGCCTACGCCGCCGAGCTCAACTCTCAAAAGTTCCACAGCACACTCCAAACCCCTTTCCAGGCCTTTGTCTCGGCACACTGGGCACACGACGGCAATGAGGATATCCTGTGCGCCGTCCTGGCCGACATGGTCCACGCCGGCGCATTCCCCGTTGACCGTGAGCGGCTCAAGCTCCCGCAGTCATGGCAGGACAGCATCGTGCGCAAGTTCGAGCAGCTCGAGGCCACTCCATTCCCTGAGCGTGGTGTCTACGGCAAGGACCCAGAGACTTGGCGCGACCACTGCCTGCCCAAGTATGCCGCCCTCCTCGGTGTACTCGACACCACAATCGTCCACCCATCGACGCCCGCCCGCATTTCCGAGCTGCTGCTGCGCAAACTTAAGCTGGCATTGCGCCCGACCTCGCCACAACTCGCCAACAACGACGAGACCACCTTTATCGTCACGCAGGGTTTCCGTGCCTACCTACGCATGACCAAGACCCTAGCCGGTAAACCCGATGCTGGCCTGCGACCACTTCTGCGGGCCGCCGCGCCGCGGTTTGCTCGCCGGACTGGTTTCCTTGAGGCCCTTCTTCAGTACGAGCAGCTGGTTCCCGAGGAGCCTGTTTCGCAGGACGAGAAGAAGGACAAGAAGAAGTCAGAGGTCGACGATGAGCAAGACGAGGATGATCCTTTTGTCAAGGTCTTGGTCGCCAACCTCTCCGCACCTTCTCACCCCCTGCGCCTCGTCTCCCTCAAGATCCTCGAACGCATCGGCGACAGCAACACCACCACCGACCTGGCCACGTTCCCCGACCACGCCAACGCGCTCGGCATCATGCTGCAGACCGAAGATATCGGCTTCGCCCCGCATAATGTCCGCAACATTGCCGCCCATCTGCGCAAGCTCGCCCAGGTCTATGCGCACGTCAGTCCCGGCTCCTGGATCCAGGCCGCCATCCCTGCTTTCCTCTTTGGCATGCTGTCCGTACCGCTCGCTCCTGTCTGGGACGACGCCGTCAAGGCCATGAAGCAGGTCGCCGAGACCAACAAGACTGGTGAAGAGGCCATTTCTACCCTGGCCTTTGACTGGCTCGATGTTGCCTCGTCCTCCTCGCGCCGTTCTGCTTATTCTGGGATGGCCGAGACTAGCAGCAGCACCCACAACAACCACGGCACCCGCAAGGGCAACGCGCCTCGTCTGCCGCCGACCGATTTCGAGTGTTTCAAGCTCGACAAGCTCACCGATATGGCCCAGCAGACCGAGTCTCTTGTCGCTGACCCTTCCGCTGTCATGCTGCAGGCCTTCCAGATCAAGCAGGAGGCTGTGCCCGCATACGCTGGCTACGAGCGTGGCAAGGCCCTGAAGGTTCTCGCAGCGATGCCCAGTGTCGCCGAGAAGCGGTCTCGTAAGCTGGTGCCGCACCTGCTGTCTTGGACTGAAGACGTTGGTCCTCGTATCGAGGCGACCACCGACGATGACCAGGACGACGAAGACGCTGCTGAAGATGTCGAAGAGGAGGCCCAAGAGAACGGCGACGACGAAGAGATGGAGGATGCTGAGGATGCAGATGCCGACGCCGATGCTGCCAATGATGAGCTCGGCAGCTGGTCCTTCCCCGACAAGAAAGCCCTCATTGTCGTCTTCTCACTCTTCACTAACTCCCAGGTGCTCTACCAGCATGAAAAGGCCTACGACGCACTGCTCAAGCTGCTGGCCAATGGCGACATTGAGATCCAGCGTCTCGCCCTTAAGGCCCTTCTTGCCTGGCGCCAGGACAGCGTCGTCAAGTACAAGGAACAGCTCGACAACCTGCTGGACGAGAGCAAGTTCAAGAACGAGCTCACGCTGCTCATGCAGTCCGACGACGAGAACAGCGCCAACGGTATCCAACCAGAGCACCGTGCCGACTTGATGCCCGTGCTGCTGCGTCTGCTGTACGGCCGTACTATTTCCAAAAAGGGCGCCGCCAGCGGTCGCCAGGGTCTCCATGCCACCCGTCTATTTGTCATCCGCCATCTGGATGTCGCAGGTGTCGGTGGTTTCTTGCAGGTGGCTCTCGGCAGCCTCCAGGGTGTGCGTGTCCTTGAGGGTGAGGGTGAGGAGGCTACGCTCCGCGAGAGCATCTTCCCTAGTGCTGGTGGCGCCTCTGCCTTTGACGGCGAGGACGATGCTCTCCTCTCGGCTCGCAAGCAGGTCGGTGTGCTCAACATGCTCGAGCCCATCATTAACGAGCTGGGCAGCAATGTGACGCCATTCCTCGACCCACTCATCAACGCCACGCTTTACTGTTTGATCTGTGCCTCGCGCGGTCTGCAGAACGCGACACTCGCTGCCGCCGAGCAGAACAATGATGCAGAGGAGGATGCTGAGGACGACGAGGAGTCTGGCAAATCGTCGGCCAACACGTCTCTCATGCGCACCGCCAAGACTGCCGCACTCCGCTGCCTGTGCGCCCTGTTCCGCAACGCCCCCGATTACAACTGGATTCCCTTCCGTGACACCATTGTGGCCGAGGTCATCAGCCCCGTCATTGAGCGCCTGCCTCAGGAGACCACCCAGGGTGTCTCCTGGACCTGGAAGCTGCTATCCACCTGGGCACAGCTTCCCCAGTGCGTCCTCTTCCTGTCGGTCGATGCTCGCATCCTGCCCAAGATCCTCGAGAGTCTGGCCGCAAAGGCCAAGGACGTCGTCAAGATCCATGCTCTCAGCATCGTCAACAGCCTTGTGCAGCTCGCTGCCACGAACGTGGCTGTCTCCACCGACCTGCTCATGCCCAACATGGATACCGCCCTTATGCGCCTCAGTGCTGTCCTCCGGTCCACAGCCGACGGTAGCACCACTGGCGGCAGCGAAATCAGCCGCGGTCTGCTCGAGGCCTGTGTCGACACTGTCGTCGCACTCGCCCCGCTTGTCCAAGCTACCACCCACGTCCGCAGCCTCGTCGACATTGCCACCTGGCTCCTCAACCAGCCCTCGCGCCGCGTCAACCCCCGCGTCAAGGGTTCGCTGCTGCTTTTGCTCGAACGCTTCATTCAGCTGGACAGCGAAAACGGTGCGGAGCCCGATAAGGCGCTCCAAGAAAAGGTCTACACGACCATCTCGTCGCTCTTTTCCTTCTTCAAGGATCGCGAGAACAGCCAGACTCTGTGCCGCGTGCTGTCCGTCTTTGCGGCCGCCCAGAACGGCAAGGGCAAGGAAGTCGCTGCCTACCGCGAGCAGCTTCAGACCGTGGCCGACCTGTGCTTTGCTCTCAACTCGTACAATGAGAGCCAGCTTGACGAGCCTGACTACGACCGCCGCCTGGCCGCCTTCGGTACCATCTCACGGACCAACGAGGATGCTATTCAATTGACGGCGCAGCAGTGGCTCCCCATCCTGCACAACATGCTCTTCTTTGTGCGTGTTGACGAAGAGTACGGTATTCTGTCGTCCAACGCCGCCGACTGCCTCTGCAAGCTCATTTCGGATGCCACCGATCCCAAGACGCACATGCCCAAGGAGGACACCGAGGACGCCAAGGAACTTTCTGGCTACCTGACATCGCTCATCCTGCCTGCTATCTATGCAGGCGCTCGCGACGCCTCCGAGACAGTTCGCCGTGGTATTGCGCGCACGTTTGGCTTCCTTATTGCGACGCTGCGTTCATGGCCGCCGGTCTCTGACCTTGCCCCTCTTGTCCCGCTCGACTCCATCGACGAGGCTCACGTAGAGGCAATCGACGACGAGGATGTTGATGTCAACATGGATGACACGGGCGACGCCGACAACGACAAGGAGGTCAACCGCGCCTTCTTTGCCAACATTCTCAACACGACCGTCGCCAAGCAGATCCAGGCGATGCAGGTTCTGGAAGGCATCAACACGCGCCAGCCGCTCGGCAGCAAGAACGTCAGCCAGTTCTTCATCCCCTTCCTCGAGCACTTTATCTTTGACCGCGAAGACGGTGTCGACGACCGTGGTCTCGGCGCCCAGGCCACCAACACGATCGCCATGCTAGCCTACTCGCTCGAGTGGAACCAGTACCGCGCCATGCTGCGGCGCTTCATCACGTTTATCGAGACGAAGCCCGAGCTGCAGAAGCAGGTCGTGCGCCTACTCGACAAGGTTGTCGATGCCGTCGCCGTGTCTGCCGAAAAGGAGATCGATGGCGCCGACACGGCCATGACTGATGCAATTCCTGCCACCCCGACCGTCAAGGGCCGCCTTGCTGCCACCCTGCCCGACGCCCAGAAGCTCTCGGACGAGGTGCTCAACAACTTGACGCCGTCTCTGGTTGACCACTTGCACGACAAGGACGAGGAGACGGTCAGTGCACGTGTGCCTGCTGCCATCATCCTCGTTAAGCTTCTCAACCTGTTGCCCCCCGAGACGCGCGACCAGCGCCTGGCTGGTGTCCTGACGGACGTTTGCCACATTCTGCGCAGTAAGAACTGGGACTCGCGCGAGATGGCCCGCGAGACGCTTTCGCGGATTGCCACGATCCTCGGCTCAAGCGCTTTTGGATTCGTGCTCAAGGAGCTGCGCGGTGCTCTGACCCGCGGTTACCAGCTGCATGTGCTCTCGTACACTGTCCACACGCTGCTGCTGACGGTCATCCCGCAGTTTGCACAGGGCGATCTCGACTACTGCATCGAGCCCCTCATGACCGTGATTATGGACGACGTGTTTGGCGCTGCTGGTGAGGAGAAGGATGCCGACGAGTACGTCAGCAAGATGAAGGAGGTTAAGAAGAGCAAGAGCCAGGACTCGCTCGAGCTCATTGCCAAGAACGCGTCTGTCAGCCAGCTCGGCGTTCTCGTGCAGCCGCTGCACATGCTGATGCTGGAGCGTATCACCAAGCACGTCGCCACCAAGATCGACACGCTGCTGGCACGCATTGCTGCTGGTCTTGCACAGAACCCGGCCGTGGCCGAGACTCGCGACACTTTAGTCTTCTGCTACGAGATCATCCAGGACGTGTACCGCAGCCGGACGCCTGCCGGCCAAGACCGCAAGATCGACCCGCGCATCAAGAAGTTCTTGTTCCAGAAGACGGAGCGCAACAATGCGGGCCAGCGCAAGGCCGGCAAGTTCACGTACAAGCTGATCCAGTTCGCGCTGGACGTGCTGCGGACGGTTCTGCGCAAGTACGACTCGATTCGCACGGCCGAGAACATTGCCGGTTTCATTCCTGTTCTGGGTGACGCCGTTGTCGTGGGCGAGGAGGATGTCAAAATTGCTGCTTACAAGCTGCTCGTCGTACTCGTCAAGGTGCCCTTCCCCGACATGACGGCGTTTTCGGGCCTGTACCAGGTGTGCACCAAGGAGGCCATCAAAACGATCAGCACGGCCACCACGACTTCAAGTGATCTGGCTCAGTCGGCCCTCAAGCTCGTGTCTGTCGTTCTTCGCAGCCGCCACGACGACGTTCCTGTGCGCAGCATCTCCGTCGACGCGCTGCTCACCAAGCTCAAGGACGACCTGACCAACCCGCTGTACCGCCACGTCACGTTCAACTTTGTGCGCGCCGTGCTCGACCGCAAGATCGAGTCGGCTGTTGTCTACGACACGCTCGATTACATTGGCACGGTCATGATCACCAACGACGACCAGGACACGCGCGACCTCGCGCGGCGCGCCTTCTTCCAGTTCCTGCGCGAGTACCCGCAGCGGCGCAAGCGCTGGGAGCGGCAGCTCGAGTTTATCGTGGCCAACTTCAAGTACGACCGCGAGGGCGGCCGGCTGTCGGCAATGGAGATTGTGTATATGCTGCTGCTCAAGGCGACGGCGTCGCTCGACACGCCCGCCGCCGCAGCCAGCGACCCCTTTGTCCAGGACATTGTCGGCGCTTCTTTCCTGCCGCTCGTCATGGTGCTCGCCAACGACGAGAGCAGCAAATGCCGCAGAGTGGCGGGCGCGCAGCTGACGGCGATGCTGTCGATGGCCAAGCGCGAGTACGTCAACGAGTTCCTCAAAATGTTTCGGACGTGGCTGGCGGCGGATGCACGCTCGGATCTGGGCTCGCTCAAGATGGGTCTCGAGCTGTTCGGCGTGTACTTTGCGTCCTTTGGCCAGGACGACAGCGACGAAGAGTCGGGTGTCCCGGTGACATCGCTGCCCTCGCCGGCCCTGTCGACGACCCAGGTCCAAGACATCCAGTCGGTCATTGCCCGCGTCACCGAGCTGCTGGCGTCCGACAAGGTCCGCCGCGGCGAGGTGTACAGCAAGCTGATCACGACGGCACTTGAGACGGTGCAGACCATGGTGACCAAATTCCCCGTCCTCGCTCTCGACAAGAAGCTCTCCGAGGACCTGTGGAATGGCATCGAGCAGTGCCTGTGGCACGGCACGCACGCTGTGCGCATGGCAGCTATGCGCCTTGTCGGTCTGTACTTGGCCGACTTTGCCGGTGCGAGCAAGAATGCCGAGGCTGAGCCAGGCACCGCCTTTGCTGGCTCTTACGGCATGACCCTCGACGACGAGGCCGTCTCTCGTCTTGTGCGCGGCTGCTTGAGTGTTTTGTCGGGCAGCAGTGGCGATGATGTCGATCCGGTCGAGGCCGAAGAGGCGGCCAAGATGCTGGTGCGTCTCGGCCAGTACCTCCGGCCCGAGCCTGAAGATGATGACGAAGACGAGAGTGATGATGAGGAGGAAGAGGAGGTGACGGAGGACAAGGACGAGGCTGGTGACGAAGAAGACGAAGGTGAGATTGTTGACGAGGACGAGATCGAAGACAAAGACGAAGAGGAGGAGGCCGCTCAGAAGAAGCGTCCCATCGACCGCCGCTACGTGCTCCTGCGCCTCGCCCGCATCGTCCGCCGCGAAACCCCGCCCAAGGTCGCCTCGCTCGTGCCCAAGCTGGCAGCCATGGCTGTTTTGGATGCCTTCTGCAGCGTTCCCGGCCGCAAGGCCAGCCACCCGGCCCACTTCAAGTCGCTGTCGTCCGTGGCCGTCCGCGCCATTCTGCGGCCACTGCGCAACCTGACGGACACGTCGATCCCGCCGCCGTTCTCGGCCGACCCGCAATTTGCGCCCCGATACGACGACCTCAAGATGGGGGCGCAGTCGCTGATGGACGCGCTCGAGACGCGCCTGGGCACGACCGAGTACACACAGAACCTTCTGGCGGTCGGTGCGGCGACGCGCGACCGCCGTCAACACCGTGCGACGAAACGCAAGATCGAGGCCGTGGCCCAGCCGGAAAAGTACGGCCGCGACAAGCGCAAGAAGCTGGACAAGAAGAAGGAGCGGCGCAAGGAGCGTGGACTGGAGCACCGCGGTGCACGGTGGGGATATTAGGGGGAGTGAAGAGTGTGTAGCGGACGATAAGTGTGTTTTACTGTTTCACGGCGTTGGGATACCAAAAAGGATCAAAAGCATATTGGGATTTCGTTTCGTTTCATTTTGTTTCGCATAGACCATATATACAGCATCAGCATCATTGTTGCTTTGATTTTCCAGCTTAATTTACATTTTCTTGAGTCTCAGAAAGATGTGCATAGACAGTATTGAGTGTGTATCATGTTTTATATTAGGAGAATGCGCTTCAAGATGGAGAAGGGATAATGTGACAGCCTGCCGTGGCAGCATATGCAAAAATGACAACTAAACGCCCCAACTCATATATCATAACCAAATACCAAACGCCAGTAAATGTTTTCAGCGCCCCCCATTCAACCTTTCCTCTCATCATTTAGTCAGCTCATCATTCACCTCTCATCTTGGACCGCTCACTCCTTCTTGGCCGTCTGGAAAGTCGATCCCGGCGCCGACTCTACTCCGCCTTCGCCAGCCTCGCCTTCGCGCTTCTTCTTGTCGCGCGGCCGCGGCAGCATGACATCCTCCGCCTCCAGCCGCCACGACCGCTCGGTGGTGGTGCCGTCCTCCCAAAACTCAATGTCGCCGTCCTCGCCCAGCGTGCCCCGCTTCACCAGCTGGCCCTTTTCGCGCATAATGTCTTCGATTGTCCGTCCGCCGCCTTCTTTTGTCAGGGGCCCGAAAATGCCCAGGTGATCGCTGATAATGTGCCGGTTGCGGCAGCTGGGGCACGTGATGAGGACCGCGCCATGGTGGTAGCCGTGTTTCGAGACGTTGTGCGACGAGCGCGTGCCGCAAGGACGGCAGGTGAAGGTAAGTTCGTAGTGCGGAGCGAGCCCGACTTTGGGGCCTGTCGCAGACTTGTCGGCGTCGGCAGCGAGGCCAGTGCCAGTCTCTGTGTCGGTTTCGGCAGCTTCACTGGCATTCTCCGCTGCCTTTGGACGAGGAATGTTATGTGCGAGTCGAACGAAAGTGAGTGCCTGGGGCGATGTTTTCAAGGATGGAGACGATGATGGCAGTAGTAGAGAGACAGGCGAGGGACGGCGCGCAAGCTGACGTAGCGCAAAAGAGGACGAAGAAAGGGATGATGATGTTGTCGCGGCGCCGCGTTGCGTAAGTGTCGAAAGAGGCTGTGTCGCAAAGCGCGACAGAGCTTGTCGGGAAGCCATGACTAACAGAAGCCAACCAAAAAAAAGTGACCAAAAGAATGAGGTATCTTGTGATGCAGTAGAAATGTGGTGTTGTGGTTTTGAGTCTTTGTTTGAGATTTTCAGTTAATGTATGCGTACAAGTTGGTCTAGAAAAAGTGACCTTGGGTGTTGCTGTTTTGCGTTTTAATTGTTCGTGGTGATGGTTGAAGGTTCTTTTTCAAATTCAAAGATCTACGTCAACTGTTGGAAAACCACTTGCTTCTGTGACTTTCTGTCGGCGTATCGATAAAGCGGTACTTATCGATAAGACCATCTTTTATCGGGGTTGTGATTAGCGGATTCAGGGCCTTTAAACCACTATTTTCACGTGCATCCTCTTTTCTGTGGCCGCTAATTGGCCACTGGTGGCGGCAGCCCCTAAGCTATTGGTTGCTTTTTGGAGTCGGCAGCTGTGATTGGACAAAATCAGCAGTGCTCACTGCTCGACAAGGCGCGAGTTGGGGCAGGCAAACCAAACGAACGTCGTTCTGTGCAGCGGGGTTCACTCGTTCCTTCCCTTCTTGTCATTTTCCATCTTCCATCAAGCAACGAGGCAGGAGCTCGACAGCCCAGCATCGACAGCAGGACTGTGAAAACGAAGCCGGCAGGAACGACGCTCGATACCAAATCATTGGATGCACCTTCCATTCACCAACGACGACGATACGACACTTCCCTTCATGGGCCGAACCTTGCACCTTCCCCGTTAACGCCAGCCAAGCCCGAGTACCGTGACTTTAACCTCACTCGACGGCTTTCGACCCTTCTCAGCAGCCGCGCTTCACGATACCTCCTTTTTACGCCATCTCTTCGCACACAGTGTACTTCGCCTCTTCATCGACCATCATAACTAAGTTCAAGGCTACGCGGCCACGCTTCACAATAGCCTCATTCATCAAGACACAAAGCACACAACCCCTACGCTATAATAGCACACCAGATGACTGGATGGCTTTTACGACAGCCTCACATTTAAATACTCTACATTTTGCCCGTCGTTGTCCTCTCCTCTGCGTTCGAACTTAAAACGCACAAAAAAAATCCCAACCTATTCGACATTTTCCGACGTGCTTGTCTTCATCAGCAACGCCTTTCAACTTTCAAGTTTCAACCTGCCTCGATATCCTGATATCTCGACTTCTTGAATTTTCGACATTCCGAATTCTTGATAAGTCGACACCCTCCAGTTCAAGCCAGTCTGAGTTCTGGCTTATTCTCAGATCTGCTGCCCACAATGTACAAGGGCAAGATCAAAGCGCCGCGACGAGTAAGTACTCGTGGATCTCATATGATTCAGAAAATCGAAGAAATAAAAAAAAATCCAAAATTCACCGTACTAACACTCACAGGTCGGTGGTGTTGCCCGTACCGTAGGCGGCGTTGACGATTTCGAAGAGAACTGGGGCCTTATCCGCGACGCCCTCAACGACATCCACAACCAAAATGCGGGCAAGCTGTCCTTTGAGCAACTGTACCGCGCGTCGTACAAGAGCGTGCTAAAAAAGCGCGGCGAGGACTTGTATAACCGCGTCAAGGGCTTTGAAGAGGGCTACTTCCACGACAAGGTGATTGTGCTCATCTGGCCGCTGGTCACGCAAGGTCTGGTGGCTGTGAGTCTTCACAATGCCGCGAGCACAACCGCACACAGCCGGCGCGAAATGGGCGAGCGGTTGTTGCGGGGCCTCAAGGAGACGTGGGAGAAGCACAACATGTCGATGAACATGGTGGCGGATGTGCTGATGTACCTGGACCGCGACGCGCAAGACTCGAACCGGCCGTTTATCTACGCGACAACAATCGGCCTGTACCGCGACCACATTCTCAAAGCGCAGCTGCCGCCGTCAATATGGAACGCCCAGTCCGACCAGTTCGCCGGAAGCCAGACGAGCGGAAGTGCAAACGGAAACGGAAATTCTAATGGCACTTCCAACGGCAACGGCGTTTTACGGCACCCCACCATCTACACGACTCTCTCGGCCGTCCTGCTCGACCAGATCAACATGGACCGCGACGGCGAGATTGTCGACCGCCCGCTCCTGCGCAGCTGCGTCGCTATGCTCGAGGCGCTGTACGAGACGGACGAGGAGCAGGAGGACGAGAAGCTGTACGCGACCTGGTTTGAGCCGCAGTTTTTGCAGGCGACGACCGATTTCTACAAGGCCGAGTGCGATAGGCTCTTAAGGGAGGGCGACACGCGCGTGTGGCTGCGCCAGACGCGGCAGCGGCTGCGCGAGGAGCAGGACCGCTGTGGGCACACAATCTCGCAAGAGACGATGCCCAAGGTGGCACGCGTGCTGGAGCGCGAGCTGATTGCCGCGCACCTCGAAGAGTTTCTGGGCATGGACGGCACGGGTCTCAAGGCCATGGTCGATGACAACCGCGTTGACGACCTGGCCATTCTGTACGACCTTGTGCACCGTGTCGAGTCCAAGCACGACACGCTCAAGTGGGCGCTACAGACACGCGTGATCGAGATGGGCGTCGACATTGAAAAGACGCTGCGCGAGACGGACTTTTCCGTTTCTGCCGCTGGTTCAGGCGATGCACCTTCATCAGGAACCGCCCTCTCTGCATCAGCGCAACAAACGGCCGCTGCCATCAAGTGGGTCAACGACATTCTCGAGCTCAAGGAAAAGTTCGACCAGCTGTGGCGGGACTGTTTCCAGCGCGACCTGGCGATCCACTCGGCCATTGCCAGCAGTTTTACTGAGCTGTTCCGCTTGTGCACGCGCAGTGCCGAGTATGTGTCGCTCTTTATTGACGACAACTTCAAGCGCGGCCTGCGCGGCAAGAGCGACGCCGAGATCGACGTCGCGCTCGACAAGGCCACGGTCATGGTGCAGCACGTCACCGAAAAGGACCTGCTCGAGCGCTACTACCAGAAGCACCTGGCACGCCGCCTCCTACAAAATAAGAGCGAGAACCCCGAGGCCGAGAAGTTGATGATTTCGCGCATGCAGGCGGAGCTTGGCAAGGCGTTTACCAGCAAGTTCGAGGGCATGTTCAAGGACATGACGACCTCGGAGGAGCTCACGCGCGACTACGCCGCGTACGTGCAGAACCTGGGGTCGACCAACACTTCGACGAACGCGGCGACTGAAGTGATTGATGTGGACGCTGGCGACAACGACAACGCCGCCGCCGACGACGGTGGGGGCGCAACATCGGCCCCCATCGACCTCTCTGTCAACGTTTTGACAACCAACAACTGGCCGCCCGAGGTCATGGGCCGCACCACGTCGCAGCTCGAGGACAGCCTCTCCAACGCGCCCGCCGGCTGCAACTACCCGCCCGACATCCAACGCCTGCAGCAGTCGTTCCTGAAGTTTTACCTGCAGAACCGTAGCGGCCGCGTGCTCTCGTGGGTCGGGTCCGCCGGCTCGGCCGAGATCCGCTGCCACTTTCCGCGGATTCCGGGTTACGAAAAGGGCCCGCTGAGCCGCGAGCGCCGCTACGAGGTGACCGTCTCGACGCACGGCATGATTGTCTTGGAGCTGTTCAACGCGCTGCCGCCCAAGGACGACATGTCGACCGAGACGCTGTCGTTTAGCGAGATCCAGGGCCGCACCAACATTTCCGCCCCGGACCTGACGCGCGCTCTGGCGTCCTTGTCAATCCCGCCAAAGAGCCGTCTCCTCCTCAAGACGCCCCTGACCAAATCGATCAAGCCGACCGACGTCTTTGCCTTCAACGCCCAGTTTGTCAGCAAGACCTTGAAAATCAAGGTCCCGCAGATCTCGGCCAACTCCAAGGTCGAGGGCGAGGACGAGCGCAAGTCCACCGAGGACAAGAACAACCAGACGCGCTCGCACACCATCGATGCCGCTATCGTGCGCATCATGAAGCAGCGCAAGGAGCTGACGCACACCGCTCTCATAACAGAAGTCGTCACGCAGCTCGCCAGCCGCTTCCGCCCCGAGGTGGCCATGGTCAAGAAGCGCATCGAGGACTTGCTGTCGCGCGAGTACATTGAGCGCATCGAAGACTCGGACCCGCCGGCGTACCGGTATGTTGCGTAGGGGATGCATGCGGTGTGTCCTCCGCGTGAGTGTGGCTTTGAGCCTGGTCCTGTTTCTGTGCCTGGTCGGGGTCTTGTGTTGGGTCGCGGTTTTCCTCTGACGTTGAAGGACAACGTCAGTCTTTTTTTGTATTTTCTTGGAATTATGCTGGAGCCTGTGCCTCAAATCTTTGATCTTGGTCCTGAACTCGGCTTCTTGGCCTGGTTCCGGATATCACGATCACTAGTTCTGACCACTTGTCTCCGATCTTGTTTTGTTATACCCCTCTCCCATACAGCATTGCGGGCCTGGGCGTTCATTTTGTGTTTTCATTTACTTTTCATCTAGTTGTTCCCTCCGGGGACCGGTACTTGGTACCATGTAGCGAGTCTGGGTTTTTAGACGTACGATTTGTGCAACCAGCACGAAATCAAAAATACGAATTTCAAAAGTCATTACCAAATGTATTCTTCGCTCCATCTTGGTCTTGTGCAAAGTGGTGATGATGCTTCGTTCCAGCATGAGTATTGGTCATCTAGGCACGATGTAAGTCAGCGTTGGCTCCTTGTTTCAAGCTCAGTTTCTTTCCATGTTGAAACGAGGAACAGATTTAGACGGGAATCGAAAAGGCTTTGTCTCCATCCTTGTGGCCGATCCATATCAACTTTCTGTTGCCTCAGTCCTCTTCTCGGGGACTCGGTCGCCTCTACTTTGCTAGAAGGTAACCGCTCCAATCCTTACACTTAATTCATGTCCCTGTCCTCCTGTTTTCGCCGTAGATTCTCGCCGTGAATTGCTTTTAGTCCTTCCTTGTTGCCTTTGAAACGGCCCTTTTCACGGGGAGGCGACGGTCTTCCGGTCTGTCTTGTGCTCCTTCCCCCACATCTTACATGCAGCGCCGATCAGCACCGAACACGGGGCGGCTCAACACAAGGTCTTTGAAAGAAAAGAAAAGCGGCCGACTCCCGTGACAGTATCCGCCATGACCCATTTGATGCGTGTTCGTGTCAATGTACTACGTATACGCTGAAAGGTACTTTTATTTTGTATCTTTTTGATACTCGTATCGTGACCTGTATATTCTCATTAAGGAAACGAAAAAGTCATGAAAATGGACCACATATATATCCCAGAAGTCCAGAACCCTGTACTACACACATATTATAAACACATTGTCAAACCATGCTGTCGGAAAAAAGTGTGGGAAACAAAGCAAAGCACAGACATGTTCGTAAAACGACCAAAACGTGTAGATCGGCCATCACGGCACCTGTTCGCCCTGCTCCTGCGAAGAGGGGGGAAGGGCGGCTATTTCCTGACTCATCCATATCGTTTCTCATCCCCTACAACCTCTTGGTGCGTCCGGATATCGGAAGACAGGCGGTGATGGTGTTGTCGTGATGGTGTAGCTGAAGTGTGTCTCGTGGTGTAAGACGCGATGCATGGAGAAGGTGCATGGCCAGATTTTATTGTGTATACGACCCCATCAAACCTGTCGCCCACCACTTTTCCCCGGATTAGCAATACGCTGCGCTCACATTGTCTTGGAGATGTGATACGACGATAACAAACTCGGGGGAACGGCCAAACAGTCTGGCCGTCCACAATCAAAGTACCAGTTTATCAACCACGAGAATGACCAACATGCTGACCTTAGGGATATGTGAAAATAGAAAAACACACAACTATGCATCAAAAGCTTGCAGTCTGTGATAGTTAAAAGGGTCTTGATCGTCGATAATGCTAGAAAGAAGCTTAATGGGCAGCTCGCTCTGCAAGGAGCTATGTCCAAGACAGACGTGAGATGTTGGTGTCTCCAAGATACGAAGATGCTTTGTGTTTGTATCTACCTGCCTCGCTTTAATAGGGACCGAGAAGCAGTTTATGCTTAGATACACCATCCTCGGGGTGCTGCAAGGCCCCGTCGTTTAGGCCCCAACAGAACAAAGAGACCTAGAGCTTCATCCTTGAATTTTGAAGATCACCATGTAAGTACGGAGTACCTGTCGATGTACTTGAGTACGTATGTTTTGTGCTCCATCACGGACATGCATATATGTACATGGACAGGTGGAGCATTCGAGGAAACCATGCCCCGTCGTCGAATGTCAAGATACTTGAGGTTCTGTTTGAGATACTCGAGATGTGCAAAATACATCTCCGTAATTCATCTCCGTACTTTTGATAGCGTTGATCAAGGGTCTCGCCTCCTTCTCCTCATGTCGTCTCCTCTTTTCTCTTTTGGGTCTCCTCACTTTTCCTCTTTGTCCACGTGAAAAAAAAAAAAAATTGCTGTGCAGTCAATGTCGACGCACACTCTATTCATCAATCGACCGCGTGCGTATTCGTACATCACTTGCTCCGTCTCATCATTCGCTCCATCTCTGTCTGTAACGGCAGCATCTCATTGCTCGAATATGGCCACGATATATTTCCATCTCGGCCCTTCTCAGTATGATTCATTCTTGTTCTTGTAGCTGTATCCAACGAGTTCTTCCTTGAAATTTTGTGTCTTCGCCATAGAACAACGCAGCTCTTCTTTTGTTTCTTTTTATTTTCTATGGGAAAAAAATCGTCTTAGCACTATGTTTGGAGGAGGTACGCACATCGTGGTAAGCATGTACGACTGCGTGTCGTCGATCATCTCCAAACGGCCCGTTTACCAATTTTTCGAGCCCATCCAAGTGCCCAGGTGAGCCAGTGTAGCATCCCGGCTCTTCCCCTTGTGCCGTTGCCCGATCGGGGCCAGTAAACGCCCCCTCCTTCATCGCCGATTTCCCGTTCGCCTCTGCGGCCAAGAAAGACAATGGTCTTTCTTGGCAGGCGGGAAGGCGCTCTGGCGCTGCCATGCTGGCTCGTGGGGAACGAACAGCTGTTGAAAATGGATGCACTCTGAAAAAGTCTCCGTGCACTTGGCTGTTTTTGGAGAAGCTGCCGCCCAAAACCTGGACGTTGCAGGCAGTTGCAGGCTTTCTTACATCCTTCCTCCAGCTTCTTGCAGGCTTCTTCGCAGTCTTCTCTGTACATTTCCTCGGCACGCCCATACCAAATGACGAAGGTGGCGCCCGCTGTGCCGAGAAAGGCGGCACTTTCTTGGGTGGGCATTCATGGGTTAGGCAAGTGACGCAGAGTGGTACTGGAGTGCAACTTTAGGTTCGTTCCTAACGACCGTCGTTTTTGCCGCCAATGTTCACTAATTTTTTCGTGTCTTGTAATATACATTGTTGGCAGTCATTAATCTTCAATATAAGAGAGATACGGCATGATATGTGTAGTGTCTCCAGGTATAAACACAGGTACTTTCGTTAGCACCCCGTTCTCGCTTCTGTCCCTAACGTACTGCGTTCTTCATCCCCAGAAAACAAGCGTCTTACCCACCAAAACTGCCATCAAAAGCTGGGATGAAGACAGAACTTGTTATTCAGGGTAAAAATCCTTCTTGCTTGTCACTTTCGTTTTCATCTCCGCTAAACATCTGGTGACTACATCCTCCAAGATCTGTGGTACTTGCTTCAACGACGTAATGCCACCCAAATCTGGTGTGGCTCCCATTAAGAGTATTCTCCAAAGGAAGCCGAGATCCGTGTTCACAAAATCGAGAATCGGGGATCAGAAAATCAAGAAATCCAGACTTTATTATGCACCTTCCTTCTCTTGTACATTTACTTCCCTTCTATTTCTCCATTGGGCACAAGGGCACAAACTTACAAGCTTTTGCTGCATCCTTGTGGGGAAAACTGGGTGGGTTCGGGTAAGCAAAAGCTAGCGCCTTCTCTGCTCACCCTGTGTCCTGTGCCAGCCAAAAAGTGCTGAAAGCGTACTTTCTTATTTTGACGACAGACGACAACGATGAGAAGAACCTGTGCGTATTCGGGGCCCATTCTCTCGATTTTTAGATGGCCTGCTTCCTCTCGATTCACCGACTGAATTCCTATTTCCATGATTCTTTTTGAATTGTGAACTTCTCTCACAACAGACCGCTTTGGGACCATTACATGTAACGTTCAAAGATCGACAAATGCCCACAATTCTGCCCACATTGGCTGGCGTTTTGTCTCTTTCTTTTTCAAGTTTTCAGTGGCTCGAGTGGGCATTTCAGGGCACTTTACCATCCTTTTTTCTTTGTACTCCGCGTGTTCTGCCCACAATTTAGAATAAGAGTCTGCATATTTCTGTTGGATGTCGTTTTATGCTCGGTCGTTCTTTCCTTCCCTTGTGCATGTTTGTCACGTTTTTCACCCATGGGGAAGGAGCAATCCGCGTGAAACAGCGACGAAAAGAAAAATCTGGACATTGTTCTCCATCAAAACCCACTGTAAAAGCACACGAAACACCCACTGAAAGTCCACAATGCCCACTATATTTTCCAAACATTTCGCTGTCACTGCCTGATCAGGCAGGTTCTGTGTAAGAATCACGGACAGGAAGGCCGACAAAGAAAGTGTTGTCGACATCGAATTTGCTGTGCGCCGTATTCGGCCGAGTCAGGAAGGCACGACCTGACTTACACCGAAATCGCAAACTTTGGGAAGTCGCGACTGGCAACCCCTTTTCATTGTTGTCTTAATTTTTGAAATTAACATAAAAATTTCTTTTGATTTTTATACGCCCAAGCCCAAGTCTAATTACAAGGCGTTTTATGTCTCAGATTTTGCAAGTTGTGCTAGTGCACCCTATGACGACAGTCACCAGAATTTCTTGAGAGTCGCGCAGTGGCGCCTGGTTTCGACGAACTCGTGAGGCTGTCGAGGCTTTCCCTTGGAAAAATAGCGAACAACAAAAAAAACGAAAAAGAAAACGTATCGAAACGCGTACATCCGTGATGTACACCCCCCTCGCTGTTTCTTTACCCCGTTCGCCGCGTGCTTTTGAGTGTCTTTCACAGCTCAGACATACACCACGCTATTGCCCAAATGCCGATCACCTGGGCTTCAGGGGTGATATCAAGAGAAGCCACTGAAAGGTTTTCGATGTTGTCTTTAGCTCTCGACTGCCATTCTCCCCGTGGAGTCCCCAAAGCTGGAGTGCAGCCCACGCTAACCCCGTGTGGGAGGTTTTCCGTTCGCCGCTGGGCCAGTTTTCCAGTTATTCCCAGCTTTCCCATCGAGATTCCCAGTTTTTTAAGGTTTCGTCCCAAACGTCGTCCAACGGCGCTGATGCCGTCGAGCTTTTCGATGTTAAGAGTTTTTCGTTTTCTTTTCTCCCTCGCCGTGTTGGGCCGTTCCACTAGTCGGTGTTACTACGGTGCTTTGGCGAGGCGTGGGGAAACGGGCTCGACGGGGACTAAGAGACGACTAAGAGGAGAATATGGAGTAATACAGGGGGAGGCGGCGCCCCGACTACCTGGAGCTACCCTGGAACTACCCCGAAGCCTGACTCAACACACATTTGGGGGATAAGGGGATTTAATGCCTTTGCCAGCCGGGGCCGTGCACCAAACTCGTTCGGCTCGTGATCAACGTCATTGATATGATCGCGCCCCCTACCGGGTATTAACTGTGCAAATCAGTCAATGAGACACCACGTTGTCGGCGAAAATCAAAAGAACAGAGACAAAAAGAGACAAAAACAATGTTGATTTTGGGACAGTTTATGGAAAGAAGGCGCACCACGGGGATCCAAACATCCAACGGTCATTGATTACCCACCAAGGATGCCGTATGTACTTTGTACATCGAATCTAACACGACTCATAATGAGAAACATTAGGATCTAGGCTAGACCAAACGGCGCAGTACAGAGTAAAGAAAGAAGAAATACCAACAAGGATGAGAAAGGCAAAAGACCGAACAACACACTAATCGAGAAAGGATCATCACAATGTGGACAAGAAGCGAGCACCGTGTCACGCTGCACCCGCTGGTGCATCACCAGACGGATAGTTTGTTGCGAGTCCACGGCCGGATGTCGGGCTATGGCTCCCATGGCTCCTTGGTCTGGCCTGACCATTTTTGCCTGTGTCAGCGTGTCCAACTTGCAGCTCCCAGCTCCCAGCTCCCCTGTCCTTGAGCTTGTGCTGAGAGATATGTTGGCTGGCGCGTCAGGTATATAGATATCCGGTCGCCCACTCACTTTCGCGTACTTTGTTTCTGGTGTTTACCTCAAGCATCCTCATCTCATAATTTTGTGCACCGTCAGTTTAACCAAACAATCGCCATGACGGTCGGCAACATCTACATCATCACGGCCATTGCCGTCACTGGTGGTGCCCTCTTCGGTTTCGACATTGCCTCGCTGTCGGCCGTGCTCTCCACCAACCAGTACAAATGCTACTTCAACGACGGGCCCGACGGTCCTAGCCTCAACGGCTCGCCCACCTGCTCGGGCCTGACGCCGCTGCGCCAGGGAGGTGTTACGGCGTCCATGTCGGCCGGCTCATGGCTCGGCTCGCTGATCTCGGGTATCCTGACCGACAAGTTCGGCCGCAAGACGTCCATCATGATCGGCTGTATCGTCTGGGTTATTGGCTGTATTATCACGACGGCATCCCAGAACGTGGCCATGCTCATCGTCGGCCGCATTATCAACGGTCTGTCTGTCGGTATCGAGTCCGCCCAGGTTCCGGTTTACGTCTCGGAGCTGTCGCAGCCCTCGCTGCGCGGTCGTGTCGTCGCCGCCCAGCAGTGGGCCATTACCTGGGGTATTTTGATTATGTTCTACATCTCCTATGGCTGCTCGTTCATTGGCGGCGACCCGGAGACTGCTCTCAACCCTGCTGCCTTCCGCGTGCCGTGGGCCATCCAGATGGTCCCCGCCATTTTCCTGTTTTTCGGCATGATGCTCCTCCCCGAATCGCCCCGCTGGCTCGCCAAGCACGACCGCTGGGAAGAGTGCCGCGAGGTCCTCACGCTCGTGCACGGCAAGGGCGACCCCAACTCGGTCTTTGCGCGCGCCGAGCTTCAGGACATCCGCGAGGTCGTCGAGTTTGAGGCCGCCAACTCGGATGCCTCCTATCTCGAACTATTCAAACCCAACATGATCCACCGCACCATGATCGGCCTCTTCACGCAGATCTGGTCGCAGCTTACCGGGATGAACTGCATGATGTATTACATCGGCTACATTTTTGCGATGACGGGCTACTCCGGCAATGCAAACTTGCTGGCGTCGTCGATCCAGTACATCATCAACGTTTTGATGACGATTCCGGCCCTCCTGTGGATCGACCGCTACGGCCGCCGCAACGCCATGCTTGTGGGCGCCTTCTTCATGATGATTTGGATGTACACCAACGGTGCAATCATGAAATCATATGGTGTCGTCGTCCCCGGCGGTATCAAGGGCGTCCGGGCCGAATCGATGCTGGTCACCGGCCCGGCCGGAAAGGCTCTGATCGCCTCCACCTATTTGTTTGTCGCGTCCTTTGCACCTACTTGGGGCCCTGCGTCGTGGATCTACCCTCCGGAGCTGTTCCCCCTGCGTCTGCGTGGTCTCGGCGTGTCGCTCGCCACCTCCGGCAACTGGGCCTTCAACACCGCCCTCGGCCTGTTCACACCCGTTGCTTTCGAGAACATTATGTGGAAGACCTACATTCTTTTCGGCGTTTTCTGCTCCGCAATGTTTATCCACGTCTTCTTCTTGTTCCCCGAGACCGCTGGCAAGTCTCTGGAAGAAACCGCCGCCATGTTCGAAGACCCCAACGGCTTCAAGTACCTCGGCACCCCAGCCTGGAAGACCCGCGTCTCCTACAGCAAGGCCGCCGCCGCCGAGCGCGGCAACCTCGACCCGGAGAAGCTTGCCGCCCTCAACATGGAGGACAAGGCCCGCGCTGCCGGTGGTGAAGGCCCGGTCATCCACGAGGAGGTTGCCCAAGCTCCTGCCCAGGAGGCATAAATTATGTGCGCAATCTACGTTTGTGCCATGGCACTGCGCCATGAATTAAATGGAATGTCTCATGATAAACGTCCTCCCTGCAGGAAGACCCGAAATAATAGATGGCGGATGAGAAGAGGTTGCCCTTTTTTGTTTCAGATGGAGTTAGCTAACAAGGAAGAAAGGAACAAATGATACCACATCGGTTGATTATTTAGTCACATCCAAGATAGGAAAGAACACTAGTAAAGCAATGCAAAACAATACAAACAAAAAAGGAAAGAGCACGGTGTCACCAGCCAAGCCCGCCACAAAACTACCAAGTCTCACCACTTACATATGTCATCCAATCAGTAGGACCTTGTAATGTGCTGTAAGTGCTGTAAGTGCTGTAAGTGTTGTAAGTGTTGTAAGTGTTGTAAGTGTTGTAAGTGTTGTAAGTGGCATGGCTACGATAAATAGACATGTGTTGTGGCCGAATGTAGAAGGTGCCGTGGTTGTTGCGTGGCACAATGCACAAAAATGATGGGATTAGAATTTGGACAGTGCAATTTCAACCGATTCCATCACCTTGATCCTTTCCATTTCCACCCGGGAGAGGAACTTCTCCTTGGCACAATGGCCTGCCGCTTCTGCGGCATTGACTTGCGGGACTTAAAGTCTGGGCAAGCAACACACGCGTCAAAGTGCCTTGCCCAAGAGCTCGAGCTTTTCCAGGCGAGTGACATCAGCGCGGCAACAGTTTGTCCATTGCCAAAAAACCACGACAAGGAAGCGACAGATTGCTCTTTTGATTTATCAAATCCCTCGACTGTTTAGCAACACATCCTCAAGTCGCATGTCGACAAAAAGAAGACGGCTCCTCTTAAGCCAAGCGACACAAACAGCTATGCGACCATCTCGCGTCTATCGACGCAGCCCACGTATGGCTGCTTGGCGCATGACGAACCCATCTACTATACGTCTATCTTAGACCTGCGCATGCATTTCGTTATCTCGCATAATTTCAGCAGCGGCATTTCACAGAGAGACCTCCAGAGAGTCCATCTACCAAACGACTCAACCACATTCTTCTGTGTTTTCTGCCAGAGATGTATCCGCCGGTCACAGCACTTGCAGCTCGACCACATGAACGAGCACCTGAAGAGCGATATTCTCAAACGGGTGGTCGAGCACGGTATTTTTTTCAACTACTGAAACTTTAGGCCAACGGACTGCCAATGGTGGTACAGCATGTTTTGCCCTTTTGCCCTTTTTGTTTGTACGACACCTCGCTCTGTGGCATTTCGCGCCTATTCACGTCAAATACCCCGTACATTCTCGGGTACATATTGCCACACACATCGCCCGTATGCGTGGCTTGATGCCGTGCCCTGCGTCGCGATCGACGCCAGAGAACCTCCCCATGTGTGGCCAAGCGGAGCCTCTCTGCCCGGTCCTGCTGATGCAACACTTGTGTGAGGAACACGACATGGGCGTTGTGTCGGCGTTCCTCAATGTGAGTGGCGACAAGGTTAAGTTGATTGATTCTCAGGCCAATAAGCATAAAAGCGAGAAGAACGAGCGCAACCGCAGCACAGGGATAAGGGCGAAGCAAGACGATGAAGAGGACGAGGATGAGGAGGAAGAGAGTGAAGAGAATTATGACAAGATGCAAGCCGTCCACGCCACCAAAAGGAGACGGGGCCACAACGCCGACCCTGACGCCCGTCGGCCGCTTTCTGAACTGGACAAGAGTAAATTACGCAGGACGACGCGCTCAACCAAGCGGCACTGTCATGAGTGAGGACCGCGTACTGTTATAGACGAATGTATGAGCATCACTTGTATTATTATGTTTTGCTAAACCAAATTTTTCTCTGTTTTTATTGTTTTACTGCTGTGCTTCTATGGAAGTGTTTGTAAGTGCTGTAAGTGTTGTAAGTGATGCCAAGGTCGATAAATAGATAGGTGATGTGGTCAAATATTAGATGTCATTTGTAATGTAGAAAAGCGATAGAATCGAAGCGTATGAGAGTAAAACGATGAGATGATTGTATCGGTCGAGAAACATTCTCGTCTATTGTTTATATAAACTGCCGTGGTATTCTCCGTTCACTCACAGAGGGCTATCAAGGACGGCTAAAGCGACGGGGCTACGAGTTACCAACATGCAACACGTACAGCACTTACAGCAACTACAACGCTTTCGGTACTTATTGGTATTGACATTATTTTCTGAAAAACGACGCTCTGTGACACGAGAACGTCGATAGTGTACTGGATCGACGACGCCAGCAAGTTGGCATTGCCGGAATAGCCCGCCGTCGCAAAGATGTAGAGTGTTGTGCGAAATTTCTCATTATGTACACTATCCAAGCTCGTTGTTCCATCCCTTCATGAATTCCATCAGACATATTTACATTTCCCGTCATCTTATGTACAGCAAAGAGGGCAACTCGACAGATTGTATTTTTCAACAGTCTCCATGTCACTCCTCCTTCTTGGACCGCCGCTTCGATTGGTGCGTCAGGTCGTCCACGCTGGTAAAGATTGTGCAACCCGACTCCGTCTGGCACATGGCCGTGCGGCCCAGATTCTTGGCAATCGGTCCCGTCGGGCCCGACGTGTAGTGGCACTCGCCAAAGATGCAGTACTGGCCGGACCGGCTGCTTGCATACTGCTCGTCGCCCCAGGCGCCGCCCCACTGCAGCCACGACGCGCCCTCGACCGGGTTCGTGCTAGCCTCCTCGGAGCCGCCAATGCCAGCACCGCCAGCTTCGGTGAACGTGGAGGTGCCAGCGTCGAACCAGTACCCCCGGTAGTTCTGGGCCATGTCCCAGGCGAAGCCGGCATCGGTGGTGTCGCTAACAATGCCGAGGGCAATGGTGTAGTCTTCCTTGCCTGGCTTGGCGTAGTTGGCGTGGCCGCCGTTGCCAATGTAGGAGAGCGGGCGGCCGGCATTGGCGCCGGTTCCTTTAGACAGAGCGGCCCAGGTGTAGGCAGAGCCGGAGCCGTGCTGGGAGAAATACATGCCGGTGGGTGCGCCGTTGACGAAGCGGATCTGGTCTGGGTCAGTGTGTGTGTTTTGTCAATATTATTGCAAGGGAACTTGGCCTACCATTGTATGTTCCCAGTCTCCAACATGGTCGTCAAAGTTGATGCCAATGACCCTGAAGGCAGTTAGTAAACAACTAATTCAATGCGTGGGGCAACGAGCGAAGCGAGGACTAAAACTTACTTTCCGCCGTAGTTGTACGAGTAAAAGTAAAAGTAAAAGACGTCGACCCAGGTCGAGTTCTTCTGCACGGCAATGATCGTGCCGGGCGCCGCGCTGTAGCCGCCCGTCGTCGTCGTCGGCTTGCCGTAGGCCGAGACCAGCCAGGCCGGGCTCGTGTCGACATTGTCCTTGGAGGTGAGGTAGACGCTGCTGCTCTGCGCGTTGAGTGTGGCCAGCGTGACGGAGCCGGCCGACTCGAAGCCGGAAACGGCCACAAAGTCGACCTCGGGGATCGTGTTGGCCAGATGCGTGGAAATGTCCGAGGGCCACCAGGCCTCGCCGCTGTAGAGGTACGAGATGGGCGCGTACTTGAGAGCATAGTCGGGAATCGGCGTGGTCTGACGCTTGCTCGGCGCCGGGGCAGCACTGGCAACAGCAGCGCCGGCCAGAACGCCGGCCAATTGGCGGATGGAGGGCATCTTGAGGACAAAAACAACGGTGTAAGTGAATAAAGATGGGGGCGAAATGGGGAGGCTGACAATTGTGCCGATCCTGAAAAGGAGGGAAGAAACAACAATGAAAGACGACGGGGCTTCCCGTGTATATATTTATACCTTTTGCTCTTTATTTCTCCGTGCCGCTTTTGAGGCTTGTTTACTTTGTTCCTGGGAAAGTGGAAAGCGGCAAGGAAAAGTGGAAAAGAAAGAAAAAGCCTCCGTGGGATCGTGGCTTTCCAGGGTAGGACCAAATCAATAAAAGTAAAATATATGTTTCCCATGGCCAGAATGGTCTGTGCAAAGCTTGCAGAAATGAACGATACAAAAGAAAAATGTGCTTTGAAAAAAGCTTGTGAAGATGAAGCTTTACTGTGGTACGCTGGGAATAAAAGGGAATGATGCGTGCGGAGGTGAATGGCTTGCAGAGAAGCTAGAGCAAAAAAAGGCAGGCAAGCTTGCAAACTTGCAGATGAAGGAATAAGAAACAAGGTTACATCTTAACGGTTGCCGTCCGGGTCACATTGCGGTCTTCGACACCCTTACCTTTTTGTTGTCGAGTCGTTCAGCCGTTCTTTTGCGCAGAGAGCTCTCGACGAATCCCCTCGTGCCCGTGCCTGGCAATTTGGGCCGCTGTCCAACCACAATCTGCTGCAGCCTTTTTCCTCTTTCCATCTCGTCGATTTCCATCTCCGGCCCAAGCCTACCGGTTCATCTTTCTCGGAGCCCAATTCCAGCAAGTATCCCGGCCATTCTACAACTTATATGACGCGCGGAGCACTTATAGTGACATAGGGCCATCCCTATGAGGAAATGGACAACGACCCACGATGCGACGCCCGTCAAAAGTTGAAAAAGAGAAAGGCGTTCATGTTCTTGTCGATACGCGCAAAAGAGACGACGAGCAAAGAGCAGTGCAAAAACAGGGCGGGCTCACCTGCAAGTGACGCCAGGGTTGGGGATCGTGGAAGGCAAAACCCTGGTCACAATCCTACGTTGATCGCGGATCGGGCGACCGAAAAGGGGGGCGATGCGCCGAGAGCACAAGAACAGGGTGCCATCAACAGTGCATGCATGCTCAGCAGAAAGCTTGTCATTTTTGTCGTCGTATTTTTTCTGTCTTTTGTTTTCTGGTCAACTCGACTACCTCTCGCGAGCTCTCCCCTCTTCACGTGCGTGCTTCTGTTGTGGATGCATCCTCCCATTCGTGCAGTTCGCGCTGTCGATCATTTTCGCCTCGGTCAGGACTCTTGGACAAAAAAGAGAAGAGAAAAGAGGAGAGGTGCGGGTGCAACATGCAGAGACGGAACGGAGGAACACAAAAGGTCGAAAAGAAACGCCGGGTCAAGAATCAATAGGGCCGGGACAAAAAGGACCGGACAAGAATACATGGGAGAGATGGATATGCATGGTGGTGTTCGTGACGTCGATTGGAGAGAGTCGAGATGACAGAACAGAAAGAAAAGGGAGAGACATATTAGGAGGCGTTCCAAGCCACATCGAATTAATTGGGAAAGAGGCCGTGTACCACAAGGCCGCGGGAAGTAAAATGGAAGGAACTTATGGCGGCACGAAGAATACAATTGGAAGGAAGGCGTAAGTGGCTGCAGTTTCTCCATCTCTAATTTACGCGGGAAGGAGCGATGCTTGATTGGGCCACTTCCCGATATAAAAAGTCAGGAGTAAAGTATCACGACAACCATAAAACATTGCAGTCTTTCAAGAGAAGGGGGTTGATAGGCACATCTTACACAGTAGACTTAGAATATTGAACCGGTAGCAGGTGGCTTAGGTAGTGTTTTAAAAGCCGGCGGTAGCCCACTCCCAGAGATGACATACAACGGCGGCGGTTTTCTCGTAAGTGCCGTCGACATCAAATACCCACCAATTACACTATTCGCGTGCATATGCAATGTCTATTATCAACCCACTCTGTCTGAGCTGCCTTGTGCGCAGCCTCAGTTTATACGATTCTTTTATGCGTGTAGTACCTTGTCCTGCCTTTCTTGTACTCGCTCACGTCCTGACCCTCATACTTTGATCTTCTCCAGTCGCCCTTCTTCGTCGTGATCGACCGGCCCCTTTCATCCCGGAACATATACTCGTCGGAGCTGAATGTGTGAGGCTGAAGTTTGACGTCAACTCTGACCCAAGGAGTAGTGGAAGTGGACAACGACATGGCCACATCAGTCCCGCCATACGCGGGATCGCTTTGCACATCTTGAATACCCGTAAACCCCCCGACCGCTTCGCGTTGGGTATGTGATGAGCCGTGGCCAGTTGCATCTCCATGCATCCACGTCGTATCCGTGGCCATGGGCTCGTCTCCGGAGAAGTAGTGCGGCTGAGCGCCGTGCTCGGTAAAGTTCGGTGTGGACGCTGGGTCAACGTTCACCGTGGCAGCACCCGCAGCGTTCTTCTCCAGGAGCTGGACGATTTCGGCATCCGTGGGAGCTGCATCGGGGTCTGTCGCGAGTCTGTTTTCGACATACACACTTGGCATCGTATCCTGCCGCAGGCTGGAGATGACCACCCACAATTGTGACACGTCACGTGGTTCACAAGGATGTCGCCTGATCTAACGCTCGACCTCCAATCCATGTCTCATCTTGTCTTCTATCCTGCCATCATCGCAACATGTTGGATTTGACGAAATACCCTCATATGCGGCCCCGGGAGGCGAGCACCTTGGAGGCTGCCAGCCAACCGAGGCCAAGACAAGAGGGCTGGTATTTTCCTGATGAACGCGTCAATGGAAGATACAGGAACGAGATGATGAACCTCCTCAGCGAGGCTCTCAAGGCGAACAACCTCGAGCCCGTCGACGACTACATCACCGAGTACCTCGCCCGCGGACCCTGGTGGGGCGCAACTGCGCGAACGATTCACACACTGGCGCCCATTATGAACGATGCGGTAGTTGCCGACAATGCCCCCTTTGCCAAAAAGCTGCTCGAACGCGGCATCTGCTTTCCCGACACGTACATCCACACGGCCCTCGAAGCGCATGCTTTACGTTGCATGACGCTGTTTCTCGACCGCGGCTTCGACCTCAACAAACCGCAGAGCGTCTCCGCAATGCCCGTTTGGGGTACGTCGGAAGCGGCGACGACCGATCGAACCCTCCTGTACTGGCTTCTCGAACGCGGCGCCAACCTCAACATCGATGCGAAGTGGGCCAGTATGACGGCCATGTCGTACATTGTCGAGGATGCATCGCTGGACTTGGTCCGCGACTTGCTCGACGACCCGCGCGATCTCGTCGACGTTTACAAAGGTGACCTGCTTCACCACGCCCTGAAACGACAGACCGACATCGTGTCCGTCCTCGGCCTGTTACTCGACCACGGCGCCCCGATCAACGACGGCCTCTTTGCGCGCCACCCGGGTGCCCAGAGCATGTTCTTCTTCATGCCGCGCGGCCCGCCGCTGCACGAGGCGGCGGAAAGTGGCCAGTTGGAAGCCGTGTGCTATCTGGTGAGCCGGCACGCGGACGTGATGGTGCGCGACACGCAGGGCAAGACGGCGCTGGATTATGCACGGGCAAAAGGGCACGCAGACGTTACTGCCGTTTTGCAAAAGGCCATGGCCGAGGCCGGAGTGCAGCACTTGTGAGGGAGGGTAAGGGAGGGAAGGTAGGCAGACAAACACGTGGATACCCAGCAACGCATAGATGCATGTTTAACATTTCTTTTATATTTTTATATTTTTGTATCTTTGTATCTTTATATTTATTTTTTAATCGTATATGTAACAAACCGTTCTCCCGACATATACACCATAAAGGAAAAGCACACTTAAGCCATACTAACAGCGGCGGCGGCTCCTCCATTTCAGATTTACATGGGAAGGAGCGATGCTTGATTGGGCCACTTCCCGATACGGAAAGTTGGGAATAGAGAATCACGACAGCCATACATTGTAATCCTCAAGGAGAGTGATTTTAATGAGAAAATCCCAGGACAAGGATTGCAAGCTGTTTAAGTGGTTTGAGGAAAACAGTATTCTACCTTGGATGGCTTTAATGCAATAATGTGTTGATGTATTGTTATTTACACGGCGATCAACACATAAATCAAAGCTTCAAGACTTGAGGATTCAACTTTTGAATACTATTTTCGCATTACGTCCGATATAATATGCATTGCCATTACAAGCAGTGACGACTACATATCCCATTCCATCTAGCTTAAATCGAATCTAGTATGGCAGACCAACAACGCGGCCATTTTTCAGAAAATAATCAATCATCGCCTTGAACATTTTCCCTTCGACAGTGGCTTTTTGCACGTTTTCCGCCAGCAACGTCCGAGGCTGGTATCTGTTCATGCGGTTCCTCGTCTGAATGTCTCCGACAACAAAAAGCGCGCCGACCTGGCGAGTCAGAGCGACGCAGAGGCGATGTGGATTGCCCATGAACAGAGGTCCGGTCCCGCCTGTGACGCATGTCAACAAAACAACGATCTTGCCTTCCTGGCCCTGGAAAGAATCGACGGTCGAAACGGCAATGTCACTGAGCGATGGATGCTCGGCCAGCTGTTTCTTGATGTGTTTGTAGGATGCCCGGTAGGGCGTGATGATGACAATGTCGTCGATTGTCACCAGGTCAGACGCCAAGAGATCCTCGAGGAAGGACAGCGCTGCCTTGGTCTGAATTGGGTTGAATTGCGACGTGCCACTCAAACAGGACTGCGACTTCCGGCAGTTTAGAAATACGGGCAAGATCCTGTCCGGGTGGTGCGTGTACTTGTACCGGGCGACAGCCCACTCGTCGACAAGTCTCGCATGCATCTGCTTGTCTACACTCAGAGAATCGTGGTAGCGAAAATCGGCGATGTCTTTGTAGATGAGGTCTCGGGCAAGGTCGAACAGACCTGCAGTGATGCGCATCTGGTAATTGAGGACAAATGACGGGTTCGACGTCCGCTGGTAGAAGTCGAGGATCGATACATTCGCCTCGTCAAACAGCAGGTGCCGCTTCCGCTCCATGACGACAGGCGGCAGCTGCTTGGTGTCGCCGGCCATAGCACACGGCCGACACTGGGTCCCCCACACCATCAGTGCATCCGCCTTGCAGAATGCGCTGGCCTCGTCAAGCACGACGGCATCGGCATCATCAGCCACCTGTCGGTACAGGCTCTCACGAGACAAGTACGGCGTTGTGCAAACGAAATCTGCGATTGCCAGAATCTTTGTCATCAAGTGCATCAGCAGGGAGGCATGTCTTTTTTTGTCCGCAGCTCGCTTAATGGCTCGTCCCGTGACAAAAAGGCGAAGGTCGGCATAATCAGGCTCGTCTGTGAACTTTGCTTGGAGCTCCAAAAGCTCGGCCTTGTCATTGGGAGACAGCGTGTACCCAGGGGCGCCAACGACCTTTAACAGCCACTCACAAACGGAAAGTTCCCTTTCCCAGCCAGAGTCTGGAGTGCCTGGTTCAACGTCCTTTTCTTCATCGCCATCCACGCCCACCGCAATCTCAGCCAGGAAGTTCTTCAGCTCAGTATCTGGGTGAAACCCACGAATGACAAGAGGAGCGGTGCAGCCCTGCTTGTTGGCAATTCTTGAGCCGACATGTTGTACGCGGGACACAATGTTCCGCAGGGCGACACCTGAGGGGGCCGACACAAAAATTTGCCGTATATTTTTGTGATTCAGCATAAGATAGGCCGTTAGGGCCAGCATCTCCGTCTTTCCAGACCCTGCGAAGCCCACGATGGCAATCATGCCTAGGACTGTGTGAGAGAGGTATCTCTTGAAGCTCTCGCCTATGTCGGGCAGCATCTCGGCGAAAATGGCGTTGACACGTTCCTGGTTGCCATCTCCGACATAATCAATGCGCGGTGGCATGAGAGGAGCTGATTGTGCGTTTGTGCCCGTGAGCACGGTGGGAAATCCGGATCCGAGAATAAAGTCCCGAAGGTAAGAGTTCATTAGGAGCTGTCTTTCGGTGCGTGGTTCGGTGGTGTCGAAATCAAAGATTTTATTGACAGCCTCGACGCGGCGCTTGGCCACACGTATATCGGGGTGCAAGCGAAGGAATGCACTGTCCCAATGGCCCTTGCCAGCTTCGAAGGTAGCAAATGCTTCGATCTCGATGTCGAAGGATGGGTTAGGGGGTAGGGGTCGGCGGACTCGCAGAACAATATTCTCGCTATGATCGGGGACGGCGTTGAGATTGAGTACCACTGCCTTCTAGGCATGTTCTTTAGTCTCTTTATCACTGTCGGCCGGCTTGGTCTCGGAAGGAAAGACCAATGTGGCGTGGCTGCCTGGCTTGAGGAGACGGCTGAGGGAATGCTGGTACTCGGGGTTGATTTTGAAACTGGCATCAATAACCGCGAAAAACTCATCGTGGCGATGCCCCTCAGGGTTCGCCGTGATGTACCGAACACGCACTTTCTCCTTAGCAAGGTCGTGGGCATCTTGCACAAGGAAAAAAACGTCTTGCACTTGAGCTTGTGTCAGGGCCGTTTGAGCCGTGTTTTCTGAATCATAGCGGTAGATGACGGGGAATCTGCGCTCGTTTTCATCAATTGGAAGAAGCTGCTTTTTGTACCGGGACATGTCCCACGTGTGTAGCGTGCCGTAGGGATACTCTCTGAGAGAGTTCCAGTCGACCATATCGCATTGAAAGTTTGCCTCAACAACCTCAGAAAGCCCATCGTCTGGCATCAAGACCTGGAAGGTCCTTTGGCCCAACACATCCCTGAGGGTGCGGTGGCCTTGGATCCGGGCACCAGCTGAGACAATGTCGTCGACCTCTCTGGTGGCTCCTTTGAAGGCGCCACCGACGCCTTGAAAGGTCGGCTGGACATCGTCATTCAGCTTGATCGTGATGATTGTTTTCCGCTTCTCGCCGGCTGCGGCTGGCTCTCCGAACAGGTTCTGATGAAGGTCTTCGGACAGGAATTCCTAGTCGCTGTCGAAAGTCCCCAGGCGAAACTGGACACCGATGCCTAGGTCGGCGGACTTGGTGCTCTGTTGACCACTAAGGCCGACCAGATACGAAGCATCGTCGCTCTGGGCCCGGGGGAGGTAAATGGTGAGCCCGACATATGGTTCTGCAAGTACCGGTGATCCAATGACCAGGTGCATCCGGAGCTGATCGTGAAACCCCACGCCCTGGCCGCAAAGGACGACCTGATCTTCTGGGTAGATTAGGCCACAGTCCTTGAGGACTCTGCGCCTGGGCCTGGGCTGCTTGTGGCCGCCGGTGATTCTGAGGGGCATGATGTGTGTGAGGCCGGATATAAAAGGGAGGGAGGTGGGAGGTGAAATACTGAAAAGACAAAAGTGTCAATCCGAAAAAGGGGTGGAAGAGAAGAGAAAAGGGTGGGAGATGAAATACTGAAAAGACCAAAGGGTCAATCCGATGAGGGGGCTGAAGAGAAGAGAAAGGGGTAAGAGATAAATACTGAAAAGACCAAACGGTCAATCCGTTGAGGGAAGGGAAGAGAAGAGAAAGGGATAGATGTGTTGGAGAAAGAGAAGAGAGGAAAAGGCCAAAACAAAAGAAGCCAGAAAACTTTTCACTTCAAAGTCAAAAGCGTGAACACATAAATGAGGAAGGCACGGTGTTGTCAGGAGCTACGAATCCAGATAGGAAAGAGCGAATGGTCACCAACATCGTCAATGGGGGAAGGAGCGACATGGCCCTGCTTCGCTGCTCCTACGAAAGGAGGCATCGTCAAAAGCTATACAGAGCCATACGTATGCAATTTTTTTTAAAAAAAAAATCATTTCTTCTTTTACTTTAATATCATGTACCACTCATTGTTCGTATCGTGTTTATTAAAAGTTACAAAGGAAATCGATGTAACTAGTGAGTGCACTCACAATAAATTCCTATATATTTTCAATAAAGATAAATTAATCTTTAAAAAAAAAAGAAACCAATTTAAAAAATTAGAGCAGAAGAAAAGACCAAAACAGAAAAGCAAAGAAAAGAAATTGTGTCCCATTATTTATCGTCAACTGAGTAGCTTGGTCTCGAAGTGAATTGACGCTGTGTTCACGCCGCCTTTTGCCATCCGATGGCGCCTTCCTGAAAATTCCTGCATCGCGTCCAATTCCCGTGACCTAGGCTAACAAACGTCCAGCCTTTTCGGACATAACGACGAAGACTGTGAGTCAACGTGCATCGTGCACGGCAAGGAGCTCCCCAAACGCTCTCCTGCCACATTCATTCAAACGGTGAATCTGCCTCGCCGAAACGAATTGCATGCGCTAAAAAGGCCCAAATACATCATTCAGTTCATACCCGTGAGCAGCACTTTTGGCAATTTTTTCTACCAATTCCTCGGTCCACGTTCGCCATGGACGACACCTTACAAGACCTGCTGAGGTATGCTGCCAAGCAGGGCGTTCAGCTGACCGGCATCACGCCGCGCCGGCTGCCCGGCCGAGGTTACGGTATGGTGGCCACGCGCGACGTCAAAGAGGGCGAGACCGTTCTGGCCGTGCCGACGCGCGCACTCCGTACACTGGCCACGGTCCCCAAGGCCATTTCGCGCACGCTGGACAGAGACGTGTCTGTCCATGGCATCCTGGCCGCACATCTGGTACTCGACGACACGGGCGACTATGCCGCCTGGGACGCCGTCCTGCCGACGCCCGAAGATCTCGAGGCAGGGATGCCGCTGCTGTGGCCGACAAAACTGCGCGAGCTGCTGCCGACGCCGGCGCGGAATGCCCTGCAGAAGCAGCAGGCCAAGCTCAATGCCGACTGGGAGGCTGTCAAGGCGGCGTTTGGGGGAGACAGCGCCGACGACAAGGACAAAGAGTCACAAGGAGCAAAAGAGCGCCTTACGAAAAGCAAGTATGTCCGCGCTTGGCTGCTGGTCAACTCGCGTACCTTTTACTACACGACCCCGCGCTCCGAAGCCACGCTTCCCAGCCACGACGACCGCATCGCCATGCAGCCCGTGGCCGATCTGTTCAACCACGCGGCCGACCGCGGATGCCGTGCCGCCTATGCAGCGCAGGGCTTTTCGTTTGTTGCTGACCGGCTGTACAAGGAGGGCGACGAAGTGCCCATCAGCTATGGTGCTCACGCCAACGATGCACTTCTCGTTGAGTACGGCTTCGTGCTCGCCGACAACCGCTGGGACGAGGTGAGCTTGGACGCTGTCATTGTGCCCCGCCTCTCTTCGTCCCCCCAAGACATTGTCCGCGAAGATCTCGAGACCGCCGGCTTCTGGGGCAACTATATGATTGACGCTGCCACGCCTGGCGGCTGCTACCGCACACAAGTAGCTTTAAGGCGGCTGATGTGCGGTGTGTCCAACATCAAACGGACGGCATGGCTGCAGTTTGTCGAGGGCGGCGGTGACGACCAGGATGAGGAGGAAGGAAGCGAGGACCGTCAAGAGCTGCTTCTCGAGTGCCTCGACGACATGGCGGAGGTGGCCCACAAGACATTGACAAAGATTGAGCGGCTGGCCAAGTCGCAGGTCGGGACCGAGAGCCAGCGAGACCTGTTGGCTCTGCGGTGGCGGCAGATCGAGGCCATGGTCGCCCAAGCAGCCAAGAAGCTGAGGGAGGGGGAGGACAATGAAGGTGAGGAGGAGGCAAAAGAGGAGACGAAGGAGACGAAGGAGGTGAAAGGCAAGACGAAAAAGAAAGAGGTGGGAAAGTGAGGAGAGGGCAAGTTCAATTCGAACGACGGGCGACGGGCGATGGACGACGGACGATTGGACGTCTGTTACGGAAACGGGCACGATTTACGACACCATGTTTACGAGTAAGCATATTACACAAAAGTACAGAGCATAGCAGAGGAGCGCCTTGCCAAACGCAGTCTTTGGCCGATAGAAACGACTAGGATAGACATCTGTAGAGGACAGGAATATCTCTGCAGAGAACTTTGCATTTAGCTAAGCGAAAAGCGTTTACTTTTTCACTTTCTTCTACTTCTGATCCTTTCGCTTGTCTTTCTCATTCTGCCCCTTGAGGCAGCTAGTGTCTCGCTTCTTTACAAACGTACGATTATTGACTTCTGAAGCCGTCACAGTCTTGTAGGCAGGTCTCCCTGGCGGCTGTTGTCCCCTCTCTTGACGCTCGTTAACGACTTGGCGGAGCCTCACCAAAAGAAGAGAAAGGAAAACACAACAAAAAGGAAGGTCGCCAACATCTCCGCGTCCAGACGGTCCGGAGACAGCTTTTGGAAATCAGCCGCTGCGAGCCCTACTCTTTGGGAAATCAGCCGTTGTCCATTTTCCTCCTCGTCCCGGACATATCAATCTTGGATGCCCTGGCCACGCTATGCACACCCTGGCCGCCCTGCGAGCCTGATCTCCCAGATCAGCATGGCCTCCATCGTGGCCGCATTGATCGCCCCTGGTTACAAGCTATCTTGGTGTCGTGGTTGCAGCCGATTTCCACAAGCAGCCTTTTGCCGTCCAAAATTGGAGTGGCTTTGGTGCAGATGTTGGGGCCAATTGCCGAGACATGACAGCTGACAGACTGGGCGGAAAGTTTCCAAATTCTGTCTCGTCTACTTTTTGGGCCTTTTTCTTTCTTCTTGTTTTCGTCCCTTCCTTTTTTGCTGTGGTCGGCGGTCTCGTCAATTGGCTGCGCCGTTGGTCGTTCCTTCTTGTTCTGTGCGGTGTTAGTGCATCGAGGTGTGGGTCGCTCAATTGCCGTTTTGGGGTGTCAATAGAGCTTCATCGCGGCAAGTGCCAGCCAGGCCTCATTCTTTCCCAAATTATCGCCACCACACCCTTTTTTTCTCCCCTCCTCGCTTTTCCGCATCCAGGAACAAACACGTCTGTGCATAGTGAACAGGATAAAAAAAGAAACCAAGTGCGACGCACCAAGTAAAACGGACAGAAACCGAAACGGGGAAAGCAGTCCCTGCATCGTCGACGGCTTCTTTCCAGATTTCGCAACTGTCCGCAGGCCCAGAACCAGGTTCTCGCCTCAGCACCATCTCCAAGTACTGCCAACAATCGTCGACAGTTCCAAGATCTCTTTGTGTAGCATCCTCATCTGACCAGCCTCGTTTTTTACCTCTTTCTTGGGTTCTTCTGCATGGCCTTCTGGCCCTGGGATCTACGCCAGCCGCTCTCATGGATGCCCGCCATATCCGCTTTGGCGCGGCAGCTCTGGCGGGCTCTTTCCCGATCGGGCCACCTGGACTAGCAGCTCTCAACGCCGCGTGCTTTCCCAATTGAGGTCTCAATAAGATCTCCATCCGCTATGGAGGAAGGCGCCACAGGAACATCAGAGACAGCCAGGGGCACGCTTGACAAGTCCGACGAGTTTGACAAGTTCGACAAAGTCCACAACAATGAACCCTGTGCACCTAGCTCACCTCGCCTCTAGTCGTGTGATCCGAGAGATGTCGAAAACAGGCAATCGACCGTCGCAGGAACAAAAGAAGACGACGACACGACAAAACCATGCATACGGCTGTGGTCCCGACGTTGCCCAACATGCAACACTATTGGGATCTTTCATTTTTTGAGAAAGATCTTTTTGTTGACAAGCCCGGGACCGAAAGAGGTCTGGACTTGCAAGGTGAAAGAGGCTGGGCACCGAGATCAAAGGCCCGGAGATCACAGAGGGTCTGGAGATAACCTCGAGTCATGGTTGGGCGAGACGTCGTCTTCGTCGTTTTCATCTTCTTTGACATCTGACGGTCATTTTTTCAAAAGACTTGGTGTTTCTTTCTTTCTCAATCTCTTTCTTGCCCCGTTTCCATTACGGCGTTATTGCTTCTTGCTTCTTTATTTACTCAAGCTGGTCTTGGGCTCTTGGTCCACCCTCCTCTATCCGGGCTCAATAGAGCACCTTTGTCAATAAACCTCACCATCAACGAGGCCTCCTCGTCGAGCATAAATATCCTCATCATCCTCCTCATCATCTCGATATTTTTTTCTCTTCTCTTCTCATCCTCTCTCAACAGTCAATCCAATACCAAAGAGATCATCATCTTTCTCCTTCTTCTCTCTTCATTCTTTTTCATCACTCATCTTTTTTCTCTTCCCCAGAAAATCAAAAAAAAAAAAAAAAAATTCCGGCATCATGAAGACCACTGCTATCTTCTCCATCCTCGCCGTCGGCGCCACCAGCGTCTCGGCTGCTGCCCTCGCCGAGGCCGAGCCCATCTGCATGTGGGTTGGCCAGTCGTGCTACAAGGTCAAACGCGAACCCGTTGCTGAGGCCGATCCCATCTGCATGTGGGTTGGTCAGTCATGCTACAAGGTCAAGCGCACTGCTGAGGCTTTCGCCAACGCCATTGCCACCTCTGGCGATGCTTCCCTGACCCGCCGCTCCGTTGTCGGTGACGACGCCCACAAGGCCATCCGTGCCCTGGACGGCCTTGCCAACATCGTTGCCTCCACCCAGGCCAACCCCCGCTCCTTCTACACCGACCTGCTCCTCGAGTCGTACTTCCCCGCCCCCGTCGAGGAGGCCGCCGCCGAGAAGCGCGAGGCTGAGGCCGAGCCCATCTGCATGTGGGTTGGCCAGTCGTGCTACAAGGTCAAGCGTGCTGCTGAGGCCGTCATCAACACCATCGACAGCTTCGCCAGCGTCGAGAAGCGCGAGGCTGAGGCCAACCCCATCTGCATGTGGGTCGGCCAGTCGTGCTACAAGCGCTCCGAGGAGAACGCCGTCCGCCGCTGCAACGCCCCCGGCGGTGCCTGCTCTGCCGCTTCGCGCGACCTGAACGCCATGTACCACGCTGCCCGCCAGGTCCTCGACAGCCTCCCGGCCCAGTAAATGCGCTGCCAGTGCCTCTTGGGTCCTCTCCTGTACGATATGACTATTATTACATGACGACATATACAGCTTCTTTTTTTCGCTCTTCTTTCTCTTCTATTGCGCTCTTATCTTTCTAAAGACAAAAAACAATACTGAAGGAGAGGAGGAGACGGAAAGAGACAGGAAGCATGGTGGCTTGACAGTGCTCGTTTTTTTTTCCCGCTTTGGATAGTCCTTTTCGACGATTTTCACCCTTCTTGTTTTCTGCTTTCTCCTCTGTTCTTCTTCGGGATTTCAAACTTCGATTCTTGTGGAGGGGGCCAAGGGCCTAAACTTGGGACAACCCTTGCTCTCTACCGTCTTGTTATTCTATATACGAGGCGACTGCTAAATAATAGCAATGCGCACTCTTTTTTACATACCCTCTATTCATCTTTTAGATAGGAGCAGAGCTTCTGCTTTCTTTTTCCAGATAGCGACGATAATTCCATTCTGTTCGCTCAATTTCGTTCCCAATCATAGCCACTGCCGAGTATTCACATAATAGTGTCTTGTCTTTTTTAAATGTCTTTGCAGCTATTTTCGTGTGTCTATGGTATAATATGGTCTTCCTGAGACCTGTGGATACAAAAAATTCAAAATCCAAATATAATCAAACGCCATGTCCTTTGTGTTTCTTGTGCGGGAGTTTCCCCTCCCTATGTTGAATGTTTTCACCGTCGTTGCAACCTCACACCAACAGCCCTTTGTTCTCTCCTCACCACAGTTCTCACTCTCACCAAAATGGACATCCCTTACATCAACAACCGCCATGCACCCAACAATAGCGCTGCAAAACCTGTGCACACACCCATCAGCCACTGTAGCGTCTGGAACTTGACCTGCTCCAGCTGCTGCCGCATCGCCGCCACTTCCTGCTCAATCTTTGTCTCGGTCTCTTTGACTTTCAGTTCTTGGCCCACCGCCTCTTCCCGAATCCGCCCCTTTTCCAGGTTGAGGTCCAGCCGCACGCTCGCCTGTGTCCGCCCGACCTCGTCCCGCAGCCGGCTGTTGAACTTGGCTAGGTCGTTGGCCAGCCGCTCATGCGCCGCCCGCGTCGTGTTGGTCTCGGTGCTGTCCGCCGACAGCAGCTCGCTCCGCAGCTTGGCAAAGTCGACTTTCTGCGTGTAAGTCGCCTTGGCCGCGTCCTCGCGTAGCACCATGGTGCGCGTCAGGTTCTGGATGCTTTCCTCAATGACATCGTTGAGCACCTTCATCATAGCCACGGACTGGTCTTCGGTGAAGCCATCGTCCTGCAGCCGCTGCACAAACTTAAGCGTGTCAAAGTGGTGGTCGCGGCGGCGCGCTGCCGAGGCATGGAACGCGCGGCGGGAGATGGGAGAGGCAAACGATGGGGAAGACTGGCATCGTGGGCTCGCTGGCCTCCGTTGTGTCTGCTGGGGCGTCGTTGTGGAAAAGGCGGCTGTTGTTGCGGCCAGCCGGAAAAGCATCGGCTTTGCGTGAGCTTGGCGCAGGGGTGCGGTCCAGCTCAGCTGCGGCAACAGAAACCGCGGGAGGGATTGTTGGAGGGCCATTGCAAGGCTGTGGGTGTATGAGTTGTTGATGTAGAGAGTCCCGCGTCAATTGTGCAGTGACAAGATGCGCCCAGTGTGACCGTGGAATGTGGGACGTCGTTGCTCTTTGTACTTTGCAGGTGGTACATAGCTTGTGACTGTCAAGCTGGGAAAGTGCCGGTTGAGGGAAAGCCGTTGATGCCCGCGTCACTTGCAGGCCCCACTTTCCCTGTTTAAGGAGGTCCTGGCGCGCGCAGGCCCACTGTGTGCTCCAACCAGTTGGGCTCACTGGGCCAGCTGGCTGCTGTGGCCTCAGGCACGAACCGACAGCTGCCGCCCCACAATAATTTTTTTCGAGCTGTTGGAGAACCAATATATTTCGTTCGCGGCTCGCCCAAATTTTCTCTTCCTTCTTTTCCTTCTTTTTCTTCTCCATGAACAACGCAATTATAACACGTTCACGAAATCGATGACTTACGGGAAAACAAGGATCCTTTCTCTTCGGAGCTAGTTGATCCCAGGACATTTTCTCATTCTCTTTTTCAAAAAACGGAGAACAAACCACAATTTGAACAATCTTGGGTGCGGCGCTTCCCTGTCCTCTTTTGGGCGGTGGGAAGGGTCGCAATGATTGAGCAAACATTCTTACACTCTTGTGCATCAAGGTGTAACTGCATCCAGTGAATCGACGACTATGGACGGCGTGGGAAGCGAACGGTGGCGACCGCGACAGACAAGACAGCTCTCGATGGACGATACCTCAAAAGCCAGAACGACGACGAGCGAATCACGACACCTTCAAGAGTACGCATGCCTGGTTATCGAAGAGGCCTATGGCCGGAGTCGATGCCCATTCTCGCAACTTGCCGGCGACAACTGCCTATATTTTTGCCTTGCATTTTACGAACTATTATCTATGCGGTGACCGTTTGTCGTATGGCGAATCTTGTCGTAGCCCTGGTGATATATACAATGTATTCGCACGTAACTTCATTTCCTGAGACAAGGAAACACGGCGAAGTGTTTTATTCACTTCCGCAACCTCCTTTGAATCTGCTCTACACACAAAGCTTTTCATTCACTGTTTTGCATCTCCAATTCTGTCTGCACCTTGATTTTGTTTTCTGCCGTCCATCACCACCTTTAGCTGTAAAATCACGTGATTGTACCCAGATTGGAAACAGCTGTTGCGTCACTTTCTGCAGGAAGCCGCGCCTGAGAACTGCCCCTTCCCGGTTTGTCGCTGCCTAAAGTCCCGGGTTCCAGCAAATGTTTTGAATGCGCTGGGCAAAGAGTCGCAAAACGCCTTAAAAATTTGGCAATAAATGTTCGTAGATGTCAAAGAAAGTGAATAGCATCAAAATGTCCCAAAAGAAACACCAAGCTGCAGTGTTGTGTGCCCCTTGCGCAATGTCCAACGCTGAGACAGGGAAGCTCAGGAGCTATCTGGCCTCAATTGGCGTGTGTGCGCGTTCGTTCCTGCTTTGTTCGGCGCATTCTTCTGCGCGTTCCTGCCCGGTTCTCCTGAAGAAACCTAATTTTACTGCTTGCACGTGACAGCTGAAGCTCGCTTTCCCGCTTATTCACCCCTGAATGGCCCGTGCACAGGCCAGCCAAGCTGCAACCAGCACCAACGGCCACCACTGTCAGGGCAGGTGCGAGGCAGGCACGACAGCGTGTCGCCTTCCCCCTAGAACCACTAGACAGCCCTGGGTCGTTCCTTCCTCCTTGGAATCAGAAGAGGATACGGTACGCTGTAGCAACCTAATTTGCCTTTTCCCTCTCCAAGCCCCAAATTTCCCTCCTTCTCTCTTCTCTCCCTCCTCACATCCATCGCATCCGAGCCTCTACTTCTTCCACCCCCCATTCGAGGCCCATCTCTACATTGCATCTGCATCTTCTTTCTTTCATTGACTGTGTCATTAATTTCTTCATTGTTCACCTTCGCTCCTTTTCATTTTCAATCCCCCCTGCCGCGTATTTCCCGCTTGTGCGGGAGCTAACGGTTTTCGTGGATAACTCCCCTTTCTCTCCTTTTTCGTTCCTGAAGCTTGTTTGTCTTCACGACAAACCCAAACCAAACCCGGTTCCTGTCGATCTCGCGACCTTCCAATCCATCCTCCGTTGTCGACTCGAGCATCTCTATCCTTTCGACTATCCATTGACGGCAAGCTCAACGCCCTGGCCAGCGCATCCCCGCGCCCTTTCTGTTCTCTTGTTTTCCTCAGCTTGAACTAGAGCTTGTCTCTTCCACACACACAACAACCATGGCACCGCTACCCATCAAGCTGGGCGAGATTGTCCAGCTCACTTCGATTGGTATCGACAGCGCGGCCATCGGCTTCAACTCTTGCGTGCGTCCTCCCCGTTCATTTACGCGTTTTCTGCGTCGCCCAGTGCTGTTTTGGGAGCTTGGAGGGGGAGATTGGCCAATCTTATCTGGCCTCTTGCTTCCTCTTGCTTCCATCTCGCTCTCAGCTTATTTTCGTCTCCCCTTTTGATCACAACTAACTCCTCCACAGACATTAGAGTCCGATCGGTACGTCTGCGTTCGCGAAAAGAAGAACGAGGCCGCCTCGCCCGAAGTTGTCATCGTCGACCTCCAGAACCTCAGCAATGTCATGCGCCGGGGCATCAAGGCCGACAGTGCCATCATGCACTGGTCACGTCCCGTCATTGCCCTGCGGGCCCAGTCCCGGACACTCCAGATCTTCGACCTCGAGAAGAAGGCCAAGTTGAACTCGGCAACCACAAACGAGGACGTTGTTTACTGGAAGTGGATCAGCGAGAGCACGATTGGCCTCGTCACCGAGACTGGTGTGCACCACTGGGACGTGTTCGAGGCAAACAAGGCCCCCGTGGAGGTCTTCAAGCGCAATGCCGCGATGAGCGTAAGCTTTTGCCCCCATTTCCCCGTGTTTTCCTGATGATTTAGGTGTCTCGTATTTTGGCTGCTCTTGTCTCTTCCCCAGCTTGGCCAGACTACCAGCTACCGTGGTCAAATATGGAACCCACATAACTAACCCCACTGTTTTCCCACATCACAGGCCTGCCAGATCATCAACTACCGCATCGACGCCGACAGCAAATGGATGGCCGTCGTCGGCATTTCCCAGCAGCAGGGCCGTGTCGTTGGCTCCATCCAGCTCTACTCCAAGGAGCGCGGTGTCAGCCAGGCCATTGAGGGTCACGCCGCTTCGTTCGCCACATACCAGATGGAGGGTGCTCCCCAGATCTCAAAGCTATTCGTCTTCGCCGTCCGCACTGCCGCCGCCGCGAAGCTGCACATTGTCGAGATCGACAAGCCCGACGCCAACCCGGCCTTCCCCAAGAAGGCGGTTGATGTGTACTTCCCCGCGGAGGCCGTCAACGATTTCCCCGTTGCCGTCCAGGTGTCGCAGAAGTATGGCATTGTCTACCTCATTACGAAATACGGCTTTATCCACCTGTACGATATTGAGACCGGCTCTTGCATCTTCATGAACCGCATGTCCAGCGAGACCATTTTCGTCTCCTGCATCGACAGCGAGTCCACCGGTGTTGTTGGTATCAACCGCAAGGGTCAGACCCTGTCTGTCAAGGTCGACGAAACGACCATCATCCCCTACCTCCTGCAGAACCCCGCCAACACCGATCTGGCAATTAAGATTGCCTCCCGGGGTGACCTGCCCGGTGCCGAGCAGCTGTATGCCCGTAAGTTTGAGCAGCTCTTCAACTCCGGTAACTACGTTGAGGCTGCACGCGTGGCCGCCAACTCGCCCCAGGGCTTCCTGCGCACCTCGGAGACCATTGAGAAGTTCAAGCGTCTCCCTCAGCAGCCCGGCCAGATGTCATACATCCTGCAGTACTTTGGTCTGCTGCTTGACAAGGGTGGCCTGAACATGACTGAGACTCTGGAGCTGGCTCAACCCGTCGTTGCCCAGAAGCGCACGGAGCTTCTCGAGAAGTGGGCCAAGGAGGACAAGCTGTTCGCCTCGGAGCAACTCGGTGACATGGTCCGGCCGCTGGATCTGGCCCTGGCTCTGCGCATCTACCTCAAGGCCAACGTGCCCCACAAGGTCGTCGCCTCGCTGGCCCAGGCCAACCGCTTTAACGAGATCATTCCCTACGCCACCAAGGCCGGCTACACCCCAGACTACATGCAGCTCCTGCAGCACGTCGCCCGTGCCAACCCCGACAAGGCCGTCGAGTTCGCCACGATGCTGGCCAACAACGAGGGCGGTCCCCTGATCGACCTGGAGCGCGCCGTCGACGTCTTCCAGTCGCAGTGCCTGCTGCCCCAGGTTACTGCTTTCCTGATTGACGCCCTCAAGGAGAACCGTCCCGAGCAGGCCCACCTCCAGACCCGCCTGCTGGAGATGAACCTCCTCAACGCTCCCCAGGTAGCCGACGCCATTCTCAGCAACCAGATGTTCACGCACTTCGACAAGGCTCACATTGCCAAGCTGTGCGAGCAGGCTGGTCTCTTCCGCTGGGCTCTGGACCTGTACGAGGACCCGGCTGCTGTCAAGCGTGTCGTTATCAACGTCCCTGGCACTGCCGACTTCGACCCCGAGTGGCTCACCAACTTCTTCGGCAAGCTGTCTGTCGAGCAGTCTCTTGACTGCCTTGACGCCATGATGAAGCACAACATCCGCCAGAACCTGCAGTCTGTTGTCCAGATCGCCACCAAGTACTCGGATCTTCTGGGCCCCCAGAACCTGGTGGACCTGTTCGAGAAGTACAAGACCGCCGAGGGTCTGTACTACTACCTGGGCAGCATCGTCAACCTGACGGAGGACCCCGAGGTGCACTTCAAGTACATTGAGGCTGCCACCAAGATGGGCCAGTTCCAAGAGGTCGAGCGCATCTGCCGTGAGAGCAACCACTACAACGCCGAGAAGGTCAAGAACTTCCTCAAGGAGGCCAAACTGCAGGACCAGCTGCCGCTGATCATTGTTTGCGACCGCTTCAACCTGGTTCACGACCTGATCCTGTTCCTGTACCAGAACCAGCAGTTCCAGTCGATTGAGGCCTACGTTCAGCGCATCAACCCCTCGCGGACGCCTGCCGTCATTGGCGGTCTGCTTGATGTTGACTGCGACGAGAACATCATCAAGAACCTGCTCGCCTCGGTGCAGGCCGGCCCGATCCCCATCGACCAGCTCGTGTCTGAGGTCGAGTCGCGCAACCGCCTCAAGCTGCTGCTGCCCTTCCTTGAGTCTGCTCTGGCTGCTGGCAACCACGACCAGGCCATCTACAACGCTCTGGCCAAGATCTACATCGACTCCAACAACAACCCCGAGAAGTTCCTCAAGGAGAACGACAACTACGACACTCTGTCTGTCGGCAAGTACTGTGAGAAGCGCGATCCCAACCTGGCCTACATTGCCTACAGCAAGGGCCAGAACGATCTCGAGCTCGTCAACGTCACCAACGAGAACTCCATGTACCGCGCCCAGGCCCGCTACCTGCTTGAGCGTGCCGACCGCGAGCTGTGGGGCTTCGTCCTGAGCGAGAACAACATCCACCGCCGCTCTGTCATCGACCAGGTTATCTCCACGGCCGTTCCCGAGTGCACCGACCCCGCCAAGGTTTCGGAGGCTGTTGCCTGCTTCCTCAAGGCCGATCTGCCGGCCGAGCTTATTGAGCTTCTCGAGAAGATTGTGCTGGAGCCGTCCCCCTTCAGCGACAACCAGAGCCTGCAAAACCTGCTGCTGTTTACGGCCACCACTGCCGACAAGGCCCGTGTCATGGACTACATCCACAAGCTGGATGCTTTTGACCCTCAGGAGATCTCGGCCGCGTGTATCAACGTCGGTCTCTACGAGGAGGCCTTTGAGATCTTCAAGAAGATCAACGACAGCGCCAGCGCCGTCAACGTCCTCGTCGAGCACGTTGTTAGCATCGACCGTGCCCAGGCATACGCCGAGGAGGTCGACACCCCCGAGGTCTGGAGCCGTGTTGCCAAGGCCCAGCTTGACGGTCTTCGTGTTAGCGACTCGATCGACTCGTACATCAAGGCCCAGGACCCCAAGAACTACGAGGAGGTCATTGAGACGGCCACTCACGCCGGCAAGAACGAGGAGCTTGTCAAGTACCTGCTGATGTCGCGCAAGACTCTGCGCGAGCCCGCCATTGACACCGCCCTTGCCTTCTGCTACGCCCGCCTGGACAACCTGCCCGAGCTCGAGGACTTCCTCCGCGGCACCAACGTGGCCAACATTGAGGAGTCTGGTGACAAGGCCTACGCCGAGGGTCTGTTCGAGGCTGCCAAGATCTTCTTCTCGAGCATCTCTAACTGGGCCAAGCTCGCGACGACGCTGGTGCACCTCGGTGACTACCAGGCTGCCGTCGAGGCCGCCCGCAAGGCCAACAACATCAAGGTGTGGCGCGAGGTGCACGAGGCGTGCGTGGAGAAGAAGGAGTTCCGTCTTGCTCTCATTTGCGGCCTGAACCTGATCATCGACGCCGACCAGCTGCAGCAGCTTGTCAAGCAGTACGAGCGCAACGGCTACTTTGACGAGCTCATCAACCTGCTCGAGCAGGGTCTGGGTCTGGAGCGCGCCCACATGGCCATGTTCACGGAGCTGGGTATTGCTCTGTCGCGGTACACGCCCGACAAGCTGATGGAGCACCTGAAGCTGTTCTGGAGCCGCATGAACTTGCCCAAGATGATCCGTGCGTGCGAGGAGGCCAACCTGTGGCCTGAGCTGATTTTCTGCTACTACCACTACGACGAGTTTGACAACGCGGCGCTGGCGGTGATTGAGCGTCCGGAGAACTCGTGGGAGCACCAGCAGTTCAAGGAGATTGTGGTCAAGGTGGCCAACCTGGAGATCTACTACAAGGCCATCAACTTCTACCTTGAGCAGCACCCGTCCCTGATCACGGATCTGCTGCAGGTGCTGACCCCCCGCATCGACGTCAACCGTGTTGTGCGCATGTTCCAGAAGTCGGACAACCTGCCGTTGATCAAGCCGTTCCTGCTCAACGTGCAGTCGCAGAACAAGCGCGCCGTCAACGACGCGATCAACGACCTGCTGATCGAGGAGGAGGACTACAAGACGCTGCGCGACTCTGTGGAGAACTACGACAACTACGACCCTGTGGACCTGGCCTCGCGCCTGGAGAAGCACGACCTGGTCTTCTTCCGCCAGATTGCCGCTAACATCTACCGCAAGAACAAGCGGTGGGAGAAGTCGATCGCCCTCTCCAAGCAGGACAAGCTGTGGAAGGACGCTGTGGAGACGGCGGCCATCTCGAGCAAGAGCGAGGTGGTCGAAGAGCTGCTGCGCTACTTTGTGGACACGGGCAACCGCGAGTGCTACGTGGGCATGCTGTACGCGTGCCACGAGCTGATCCGCCCCGACGTCGTGCTGGAGCTCTCGTGGCGCCACGGCCTGACGGACTTTACGATGCCGTACCTCATCAACCTGCTGGCGCAGCAGACCAAGGAACTGGCTGTGCTCAAGGCGGACAACGAGGAGCGCAAGGCCAAGGAGAAGGAGCAGGAGAAGGTCGAGGACAACACGCCGATCCTGGGCGGCAACCGTCTTATGATCACGGCCGGCCCTACTGGCGGCGCTGGCGGCAGCGTTGGCCGGGCCTCGCCGGCTCCTTTCGCGGGCGCTAACGGCTTCGCCCCGCAGCCTACCGGATTCGGGTTCTAGAGGCAGACTTCGGCTGGCCCCATGTTCACACCCATAATGACCCTTCCCATGACGACGACCTCATTTGCTTCTACTTCGCCCCTTCCCACTGCGCCCGCTCCTCCGACTCCTGTTCCGCCTCCTGTTTCCACTTCGATTTCACCTCCAGTTCCTGCGCCTGAGACTGCGCCATATGTGCAATCTGCGCAGTCTGTGCCATCTCTAGCGGTCCAAAAACCCCTTCCTCCCCAGATCCAGCCATACGGCGTGTGGTGCCATCCTCACGTGTATGCGGCGGCAATGTCTGCGCTTGTTCAACAGCAGAGACAATTGCAAATCCAAAAACCAGAGCTGAAGCCACAAACATATGAAGGCACTACCACGTGGTGGTGAAGCATTAGTTTGTTGTTTCTGTTTCTCGACAGGGGCGGATGAAGGTTGGCTGGAGAAAAAAAAGAGACGAAAAGGCAGCATGTATTATCCGGGCAAGGGATGCTTGCTGTCTTTTCCGATCTCATCGTGTGTTTCTTTTTCCTCTTTTTTTGCGTCTGATTTTATTTTCTATTTGTCGTGTTCTGTTTTCCTTTTTATCTTTTTCTTATTCTCTGTGACTACTTTACCCAATCTCGGCGTGTGGTGGTGGAAATATCTTTTTCTAAGAACTTGTCTCGATCATCAAAAACAAAAACACGCGGAACCCCCCAAAAACTTTTACACCCCATTATCTCTTTTTATTCTCTTGTTTCATTCTTCTTATTTGCGTTTCCATGTACCATAGCTAAGTTCAGAAATTTTAATCATACTTCAAACAATTTGTGGTTACCCGAGTGTGAATATGTACTCCGTACGGAATAGAATCTGAAGCGATGAAGCTCCGTTGGAGTCGTATCTCATCTTGATGCTGCCGCAATTGGCTTAGTTATCAGATGCACGTGAAATTACCCCTGCTTCGAATTAGCCTCTAGCGTCTCTCACGGTAGGGCGGGCTCCGCCTAATAACACGCTACAGCGCCGACGGTGATAGGCTCTTTGCTCTGCTACTCGACTTGGCGGCAGATGACGAAACGGCAAAAGGCAGGCCGGAAACAGTCCAGACAGTCCAAACAGTCCCCTGAAGCTCACATCGCCCTCGCGCTACCAGAAAGTGCACCAACAGTGCCACCCACATTCGCGACCGTGTCAGTGTCAGCCAGCGACCATCGTTCTTTCCTTTGTTTCCATCCCCTCTGCAGGTCCCCAACGCTCCTTCCTCGACCATCCCAATCGGGTGCTGAATAGCTCTCGGAAAGTGCATCGAACAAAAGAGCTCTCTTTGATAAAAGACAGCTCGCATTTGACAGTTGACAGTTGCCTTCGTACAGTCAACACACAGACGTCCCCTTGCGACACTACACCCAATCCGCCCGCAGGCACCAGACAAGAGGCTGGCCTCTTTTTCGTCCGTCACCCTTCTCGAACAACTGCTTTCGTCAATCATTTTCAATTCCTGTTCTCCCTTGCCTGTGTTTTTGTCTCGTTCTAGAAGTCCAGCCTTTGAGCCTTCTCTCTGCAGCCTAGATTGATTGTCTGTACGACGTAATACCCCCTCCGCACAGAGAACAGACCCAGACATCGCCGACAAGCGAACCCAAGCCATGTCTTGTCAGTCACGGTGACACACAACGTTGACCAGTTTTGATACCCTCGTTTGATTCGACTCCCGACTCCCGACTCCTCGACATTCTATACTTTCCCTCGTCCTCTCAACATCCTCCCTCCTCCCTCACATACCTCACACAGACCATGGCTCGACCTCTCTCCCCTCCGCCGCCGGCCGATGCCTCGTCCTCGACGCCGCCGTTCTTTGCCGACGACGACGACGACTCCAACGACAACTACGATCAAAGAAGACGCATGTCGCACGAGTCCCTGTCGTCCGTATCCACAACCAGCCTGATCCTGGAACGCATCAGCGACCGCGCCGACATGGAGTCGTCGGCCAAGTCGGCATCGGCCTCCTCAGGCAAAGGTAGTCCCCGTCGTGGAGTCGACAATGGCGACCTCGGCAGCGTCCGTCGTGACCGGCTGTCCGACTTTGACGACGACGACCCGCTCAAGGACGAGAACAGTGCCGACTACGATCTCGAGACGGGGCCCTTCTTGGGGAATGGGTCAAGCGGCAATACTCGTGCCGATGCCAACCTCGACCGCAACATGGATGACGACCCCTCGTACTCCAAGCCCGGCAAGTACACAAAGATGGACCCCAAGTTACGGCGCTGGGTGTTAATCTTCACGGGAGTCATGGCGCTCGCGTGGATCGGCGGTCTCGTCATCTACGTCACACACCGCTCGTACCTGCACGGCTCCAACTACGAGCACGACCCGCTGGCCACGGCGTCGCACGGAAACTTGCGCAAAATCACGCGCCAGCACGTCTCCGAGGGCTTCTTCACGCCCAAACGCGCGAGCATCCAGTGGGTGGGCGGGCCCAACGGCGAAGACGGCCTGTTGCTCGAGACCAGCCGCAATGTGCCCGGCAAGGTGTTTCTAGCCGCCGAGGACGTGCGCAGTCTGGCGGCCGGCACCGACACGAGCAGCATCACGGCCAGCCGCACCTTGGTCAAGGACTCGGCGTTCACGTACGGCTCGACGCGCTATGTCATTGCCTCGACGTCGCCCAGCGCCAACATGGCCAAGGTCCTGCTGGGCGTCAACACAAAGTCCAACTGGCGGCACTCCAAGACGGCGTCCTATTTCATCCTAGACGTGGCCTCGCAGTCGGTCGAGCCGCTTGTCCCTGGTGAGCCCGACGCACGCATCCAGCTGGCACAGTGGAGCCCCGCGAGCGATGCCGTCTCGTTTACCCGCGACAACAATCTGTATCTGCGACCCGTCCCCGCCGACGCCAGCCAGCTCGCCGCCAGTCCTGTCAAGCAGATCACCTCCGACGGCGGCGCCGAGCTGTTCTACGGCGTGCCCGACTGGGTCTACGAAGAAGAGGTTTTCGGCGGTGCCAGCGCCACCTGGTGGTCGCCCGACGGCCACTACTTAGCGTTCCTGCGAACAAACGAGACGGGAGTGCCCGAGTACCCCGTCCAGTACTTTATCGAGCGGCCTAGCCTGACGGACCCCCTGCCCGGCGAGGAAAACTACCCCGAGGTCCGCCAGATCAAGTACCCCAAGGCCGGCGCGCACAACCCTGTGGTCGACCTGCAATTCTACGACGTCACCAAGGGCGATGTCTTCACGGTGCCTGTCTCGGGCGACTTTGCCGACGACGACCGCCTCATCACAACCGTGCTGTGGGCCGGCAACCAAAAGGTTCTGATTAAAGAGACCAACCGCATCAGCAACGTCATGCGCGTTGTCGTCGTCGATGTTGGCGCCCGCAGCGGCCAGGCCGTCCGCACCGTCGACGTTGGCAAGATTGACGGCGGCTGGTTCGAGATCTCGACCACCACAAAGTATGTCCCCGCGGACCCCGCGCGCAACCGCCCCGACGACGGCTACATTGACACCATCGTCTACAACAACGGCGACCACCTGGCCTACTTTACGCCGCCCGAGAACCCGGACCCGATCATGCTCACCCAGGGCCCTGACTGGGAAGTTGTGGACGCGCCATCTGGTGTCGATCTCGTGCACAACCTTGTCTATTTCGTCGCCACCATCCAGGGCGCCACACAGCGCCACGTCTACAGCGTCAACCTGCACGACGGCAGCGGTCTTACTGCTCTGACGAACACCACTACGGAAGGGTTCTACACGGCATCCTTCTCCACGGGCGCGGGCTACCTGCTGCTCGAGAGCAAGGGTCCGGGCATCCCCTGGCAGAAAGTCATTACCACGCCTGCCGTCGCCGCCGACGAGTCCAAGACGTTCCAGCACACGCTGGAGGACAATGCCGAGCTCGCCGACCGCGCCCGTAAGCACGCTTTGCCACTCAAGGTCTACGGCACGATCGAAGTCCCCGGCTACAAGCCCGGCGACCCGCCCGTCAAGCTCAACTACGTCGAGCGCCGCCCGCCGCACTTTAATCCCAACAAGAAGTACCCCGTCCTCTTCCACCAGTACAGCGGGCCCGGCTCGCAGGAGGTCAAGCACGAGTTCCGCGTCGACTTCCAGAGCTATGTGGCCGCCAGCCTGGGGTACATTGTTGTGACGGTCGACCCCCGCGGCACGGGCTACATGGGGCGCAACCACCGCGTTCTGGTCCGCGGCCAGCTCGGCGTCGTCGAGTCCCACGACCACATTGCCGCCGCCCGCCACTGGGGCTCTTTGGGTTATATCGACGCCAAGCGCATCGCCCTCTGGGGCTGGTCCTACGGCGGCTTCACGACCTTGAAGACGCTCGAGCAAGACGCCGGTCAAACGTTTTCGTACGGCATGGCCGTCGCCCCCGTGACCGACTGGCGGTACTACGACTCCATCTACACGGAGCGCTACATGGACACCCCCCAGCGCAATTCTGTGGGGTACGACGCCAGCACGGTCCAAAACGCCACCGCGCTCGCCCAAAACACCAGGTTCCTCATCATGCACGGCGTCGCCGACGACAATGTCCACTTCCAGAACTCGCTGGCCCTGCTGGACCGCCTGGATCTCGCGGGCATCAGCAACTACGACGTTCACGTCTTTCCGGACAGCGACCACAGCATCTACTTCCACAACGGCAACACGATCGTATACGATAGTAGGTCCCCTCCAATTCCCTCTTTTCCCTGCACGCATGCTAACGAACAGAACTCGAAAACTGGCTGATCAACGCCTTCAATGGCGAGTGGCTCAAGGTCAACGATGCCGTGCCCATTGAAAACACCTTCAGGGAGAAGGAGAAAGAGAAATGAGGTCGTCAAATGAGTCAAGGGTCGTATATATAAAGCAGGCGTATGGCATGGCATGGCGTTATTTGTATTTTTGGTATTATTTGCTCTTTCTTGTGTTGTTGCCCTATATATGTGCCAGTTTTGTTAGCTTCCGTTTGGCTCTTAGAAATACTATGATCTATGTTTTTTTTTTTTTTTTTTTTTTTTTTTTTTTGTCTGACAGTCCAATTGGTGCCAATAGCAACTTACACTTGTGTTTAGTTTCTATAAGTATTTTCATATTTTCTAATCATTCATGAGACTTATTTTTTTAAAAGAAAAATTATTAAAATTAAACATTGCGTAGATTTAAAGTTTTTTTTAAAAAAAAAAAAAAAAAAATTAAGGGAAAATATTGTAATATAAGACATGCAGAAATTACAATTTGTCTATATTCATTATTACGATATTAAAAACGAGCAAAAATAACCAACAACAGCCAAAATCAAACTGGTATCATGATATCCAAAGCATTATCGTCCAACACACTCCATCTACATCTGGTTCATCAGCTGTTGGCGGATCAGCTGCGGGTACTCGGGCAGCTGCTCGTCAATCTTCTCGACGATACAGGCCGTGCCATACGCGCAGACCTGGGCAAAGCCGCCCATGTCGCCGGCATCGAAACGCAGAGCAATCACGGCGTTGCCGCCGCGGCTCTGGCACTCGTTGACCACGCGCGTAATCGCATCATTGCGGGCCGAGTAGAGCTACAAAGGTTAGTGGTTGACAATAACGGGGGAGAGAGTTTGTTGCGAATACGTACGAGATGGGTAAACCACCGCAGTTCACCACCGGCCATGGACTTGAGGACCATGCCGAGACCGGCGGCCCAGTTACGCGAGCGGACAGTCAGACCGTAGACGGCGCCGAGGACGCGGACGACGCGGTAGCCGGGGATGTCGATCATGGTAGTGGTGATGACGCCGTTGGTCTCCGTGAAGCAGTGGAGGTCGCTGAGCTCCGGGGGCATCTCCGAGTTGCGAGGCATGTTGAAGGTGGGGGGAAGACAAGGAGTCTTCGAAGTGCTGGTATGTAGCTTGCCCGAATTGGCAGTTGCGTTTCTGTGACGACTGGAAAGTGGAAGAAGACTCAAAAGGGAAGAGCGAGTTGAGGATGATGAAAAGGAAAGAACGAAAGAAATTGTCTACGAACAGGAGAAATGCGACTCTTTTATATCTACGTTGGTCGGCCCTCGAGAAGCTCAAAGTGCGCCCAATTCCTCCATTGAGGTCATGGAGGTCATGACGATCATGGTATCGAACAAGCTGTACAGATTGGTCCCAAGACCCGCGCCAAGGCCAAGTCGCCGGCTTTGCATTGGAGCCTGTATTTTTTGTCACTTTTGGCTCTCTTGTCTCTTGCCATCTACATCTTAGGGTTGTAGTTCCTTCCCTTTCCCGTCGCGACAACTTTGTTGGTTCTTTCCTTGTCCAGTAGTTGTGCAACACAGAAGCACACAGCAGACGGTAATTAGTCGATTTGGTGTTGTACCTGACCTGGACGGGGCCATTCTTGGGTATCCACTTTGTTCGATACGAAAAACGAGCCGTTTCGCCTCCAGCGGTTCTGCACACAACCATGCCCCGAAAGTCGCTAAAATCGACAAACCCGCAGGTGACAAGCGCTAGCCAAGTGCGCTAAAATCCCCGCAAAGTCACTGGCGAGCAATTCCCCTTTGGATTGGCAGCTGCCTGAAAAGCAAAGAAGGCTGAGGCATCAGTTGTCAATCTCAATCGCATTGTTCGCGATCGGACATCGCCTTGTGGCATTCACTTTCCTGGGACAGACATCTCCGGGATGCACAAAGACGCATGATCCCGTCTTCTTTTCTTCTGGCGCGCTTCTGGTCGTTCTTGGTCGCTCTTTCCCGATCAGATCGTGGGTGTCGTGCCTGCCTCAAAAAGGGACGGCGCGCTGTGTTCCTTCTGGCTTTTCTAGGCAGCCACATTCTCAAAGACAAGGTATCGGCGAGCCCTTTTGCTTTTGTCCTCATTTCTCCTTTGTGATGTTCCGCTTTCCGTCTTCTCTTCGTCTGGACTTTCTTACTTTTGTTTCTTTCTCATCTGACGTCATGTTACCTATTGTCTCAAGCTGGTGAAATTGAGGCTTTTGTTTTGTTCCTTTTGCACATCGGCCTTTCCCTTCAAGTTATGCCAGAGAGTAATGGTCATATGACAGGCCGTCGAAAAGTGCCATGCCACGGCGCTGCCGCAAGGCTTCCTCATTTCTGACTCCAGCTGCTCTATTGGGATATTCCTCCATTGATCGCCAGAAGAGGCATCACGCCGCGCCGCTACTGCAAGACAAAAGCGACGTCGGACAGAAGAAGGATTCGAGGAAGAACGACGGCAAGTGTTGTTGTCAAGCGCGAAAAAAAAAGACGAAGGACGGACTAAAGACACACAAGAACTCGACGAAGAAAATCATCACGAAATTGTGTTCTCAAGAATACCTACCACCCAGACCCAATGAACCGCAATCTGGAAGACGTTTCCGCTGCTGTTTATTTGCCGGATGACGGAAGATGTCGAAATGCGGTCCAGCAAGCGAGAGAACGAGGGAACAAAACGAACTTCGGGACGCTCATATAACAGCATATGGGCTTATAAGAGGGCTGGCAAAAGACGGGAAGAGCCTGGCCTTTTCTGGACCATCTCTGGCCGCCTCTTCCCTCTTCCCTCTTCTATTTGCAATATTTCGCTCTTTACGCTTCCATGGGCCGCAAGGTGGACTCGGTCAATTCAGCCGTGAAGACGACGTCCCGACATAGGAGACTCCAGCTCTGCGGGAGAAGAAAACCCAAATTGAGTGCAATTTATGGGAGAAGACACAAACAATCAGAACTGGGGAATGCAAGGAAAAGCGAGAACACAGAGAAAAAAGACGGGGAAGACACGATGACTCCAAGACAGTTCTTGGCCCTTTAAAAGGCAACGAGTGTTGCCATTCCATCTAAAAGAACATTGACAGGAACAGGATCCAGAATCGACACCGACTCCAAGACAATTCTATCTCCTAAATCCCACGATGAAGGCCTTCTCTTCGCTTCTGTTTGCCGGCGCTGCCGTCGCTGTGCCCACGAGCCTGACCGCCGAGGCCGACGCGCCTGCTGCCGCCACTGTCAAGTGCCCCATTGTCTTTGACGGCCGTATCCCCTCGACTCTGGCCCTCACCGACTTTGACTCCTACAGCAATGGCTCTCCCTTTGGCGCCGAGTACGTCAAGGGCAACGACCTCAAGTGGAGCGAGATCCTGCTGCTGCCCACCGTGCCCACGAGCCGCTTCGACGCCGCCGTCAAGGACGCCTCGGCCTCGCCCTTCAAGGCCCTCGAGGTCACCCTGAGCGACAAGTCCATCTTCCAGAAGCAAAACGGCTTCCGCCGCGCTGGTCTCCAGTTCAACGGCGACTCCAACACCGCCAGCCCCGGCTGGACGGGCATCAAGACGCTGCACTTTAGCGTCAAGCAGGACGCCCAGCGCCCGCTCAACCTGAGCCACGAGTACCTCAACGTGTGGCACGAGGCCAGCGACTACTCGGCCGACCAGATCATGTTCCAGGTCGGCACCATGATCGACCAGGCCGGCCTGCCCAAGAACAACTTCAAGGTCCTCAGCCGCGCCAACAAGCTGCTGTGGTCGACGCCCATGGAGGCGTCCGACTGGCAGAACTTTGCCTTTACCCTGGACTTTAACAAGAAGTGAGCGCCGGTCCTGTCAACTCCATTTGTTTTTTGTTCTCCCGCTGACCATTTGCAGCACTGTCCAAGTTTACTACTCCAAGGGCACTGACCCGTTGACGTCTGTCCTCACAGCCACGGCTGACGACCTCTCGGGCGCCGGCCAGTACCAGATTGGCATCCTCAAGAAGCCCACCGGCACCAGCGACGTTGTCAACAGCGGTTTCCAGGAGTCTGGTCTGAATGAGGGCCAGATCTATGGCGGCATCTTCATCGAGGACAGCGCCAACGGCTGTATTTCGCTGTAAGGCGGGAAATGACTAAGAAACAACGCCAACTTGTTAATAGTCAGGTACACGTCAGAACTGTACCTTAACGGTCGGTGCTGTAGTGGCATTAGTTGAGGGGGTGCAAAATGGGAGTCAGGAATTTGATATAAATCAAGAGGAAAATGAAGTCAGAACAACAAATTAGAAACAAAATGTCAAGACATTGTTTACTGTTCACCTTTACTCCATTGCTGTCCCCATTGCCCTAACGAACCCACTTATGTAATCCCACGCGTCTCCATATAGCCTACTCGTTATGGGCCATGAGCGAATTTTCAAGCGCATCGTGAAATTTTCGTGATGGGGCCGCGTTCGCGCCTTTGATCCACTCAAGAGCTTCATCCATTTGCCCATGTCTGCCACTGTTTCCCCTGCTCTTGTACCCGACTACACGGCGGCTGGCCTTCAACAATGAAGCTCAAAAGCCCGGTTAGCTCAATCGGTAGAGCGTGAGACTCTTAATCTCAAGGTTGCGGGTAAGTTACAATTTCAACATTAAGAGTTCGAGTCGGGTTCGACTTGAGATTAAAGAACACAATGTTAACATCAACTCAAGGTTCGACCCCCGCATCGGGCTCAATTCCTGATGCGCCTCTTCTCCAAAGAGGCACTTCGAAACTGCAATATTTTTTTTATCATTTTTTCTTTCCTTCCTTCTTTTCCTATTTTTTTTTTGTTAGGCTTGAGTTGTGTCGTCCAGCTGCCATTGAGGTTCTTTCCCTTTTGGGACACAAGCCTGAGGCTGCAAGTCACGGGACCTAAGTTTCGAGTTTCAACTTTTCTTTGACTGTCTGTTCAGTGTCCACATCTTCACGCGAGCTTATTTTCGTGCATGCACTCCAGACGAGGCCGTACCTCAAACTACGGGCATGACTTTTTGTGCATGGCCAAGTGGAGTCGAGCTCCGGCACATGCCGGCTGCGGGCGGCCGCGGTGACGGACCGTGACAGATGCAGATGAAGTCGACAGGATGTGTCTATATTGTCCTTCTCGCCGACGTGCAATGCTCTTCTACGATGCTCATACCCTTCCGTTTGTTCTTCTCCCGTGCTCCATCCGTCGTCGTAGTTGAAATTGCTCTGAAATTACCACTGTCGCGCTTCGGTAATCAGGATCTAAAGCCTCCACTTTCCGAATTGCCGAGGATTTTACGGACGAGGCCAACCAGAGGACTGCAAACAGACGAGGCTCGCCGGTGCATGAGCCTTGATGTGTCGAGATGTTGTTGTGCGACAGATTAATTGATTTCGAGAAGCAATTGTTGACAATTTGTGTCGATTGAAGATGTCGTTCATCTCGCTGCATGTGGAAGGCACAAGCTATTAAGCCAATTCGTCCCATTGAGAACCGAAGTGTCACGGGTAAGAAAAAGCCGCACACCGATAGTTGCATATTTATTGCATACCGTGTGCTGCCAAAAGTCCCTATTGCCGCCGTGCCGGACCAGCGGCCACGCCAGTTGCTGTGTCGCTCTGCCATTTCACACTTTTGCACGTTCTGTAAGCTCTGTCCCCGTTGTTTTCCCCTGGACCTTCCCTCTCCCAATCTCAGGAGCTGGGGCCTATTACCGGAATTTTTAGGGCGGAAAAACCTGCCAGCCCGCTGTGATTGGCCTGACCCGCTCGTCGGACCCACTGTCTGGTCGTTTTCTTCCCTTTTGTGTCCTGCTGGCTCACTTTTTTTCGCTCGTTTCCCTCTGCACCCATAGCGACCAGCAGTACCCACTTTCCTTGGCCTCTTTCTGTCTTCAGTGCCTGTCCTCCCCCATAGCGCACTGCGCCAAAGAGCCCCCGGCCGCTTTTCTTCGTCTCGCCCAGCGGGAAAAAAAGTCTCGCATTTTTTCTCCTTGCTTTTCCGGCTTTCCTCGTCTCTCCTCTCCTCTCCTCTCCCTTACCCTCCCAAAACACCTCCTCTCTTCTCTCCTCTTTTTTCCCTCTCCAATATCTCGCTCTCTTTTTTCCTTCCCTCCCCCCTTCCCGCGCTCAATTCTCAATTGCAATTGGTCTTGCAATTGTTTTCTTTTCGAGTTTCGTTTTCTCGTCACCCTTCCTTTTTTTTCCTTTTCACATCAAAACGGTCCCGACCATGTTCCGGAACGCACTCAGACAGTCGACGCGCGCCGTTGGCGCCATCTCTGCCAGCAGAGTGGCTGGGGTACGTTTTCCCGAGGCGAAAGAAAAATTTTGACGAAGCAACAACCAGGGCCGACGACGACGACGATGGAGATGAACGATGGCAAGGAAGCATGGCGGACTTGGGCTACATCCTCGAGGGACAGAAGCACTGCTGTCGACGACCCGAAACTGTTCAAAAAGTCAGCACGATCGGACACGAAACAACCCGAAGCCGACAAACACCGCAACTCGATCCTCCCCCAAAACAAGACCCGAAACACCAGAGCAGAATCGATGGAATCGGACAACCCGGACTGGCAGGCTATCGCGGACGGCTCGCTCAATTGAAGAGCCGACGTTGATGGCTTGCCGGCGTCGGGCGGACAGCAAATGGGCGACAGCGGCATTTTTGTCTCGCTGGCGCTTCTGATTCGTCGAGCTTCTTTTTTCGGGTTGAAGCTTGGGGGGAGAGCTTTAGGTGTCGCGATTCAGTCCACAGCCGCGCCTTGTCTTCCATGCCTTCATCTTATCTTCATGTCGCGTCGTCACTCAAGCCTTGGGTTCTTCGTCAACGTTGCTTCACTTCATCATCACATACTAACATTATTATTCAGGCCCGCGTCGTCGCCCCTGCTTTCATCCAGGCCCGCACCTACGCCGATGCCAAGGCCTCGCCTACCGAGGTCTCGACCATCCTCGAGCAGCGGATCCGCGGTGTCCAGGAGGAGGCTGGTCTCGCCGAGACCGGCCGTGTCCTGTCGGTTGGGTGAGTCGCCTCGTCAACTATATCTTTTGCATTTATGTCGTCTCTAACAAAACAGTGATGGTATCGCCCGTGTTCACGGCATGGCCAACGTCCAGGCTGAGGAGCTTGTCGAGTTCGCCTCGGGCGTCAAGGGCATGTGCATGAACCTCGAGGCCGGCCAGGTCGGTGTCGTGCTGTTCGGTTCCGATCGTCTCGTCGCTGAGGGTGAGACCGTCAAGCGTACCGGCCAGATTGTCGATGTTCCCGTCGGCCCCGAGATGCTCGGCCGTGTCGTCGACGCTCTCGGTAACCCCATTGACGGCAAGGGCCCCATCAACACCAAGTCCCGCCGTCGTGCCCAGCTCAAGGCCCCTGGCATTCTGCCCCGCCAGTCCGTCCGCGAGCCCGTCCAGACCGGCATGAAGTCCATCGACGCCATGGTCCCCATCGGCCGTGGTCAGCGTGAGCTGATTATCGGTGATCGTCAGACCGGCAAGACCGCTGTCGCCATCGACGCCATCCTGAACCAGAAGCGCTGGAACAACGGCACCGACGAGAAGAAGAAGCTGTACTGTGTCTACGTCGCCGTCGGCCAGAAGCGTTCCACCGTCGCCCAGCTCGTCAAGACTCTTGAGGAGAACAATGCCATGCAATACTCGATTGTGGTCGCTGCCACTGCCTCTGAGGCCGCTCCCCTGCAGTACCTTGCTCCTTTCACTGGTAAGTTTGATATTTTGTGTTCTGCATCCGATGTTTGGTTGTCAGGGTGCACTTGCCCTATTTGTTTATTTACCCCGTCGCTCCTTCCATCTGTGTCTGGTGTGAACGGTCGCTCTTTCCTCATGGATGCCAATTTTGGCCCTTAAATCCGACCACCCAAAGTTGGACCCACTTTTCACAACTTCATTGCATCGTCAAATCGACATCACCACAACATCACTACGACTTCAAAACATCCAAAAACACATGAAAAAGCCATTTCTAACCTAAAATTTTAGGTGCAACCATTGCCGAGGACTTCCGCGATAACGGAAAGCACGCTCTCGTCATTTTCGACGATCTCTCGAAGCAGGCCGTTGCTTACCGCCAGATGTCTCTGCTGCTCCGTCGTCCCCCTGGTCGTGAGGCCTACCCCGGTGACGTTTTCTACCTGCACTCCCGTCTGCTGGAGCGTGCTGCCAAGATGAACGACAAGCTTGGCGGTGGTTCCATGACTGCCCTGCCCGTCATTGAGACCCAGGGCGGTGATGTGTCTGCTTACATTCCCACCAACGTCATTTCCATTACCGACGGCCAGATCTTCCTGGAGGCTGAGCTGTTCTACAAGGGTATCCGCCCGGCTATCAACGTCGGTCTGTCCGTGTCTCGTGTCGGTTCCGCTGCCCAGCTGAAGGCCATGAAGCAGGTCGCCGGTTCGCTGAAGCTGTTCTTGGCCCAGTACCGTGAGGTCGCTGCCTTCGCCCAGTTCGGTTCCGATCTGGATGCTTCCACCAAGCAGACCCTGAACCGTGGTGAGCGTCTGACTGAGCTCCTGAAGCAGAAGCAGTACTCGCCTATGGCCGTCAACGAGATGGTTCCCCTGATCTTCGCTGGTGTCAACGGTTTCCTCGACAGCGTCCCCGTCGCCAAGATCCTGACCTGGGAGGCCGACTTCCTGGCTCACCTCAAGACCAACGAGGCTGAGATCCTGGCCACCATCGAGAAGGAGGGTGCCATCAGCAAGGAGACTGAGGCCAAGCTCCGCGACATCACCGCGTCGTTCACCAAGAGCTTCCTGGGTTAAATCGCTTAATCCCATTTGACTCTTAAAGATACTCTTGGGGCGGATAATTTTTCTCCCCGCCGCTCTTCCCGTCCGGACACAAAGCATATGGACAAACATACATGGACATGGACTTGTTAATGGGTGTGGTGTAAAATAAAAAAAAGTTTTCTGGCCGCTAATCGGCAAGATACAAAAACCCGGGGGGAAAGAACAAAAGTCCTTCAGAAGGAGGGAGAAAGGAGGCTTTTGTGGGAGACGAAGGAGCGAGAACTTGTAGAAATCATCTTTTTTCATAAACCTTGAACGCGCGCGCAGGAGACGGCAGAAAGAAAGGTAACATGTACATACCACATACTGTGCCTTTGCTTTCTGCGTGTTGTGTATTGTCTATTTTGTTGGGGCGACTGTCTGAGGTCTGCTTTATATTTGTATTTCAGTCTTTTGCATCCCATCTGAATTGGCCTTCTTTTGTTTTTCTAACTGTTTCTCATTTTTTCTATTCTTTGCTTGACGTGTTTTTCCATCTTTGACTTTGGTGAAGAGCGCATCATGAAAGATGGTGTGGGATGTTAGAATACAGAGAAGCCAATTGGGAGCCGACTGTCGCTCCAACCAAAATAGCTGTAAAATAGTCGCTGTTGACTTGGTTTCCTATGTAAATATCATCTAAATACAATCCATAAAATTACCATTTTCTTCTGTTTTGCAATTGTGTGTTATTGTTGTTCGCTCCTTCCTCTTCTCTGACTGCGCTGCTGACAAAGGGCCGTGCATCGGCCCCTCCCGTATTAGTAGCGGTGCGCACCCGCTACAGTCCCGCACAACAAAGAGGGAAAGAGCGTGACATCATGGATTGAAACGGAAGCTGCGTTCTGCAACAAAACAAAAACAGCAACAAGTACGAAGGCAGAAGGAGCAACACGAATAAACAAATAAGCAGTCGCTCTTGCCTTCTCTGTCTGCATTTCATCTCACCCCTTTGACGGCACCTCCTCTACACTGTTCAACTTAGACACCTAACAACACCAATCGACTAAGAGGCGAGCTCAACAGCATCAGACGACTACATCAGACCACAACAAACACGCTTACAATGTCCCCGGCCAGCTCGCCCGCTACCGAAATGTCACCGGCCACCAAAGAGCTTCTCGCGCGTGCGCGCCAGATGGTGCCGCCGATGCTGTCGTCCTTCCACAAGGGCCAGCTCGGGCGCATCGGCGTGATTGGCGGCAGCGAAAACTACACGGGCGCGCCCTACTTTTCCGCCATGGCCAGCGCGCGGCTTGGCTGTGATATGGTACGTCTATGCGTCGCAACAAGATTGAGTCCCCCTGATGAAGAATACCCCTGCTAACAGTGTAGTCCCACGTTATATGCACACCAGCGGCGGCGGCGGTGATCAAGACGTACTCGCCGAATCTCATGGTGCACCCGCTGATGCGCGAGGGCAGCAAGCCCGGCAGCGAAGGCGATGAGACGGACCCCAAGGCCATTTCGAAAAAGGTCATTGATGAGCTGCTGCCACGGCTGCACGTTCTTGTTGTTGGCCCCGGTCTCGGCCGCGATCCTTTGATGCAGCAGACGGTCGGACATGTGGTGGCGGCCGCCCGCAAGGCGAATATGCCGCTGGTGCTTGACGCGGACGCTCTACAGCTCGTCCAAAATCAGCCGGACCTCGTCAAGGGCTACCCATTGGCCGTGCTGACACCGAACGTGGTCGAGTTTGGCCGGCTTGAAAAGGCGTTCTTGGGCGACGGCAAGAAAAAAGATGGCAAGGATGCCGGGGACAAGGCACTTCGTCTCTCCAAGGCTCTCGGCGGCGTGACGATTGTCGAAAAGGGCGGCGTGGACACTGTGGCAGCCTACACGGACGACAATGCCTACGGCCCGTACAAATCGGACCTGACGGGTGGGCGCAAGCGGTCAGGCGGCCAGGGCGACACTTTGACGGGATCCATTGGCACCTTCCTCGGCTGGCGCAAGGCATACCACGACGGTCTTTGGGACACGAAAAAGTCGGGCGACAAGGCGCTGGATGAACGGGAGACGGTGCTCCTCGCGGCCTTTGCCGGCAGTGCCGTTACAAGGGTAGGTTATCACCTCTCGGACCATATTGTGATATCTCTTTACTGACAGTACAGGAATGCTCTCGACTTGCATTCGAGAAGCGTGGTCGCAGTTTGCAGGCCAGCGATCTCACTGAAGAGGTGCACACGGCGTTCATCAACCTGTTTGGTGCTGATGAGGATGAAGATTCAGTTGAGGAGGGTGCATCAAAGTTGTGATCGCTGTCGCGAGACAAGACGGGCATTGAGTTATGGATAAAATCATGGATACTTGAGACCGACTACTGAAAAGAAGCACAAAATTGATAAGACTTTGAACAATCTGAAGACGGCATATACCAACCAGTGATGGCTTGCCCACTTGCCATGGTCGTGATGTTGACAATTGTGGCATTTGCAAATGGTATCAAACTTTATATTTCTTATTGCATTCGACATTTAATATCTGTCAGAATGGACGTTAACCGAAGAGAATGTCAATCTTTCGAATATGCCTCCATTCGTATTAGTGACTAATGGCCTCGTGGTGGGTGGTCTTGGGATCAAGTGTCTTTTTGATACTGGAATGTAGTGTGCAACCACAACGTTGACTTTAGCTTCGTATCTATTTACATTACGTCGTATTTCGGCGAAGAAAGTAAACAAATAACATATTTCGGAAAATAAAGCATTGGATTGTCTGTATTTTCGGAGAGAATTGTGTTGCATCTATTTACGAAACTTTCTTTTGACGTCACAAACTCCCAAGTTGTTGATTGTTTACATTCTTGAAACATCACCATGCTATGATGTGCACACCGAATATTCACACACCCCCTCGTGACATTCAACTGTGTGTATTTATTCTACCCCAGCAAGTTCTCTTGGTATGCAATATGCACACCTTCCCTCGTTTCAAATAAACGAAGCCTCACACGATACGGCCTGGGCGTGCACCAGGTATCATGGCTCGGAAACGTGGTCGCAGGCATAGGGGCCCTTCACCGAATATTGCAGGTAGATTGAAGCACCACAGACCTATTTTTGTTGAGAGAATCGTTTCTCAGTGATGGCGCCCAGCCACTTCAAGAATACCGATCGGTGATGCTTTGCATGCACATACGGGAAGGATATGAGGCTTCCACGTTTTTTATTCCGTTGCGACCGGTATGAAAAGTGCTGGGATTTCTGATACTGTCCGGGATACCCATGACAGCAAGTTACGGTGAGACGGTGAGAAGGCCAGAGACTCGCTTCTCGAAGCGAATCGATGTTGTACAAACTCGAGGAAAGGCCACAGAAGGGCACAAAAACTACAAACCAAAGGCGAGACGCTAGAACGAGGCTGGGGGGCTGGCCAGAAGGTGGAAGGTGGCGCCGATACAAATGTCCTGATCTACGGCAGCATGGGAAACAAAGTGCAGGCATTCTACACGAGCACAAGACGGAACGCCACACGGAATATGTTGAGAAAAGGTTCTAGAATGTCTGGTGAACGGGCCTCGATATGAACTCTCCTGTGAAAATGTCCGGTGCCCGGCATGTGCCCGGCATCCGGGGTCGTGGCCATGGTTCGGTTGCCCACATCGCGGATCGGTGTTGATATCACGACATCATAATCAGCTCACCTCCAACTTATGTATCTCCTCACCATCAATAGATGGCAACTCAAGCAGGCGTTGATGGCAGGATGACGGCAAGAGAGAGAATGAGCTTGAATCCTTTTAGCCCCCTTACGGAGGTGGCTTGGTTTGTCACGAATGAAGGCTCAAAGAGCATCAGGGCCCTATTACTCTTCAGAGCCTCTGAACTTTTCTTTGGTATCATCGGATAGCAACAAGGTCCGGGATGCCACAGCTGCACGACACGAGATCCTTTTAATTTAACTAGGAGTCTAGGCAACCTGGTCGCTGGGTTCAAGTTGTGTAGCACAAAAACCACCCAGAACCAGGGACAACACCCGTTTGCTTCCCTGTCTCGTTGCACAAAAACGCAAGATAGGCGAGTCGGAGTTGTTGGCGGGAGAGCTTCTCAAGGAAAAAAAAGGAAGAAGGGTCTACTCGCCAAAATATGCTAAAAGAGGAAGGACAAAAGAGAATTTGATACGGTTGAAGCTTGGTTGACACCTGGTAGATACTTGGTAGAAGGATCTCCTTAGCCTCTCACATCATTTATTCACATGTTGAGCATATTGTGACTCTACCAATGCACGTCTATTGTTTATATTGACATCGTCCACGATCTATCCAGCAGCCACAACGTGCTCGATCGCGTAGTCATCCTTTGATATCCCTGAGAATACGACTCTACGGTTGTAAGATCTGCACTTTCTCCTTTTTAAACGGTCTCTATCCGCATCTGTTAATGCATTGCAAGCTGAACCCAAGACAAAACGGAGTTTTTGTAAAAGTAGAGCCTCACGGATAGTTCGAGACTTGCTTCTCAGCCATTTCACCAGAGGAAAGATCGGCATCCGCCAACAAAGTTCAGTTGAGTTGAAAATAGAAGCCTCCTTGCTGTGTGCCCTTTGACTGTCGTCTCTTCTCGGCCTCGCCTTCCCATCGCCCAAAAGGCACAAAATAACAATGCATGTCTGAAGTCGGGAAATTAATTCTGTTCGGAGACTCCTTTTACGATGCACTGTCGATCAAAGGGTTTGTTGCGCTTCTCACGGAGAGACACTGGAAAGGGAGGAAAAAAGAGGGCGCCGCTTACAACTTAGCGGCCAAGACGGAAAGGTCAGATTGACGAGAGACGACGACAGCTGTAATAGGACGCTCTACGGTCCAAATAGGAAGGAAAGTGCAGCCCAAGAGAGCATGTACACAAGAGTCATCGCGATCGAGGACGATCGGCTACGATTTTGGGCTTTTAGGAGGGAGCCCTCCTTCTGTTACTGTTTTTTGCCGCCTTTCCCTGCGTCTCTTTTTCTCCGAGATCAGCACTGTCCCAGCGCAGGGTCTCTGTCCATCGTGTTAACCTCTGTCTGTTCGGATGAGAGCGAGGCCCTATGACTTGAAGATCGTGGGATCTGTTGGATGCCTCCCTGAAGACAGCAGAAGACAGAAGACGACAAACAACCCGGCATCACGGCAACGGTGCTTGCATTTGTTTAGACATCAAGAGCCACTGTGCCTTGAAACGAGAATATTTACGTTATGATATTGGCCTTCCTTCCGTTTGTTCCGACGACGGTTTTTCCACACGAACACCGTCCGTTTCAGTATTTTCTTCTGTTCTTTTGTCTGTCCAGTCCATTTCTTGTCAGGTCCCCTTTATTACATGCTCCGCCTTGTGTCTGTGTAGTCTAGACTCGACCTCCAGGCAACAGACTCCTCGAACTGCATGTCTCATCCGGGGAGGGGAGTTTGCATCGTGCATGCTGCACTGTTTTTCGGTCCTGCATATTTACTGCTGCATGCACAGTGAGAAGCACGCTGCAAGCCTCAACGCCTGCCCGTCCCTGAACATCGTGTCGAATGTCTCTGACGCGATGTCAATACGCTCAACACGCAAATTGGACGTGCCTTTCTCTCCGCCCCCTTGATCGTGCATTATCTTCCGGTGATCCTGGACGTGTTTCGTGTCGACGTGTTCTGGCTTCTCTGTTTCGTTATTTCTTTTTTTGTTCCTTCTATTTTGTTTCTTTATGTCCCTCTTTCTTTGGCCCTACGTACTTTTTGCCTTTAATGTCTCTCTCATATTACTGTCGGGTCCCGCGATGTCACCCTCATCCGAATTCCGGCGCCCCCTCCCAGCTCGCCCCTTCTCTTGGGCCTCCTGAGTCTAGATGGGCCCGTCGTTTCCAAGCAAGACATCTGGACAACAGGCCGTCTGTCTTCTTTTGGAAGGTCGATGTCCGCGTATCGTATCTCGTTCGTAGGCTGTATCTTAGTATCTATCTTGCATCGTAATATTTATGTTTACTCAGTACAGAAGCAAGGCCAAAAACGTGGTGTGTCCATCTGCTGTGATCTCCTGTGATCTCCTGTGATATCTAGTGATCTGCCCTGCAACTCCAACCCCAAACTGCTGCAACTGCTATAAGTCGAAACCCCGACCAACTGCCGGCATCCGACCTTGCGCAGTGAGCATTCCAGTCCTGAAGGTTTGTTGTGTATTCAACTGGATGCTGTGTGACGGATCACCACTGTCTGTTGAGAGTAACTGGCTTGACAGTGACAGCACTTTCGGTTGACCAACATGAACACGTAACTGCCATCGACGACAGTCTCGACCGTGATGAACTCGTATGTTGTGGCCAGTACTTTCTTTTTTCTTTCCCTCCTCCTTCTCGACGCCCCTTCATCTTGTCACGACATCGTCATGGCCACGTTTTCTTCACTTGCACTCTCGGTTATTGCTGTTGCTTTCCACCAACTTTCTTTTTTTTTTGGCCAACCTCTTTCTTCCAACTTGCTTTTTTTGTGCCTCCCCAGGGATATTTTCGTCTTCGTCTTCGCTTTCCGGCTTCTCTTCCTCGCTTCTCGTCCTCCTCCTCGATTCTCCCTCGTTCTCGCGCGTTCTCTCTTGGCGGCGCCTCGTCAAGAGCAGACTTTTCACTTCCACCCTCGTGTAAGACATTTCCAAACGGCGGGGGTAGGTAGTCGACAACTGTCTCGTAGACACCATCGCCACACGATACATCACAAATAGAGCAGTCTTGAGTGTACTTGTCACCAAAAAGCAAGTAAACGAAACGGACTGCTGTATATGCAAGGGTCTGTCATGTGTTGTCGTCAAGGTCCTCCCTTTTTTTGTTGTCTTTTTGTATCTGTCTTCTGTCTGGATTGCGGGAAACAGTGGATAGATTGCGGCACTGTCAGAAACAGAAACAGAAACGGAAACGGAAACCAGAACAGACACAAACACCGCGAGGGAGGAGGCAAGGGGTCTCTTTGCCTTTTGTGGGCAGACACTACACACTGCATGTATTTTGTCATCTTTGCGTCGTCAAAAGTACCTCTCTCAGAGTTTCTGCGTGCCTCACGGAGTCACAAGCACCAATAACATCTTTCCTTCTCTCCAAAATCCCCCACCTCCGCCACCACCTCGACACATGCTCTCCCTGCGTGCTTGCTTTTTGCTTTGCCTTTTTATCAGCCGTTTCGAACCGTTCGTTGGAGGTGTCGACAGTTGTTCGCGTTGATTTGATGTACAGTACTTGATGTCCGCCGCCGTCTTGCTAGCGGCCGGGGAGGACGGGAGCGAGGCTCCCTCGCGTCGCAAGTCGCGAGTCCAGGCGGCACCCACCGTCTCTAGCCCATCCCTTGTTTTCTGGTGGTTCGACGTCGGAGCATGGCCTCCCTTTGGTCAATGTCGAAGTGACAGCCTCCCTTGACTTTATGTTCTGTACGAGGCAAATGCGTCAAACAGCGGAGGATTGTCAGATTTACAGACCACAAGGCCGGAGCTTTCAAGAATCAACACTCTGACTGGACACTCTGACTGGCCGGAGCATTGTCTCGACAGTGACTTACAGCGAGTTGTTTGACTCAATTGACCTTGAGCATCGACTCAAAAGTCTTGTCACACAGCCCAGCTCCTGGTTTTTGCCAGAACCTGTTTTTCGGGATTTGTCGTCTTCTTTGTACAGACAGATTTTCCACCGTCTTTTATCTTGGATGTCTCCCGGGATGCATCCCGCGGGTCTAAAAACGACGCAATGCAACCCTCCCTTTTCGCAGTGGTGTGGAGAGCTTTCCTCGCTTTCTTACTTCTTACCAAGAGTTTTGGCGTTCTTCCAGTGCCCGTTTTTAGCTGTGCAGTAGCGCTGGCCTCTTGTTTGTCGGCCCCTGTCGGCAAATCATGACAGCGGCCCTCACAACACACAAAAGGACATCAACATTTGCTTTGCCGCCTTTCTCCTCACAACGACAAGATGGCAAACAGCCATGACAAAGTGTGGAATAGGGCAAAATGTGAAAAGTACAGACGAAAGGCACAGGAAAGGCACAAACAACGCGATGTTATGGTACCTGTCGGAGTATTATGCACCTGCTGTGCTACACAAACCGGACTTTGGCACTCTGGGAGGGTATCATCTCACAGATCTCTCAGTCAGACCTGTATTTCCACATCTTGTTGCCATCGCTGGCCATCGTTGCTCATCACTAGACGTCGTCTTTCCCCTCTTCTCTCCCAGAACTGGATCGCCGGAGACGCAAGGCCAGGCCATTGCAATCAAGACCCGGCAGGACGGAAGGGCCTGGCAGAGATACTCTGTAGCGCTGAAAAAGAAAGAGAAAAAAAAAAAACGCCAAAGGGCTGCTTTCTGATGTCACAGTGACTCTTTTTTTCTTTTCATCTTCACTTTCCTCTGTCTCGTCTCGTCTTTTTCGCTTCGTAATCTTCACATATGCAGTCCCCCTTGCTAGGCCTTTCCTTGCCTTCGATAGGGCTTACCATAAACTAAGGGCCTTGTCCATGTTGTCTATCCTCCCTCTTTTCACTTTTTATCCCTCTTTTATACCTCCTCACATTTTGTCCTTGCATTATTATATCGCCTTGCATAGGCTCGCTGCACATCTTTCCCACAACATTTACATGATTGTACAAGTACAAGTCAGATACAATAGATATCATATTTTACGGGATATTGTCACTTATGTCTGTCTTTCCTGTTTATGCAAAGACAGGCAGACTGCATCTCAGAGTTACGACAGAAAATGTATTACACCGACATACTGTCGAGACTGTGTCTGCTTCTGCCAACGCACAGCTTTTTCGCACAAAACTGGCCCGTTGCAGTGCACATCTTGCCTTTTCCTTTGCACTTGTCCCATCTTTTCCATCGCCTGCATATGCTTGATGCACTGTTTGCAGTGTCTTTTGTGCACTCATGACCTTCTGCCTCTCAAAATTATGCTTTTTCTACTTTTCCAAACCAGATGCCACCAAAAACACCCATACCAAGCCTGCTATTATGCTATGTTGTATTCTTCTGTTCGCCTGTATTTCCACGCGGCCGTCGCCGTGCACAAGTGTTCCTGCACGATTCGCAGTAATACCACACCAAACAGTAAACAGCAAACCCTCTCCAAAAGCCATCCGGTCGGCCTCTGCCGGCGCCCACACACATTTTTGGTGTCCTGCAAATGCAGATGCAATGCAACCCGGGGCGATGGCCGAGCGGAAGGAAACGCAAAAGTGGGAGATACTAACTGTCGGGACGTTGAATTTCAATGCCATTCCAAATTGCATCTTTTGTCTCTTCTCATCTTCTCTCAACGTCGTTTTACCACTTCTTTATTCTCCGTCGACACTATTTTCCAATATTTAATACGAGCACTTTCCGTACGAGGTACACGAGATGGAGTCGTTTATTTCGGGTATCCATCCGTCCCATCCTCACGGTATCGCATTCGCACGTCGCTCCGTTCCCGATCTTTTTGCTCATCTCATTTCTGTCGTCTCTCCTATTCTTTGTCTCCTCTTTCCCATATCCCATCTCCCATCTCACAATCCACGCACATTCCTCGCACATTCCCCTCACAAAATATTGACATCTCATTTGTATCCTATTTGTATCTAATTTGTGGCTTGGCTAAACCACCGCCGTTTACGGTTGGCTTGTGTGTGCGCCCTCTTTTGCCGCGTTGACTACCCAAACTGTCCAGACTATCCAACTATCCCATCTCATCTCCGCGATGCAATTCTATTTGACTCGGCTACCTTTGATGACCTCGCGTATTATTCCCACTTATCACCTTCCCCTCACTATTGACTGACTGCCGTATAAGTACACAACAAACACACAGACTTCCGCTCAAGCTACTCCCGTTCCGAGTATCTCTCCGCTGGCCGGTCGACCGTACGTGCACTCACTTGTGTACTTGCACTGATAGTTGCCGATCTTCCCCTCACCCACACTGTACCTCCCCGACGACAGCCAGTCACCAATGTTGACAAGCTCAAAAGGACACCAAAAAGCGTACTTGAGCGGACCGACGTGCGACGCCACAGCGCACGAAGCGCTCTCTAGTCGACGCCGTCGCTTTTGGTCTTTTTGGTGCCTCTCCGGTTGACTATAGTGTGCACACCAAGAGCAAGTCGAGCCAAAAATGTCTTGAATGTCTCAATGTCTCGCGCTGTCCGTTTTGGCCTTCTCCTCTTTTTGTGGTTTTGTCATTCGTTTTCCCACAAAAGGGGACCTCTCTGGGGCCCTAAATCCCCTAAGAAAAGCGAGCTTAGCGGACGCGAGCGCTAGACAGTTGTCAAAGAAGACCAAGAAAGTAAATACAGCGAGCGGTTCCTGACCCCTGTCACTAAGAACGACACCAGCAAAAGCTCGTCGGGCCATTGGCCGCTCTGATTCGTCCTTTTCAACCTCGAATTCTCTCCCTTTTCCCGCCCTTGCTTCACCAAGAGAAGCAAGATGCAAGGGCATCAAGCAAGAGGGCACAAGTATTACGTATCTTATGAAGTATCAAAAAGTATCAAGCCCTATCTGCTGGAATATTTGTATCGAGAACATCCTCGTTTGTGACTGTCCATGTGCTCTCATGTGAATTTGAATTTGAATTTGAATTTGTCCACATTCTTGGTCTTCTTTGATTACCTCTAACTTCTTCGATATTCTTCTTCTTCCCTTTTTCTCGTCAATTTAATTGACATCTCTCCCCGCATCCCGATTCGCTCTTTCTACGCGTCGCCTTCTTCATCGGGCCAAAGTTCGATTCAAATTTGTTCTTTTCATTGTGTTTTCTTTTCAAAATCAATATTGCCTCGCGTGGCCAAATGCTGGCGAGACCCATATCGTCTCTTTTTCTTCTTCTCTCTTTCCATTTGAATCTCTTTTCGCCTCTTCTTCCTTCTCTCATTAACTCCCCCTCTTCTTTACGAGTATTTGTAGTCTTCTCTCAACTCTTACTTTCTTTTTTACTGGCTTTCCCAGTCTTCTGTCTCACTCTCTTTGCTTTTTCGATACTCTACGCTCCCGCTAAAACATCGCCATCCAAGACATTGACCCACTCCCTTGCATCGAATATTCTTTCTTTTTTACCCAGCCTCTCAACCACCATTGGCTATTTTGTCGTCCATCTCGCTCTCGTCTACTTCTTGTCTGCCGGCTCTCGCTCTTGATCGACCATGTTCGACGCACATTGATGCGCATCCACGCACATCCACGCACTCTGCCCGCCGCCCGCCCCGGATCCGCGGTCCAGAGGGCTAAAAAAAGGCACCAAACAAGACCAAAAGAGACCGGGCGGTCGACAAAAAGAAACCATCAACGCCTCAATGGACCCCAGCCTGCAAGCCTTGCAGTGGTGTGCATACGATTGTCTCACCAGCAGGTCAAGCTCGACTCGTGTTTTTGTCGTTCTCTCGACTCTCTTTTGCTCTCTCTTCCCTCTCTTCCCTCCCAAGACGATCCAGCCCCAACTCTTGTCTCACCTGCGCTCAACAGGCCCTCCTTCTCGGTGTCGCTCTGTCGCTCTTTGCTGGGCCTCTCACTCTAAAGCCTAGGGCCTCTACTGCCTCTATTCTTGTCTTTCTCTTGCCTTTTCCCGCCCACTGTCCTGTCTTGTCTCCCGTAATGCCGTCGTAATAGACGTCGATTGACGCCGATCCTGCCCGTATTCTCTGTAAACGACCCCGTTATCTGTCATCCTGGCACGCCGTCCGTAGGCCATAGGCCTCGATCTGGCCTTATTCGTCCCGTACCAAGATACAGTGTGCCCTCCAAAATACTTTATCTTTCTTTTGCCCTCCACTCTAGAGCACTCTGCCCTGCGAGAGTGTCGATCACCAAGCCCGGATCTGCCCCTTTGCTCGCTCTTCTGCGAATCAACGGCTCCTGTCTGCGGCCTTTGGTTCTTCCAGTCCTTCCCAAGCTTCTCAAGGGAGGCTCTCAGACGGCGAGGTGTCCGAAAGAGGCCTTCCGAGCAAAAGGTCCACCTCGAAAGTGCCCTCCCCTCTCGCATCAATCCCATCATTTCTCATTATTTCACCTTATTTCCTTTTCGGCCTGTTTTTGGTCTTGGGTCGCAGTGTGCTGGGATACTGATGGGACTACTACGTCCTCCAAAATGTCCAAATGTCGTATTGCCGTTGCATTTTCATCTTCGCCCTAAATTTCACCACTGCCAGTTGATGCTAGTGGAGAGAATGAGGGCTCAAAAAGAGAGCCCAAGAGAGCTAAACTCTCCCCCGGTGCAGGCCTCCCCTGTAGTTGACTGGGGTTGAGAGCCTGGCGTGGGCCTGTTATGGGGCAAATCAGTCAAAATGTCAAAGAGTCCAGGGATTTGGGTGGCCCAAGAGCCTAGACCAGCTCACCAAGCCTGGACCTTGACACACCTTTTTCCTTGACAAGACTCGCCTCATTCAGGTCTCTGGTCAGTGCTTCTTTTCAAACGGTTGCATTTTTCGAATTGCTCCAATTTCAGACTTTTAACGTCCATCCTTCTGGCGGAGATGCGCCGTATTCAAAGGGAGATCAAACACGAATCTGAACAAATCTGTTTTCATCTGTATCTGCATTTCTGCATCTCTGCATCTCTCATCTCTTCAGCAAAAATGGTAAATCAGCAAATCATCAGAAAATCGAGGCTCTGCTGCAGCAAGCCAGGCCTATCAGGGTCCGGGTCCATCCAACTTTCTTTTCCAACATTGATCTCGATCTCATCGGTTTGATAGTGTTGGTGTTGGAAGAAAGTACAATTATCCGCTGCCAATATGACATATGTCAACAATGATAAAAGTACCAACATCAACAATGAAAAAAGGGCAAAATATCTGGCAGCCGACAGACATCCGGGCCGTAGCCAGGGACACTGACATATCGCCTTATCAAAAGGACGAGGACAAGGACAGCCAAGGACAGGCACAGGCACAAAAGCAAACGCCGGACAAAAGTACTCGTCTCCTCGCCGCTATTTCGCTTCCTTGCAAAGTCGTATCATTCCTGTCCACCAGGTCTGGCCAAGATGCATGTCAAAAAAGACCGAGGAGCTCTGAAAGGCCTAAAATTGCCGTTGCGACAAGACTTTGCAAGACTAAGACGTCCGTGCTCAACGGCACTAACACTTTACTGCCGTTGCGCGCCGCCGCGCCGCTCCTTCGCCATACGGTAGCCTCACTTTTCACGTTTTTGTGGCTGTTTTGACTGCTCTCTGGCCACTCTTTGACCACTTGCCCTGTCCTCTTTGACCTTTTCGTAAAAGACGGGCGTCACAGAAAAAGCCACACGCGTTGATAGTCGCGATCGTGCGAACGAAAACCGCCGAAAATACCCCAAAAAGCGTGGCCTCATGTGCCTCTCTCCATCTGTCGTTCGTTCGTCACAGACACTCACAAACTCTTGCAAACTCTGGTAAACACTCCCGTGCTCTATCCGCCCGGCGTCTGTGCTGGTGCACGGAGCAGTTGGTGAGATGAGCGTGTCGTTGTTGTATTTTGTCTGATTTTTGTGTGGTTTTGTGCGCAGACTTTGCTAAATTCTCCGTATCGTCCGTGTGTTGCATACTCTTGCAGCTATCCAGTTGCATGCTATGGTCGTGCACCGTTGAATCATTGTTCTGTTTCGTCGCTCCCGATTGTTTTATGCTGCTATGGCAGGAAGTTTGAATACTAGTTTTAGGTTTTGAGGCTTTTGCTGGAGATAATAGCCCGGCTGTGATATTACTTCGTACTCCGTAACGCCCGTAAAGCAGAAGGAACGACGGAAGGATGGTTGCCATATTGCGTGGGAAGCATTACTTGCAGAGGGAAGGAGCGATAGATGTGGCCAAAATCCGTCATGTATTTTTGTATTGTATTTTGTGTGGTGTGTGCTCTGTATTTTCAAGGCGAATTTAGGAGTGCGTCGCGCCTTCCTCTGATTGGACAATGGCAACATATCGCGCCTTCCTCTGCAGGTGAGCTATCACTTTGTAAACAGAAAAAATGGCAAGAACTACCCAAAAACCACCAGTACGAAGGCAAGAGACAAAAAATGAGGGAACAAAGACGTCACTAGAGGAAGGAGCCTGCATGAACGCTCTTTCCTGCACTTTGTTGCTTCCTTTTTTTGTGTTTTGGGACATTTTTGAGGTAAAAACTGAGAAGCCCCTTTTTGGGCCGTTTTCTCTTTTCACTTCTCCCTCACTTCCTCGTCGTCTCTCGCTTCTCGCCGGTTGTTCCGTTTTGTATATCCCGCGTTCCGTACTCTCGCCGGTCTTCCGTCCCATCGTGAAGTCGTGTCGTCACCATGTCTTTCCATGTCTTGGAAGCTTCCTTTTAGCCCACTTTTCGTCTTCCCTCGCAGTCCCGCCCTACAGCTGAATTCCAGGCTCTCGCAGGGCGGAATAAGCTCTCCAGAACTGGCAGAGCCCTATCTCGACATCCACTCTGCTCAATTGCAAAAGGAAACTCGAAAAGCAAAAGCAAAAAAGAACGACAGAACAGAAGAGCAAAACAGCAACGATCGGCACGCCTTTCCCCTTTTTCTGAGGCTTTCCCTCCACACTGAGCCACCGCTATCATCGCCCAGCCCGTTCAGCGTCAGTCCAGCGCCCTTCTTTCAGCGCCCAGCGCCCATCTTTCAGCGGCTCCAGCGACTTTCAGCACGCCATCTGCTCCCCCTCCAGGCGTGCAAATCGCCCCAACCCTGACGACGATCTCCCGCCCTCCGGCCTCTCCAGATCGGCTCTCGTTGCTTTTTCGTGAGCTTTTGTCTCGCTCTACTGTACGAGCACAAAGGCAAAAAGTACGCTCACTGGCTCTGCCTCGGTCTCTTGTGTCTCTTCTGTCTCCTCTCTCCTCTCTCTGTTCATCTTTGCCAGATCGAGCATCTTCCCAGTCGACATTTGAGAAACCGTCCGAGTATCAAGAGGGTCTTGAGAGGGTCTCTTGGGTCCGGGTCTCACCCTCTTTCTCAGCTTGCATGCTCCCCTCTGTCCCTCCTTGCGGCCCCTCTTCCTCTATCTTACCTTTTTGTCCTATCCTGTCTTTGACTCTTTGGCCCTCACTGCCCTATCTGGCAAGAAAGCATCCCTTTTTGTCACTGTCCAAGCATATCCAAGCCTTCCAAGCCTCACTCAGGCTTCTGCAAAACGGCCGAGGACGACCGTGGATCTACGGATTTCCCGTTTCCGCCTGAGCATTAAACACAAACGATCCTCTTCTAGCAAGATCGTTTCAAGATATGCACTGCATTTGAAGAATTCTCCGGCATGGTATTTGCAAATACAGTATCAATTGCAAACAGGGGAAGCATCCGAAAGGAAAACAGGAAGCTGGAAACAAAACAGACGCACTCTTGCTCAAACTATTCCTGGTCAGCCTGCTCGGATTTGCATCCGGTCGCCTGCACTACTGGTACACGCCCCCTCCATCACCAGCCTGTCGGGCGAGCAACTCTTTTGTCGACTTGTTTGTCGACTTCTACTCGTCCTCTTACCAGCGTCTTCCCTCAACCTCTAACCTTTCCTATTTGCATCTGGTCTCGCCGCCGGTGCTCCAGCTGCTGTCTTTGCCTTTGTATCTTGGCCCCGTCCTTGGCTCTGGCTGGCTGTTTTCTCTGTTTTTTGTGAGTCGTGCGCTCTCCACTCGCCCTAGATCTATCGCATCTAGTGTAAGTGGGCCGCTCACCACCAAAAGGGAAACAAAAGTATTAGCCATAGCCGGTACTCAGAACCTGTACACAAAACGCAACCCGCAAACCGCTATTGCTCATCCCCTCTGCTTTTCGATTCCTCCGTTGTTTCTTCCTGTCTCGAACGGCAACCCTCACTCTCCTTGTCTCTTTGTTCCCCTCGCAATTCTTGCATGAGGTTCATGAAATAAGGAAAAGAGACCCTGGTCGTCTCCTCTTTTGCAAGGTTAGTAGCAACTCGTTCTTGCTCGCTATCCCAGTTGATAGCAAACTTATGCATGCACTTGCTTCTTCCGCTGTTTGGTTCTGTGCCTCTGCACAGTATCTCTGTATCGTCAATTACCACATTCTTCTCGGCTATGCTTTCTTTTTTATTTGGATTTTTTCCCCCTGATTCGAATCTCAAGCACGCCCGGCCCCCCGTCCTCCTCCGTTCTTCATCTTGTTTTGTCTTGATTTACTGCATCCTTGCAATACACGCTTTTGTTTCTTTTTTTGTCGGTTTACCTATGTAGCTCTCTTTTCTTTTCGCTGTGGCTTTCTTTTCTGTTTTGTTTTCTTTTTTGATCCTCCTATCTTTTCTTGTCCTCTCCACCCCGTCTCCCTTGATATCCGCTTCTCTCCCTTTTTGCTTCCTTCTCAATTCTCAGTCTCCTCTTACCTGCCTCTAACTCCACTCCCACGCAGAACGAAGGCCGCCACAAATTGCAATTGTGGTTAAACACGCAAATCACAAAGTACTCTCTCTACCTTTTGTGCTCCATCGCCACAAAGACACCACAAATCCACCAAGCGGAAAGCGTTTACGCTCCACGGCACGGAAGACCTTTTGCTGCCACAATCAAAAAGCCAAAACCAAAAGCCGCAAGGCGATCCATCTCGCTTGACCGCGTGCTACTGCAGGGTTCACCACGTCACGGTCCCCGTCTGCCTCTTTCTCAGTGTCCTGGTCCTAGTATCCAAAAATCCTAGCATTTTAGCATCCTGGCGTCCTAGAACCCTTGTCAAAGCTCGCCACAACGAAATCCCACGCTCAACGCCCGCCCACATCCGCACACCGCACACCCTAGACCGTCACAGCGAAACTGGGTATCCCCTCAGCCTTTTGGGCAAAGCGTTTAATTCTGTCACTTTCCTGCCCGGATCCATCTCCTTGCTTCCTTTGCCTGAGCTTCCCAGAGTCGTTTTTTGCTCTCCTTACGGTGTCTCCTTGGAGGTCATGAGTTGAAGAGGTCCTTGCTTTTTGTTTTGCGTGTCTGGTTTACATACGACGTTCTCCTCTTTTTCACAATTCTCCCTTTCTCTCTTTTTCCCTTCTTCATATTTACACAATTGCATTGCATCTTGTACGATTGCACGATTGCACATTGCACGACACCTGTGTGCCTCCCGTCAAAGCCGTCTGTCACGTTTATCCCTTTGTCACTTTCCGTCCTGGCACACTTTCGTCACCTCGTCGTCACCTCGTCACCCTTCCATTTTCCAGCCAACCAGCCGATTTTTCGACGATTCGTCCAACCGTCCAACCGTCCAGCGTAACATTTCTACTTTACGCATATATTTTCCTGCTCAATCCTTTCTGTCTTTGCGGCCGAGAACCGTTGTGCCATGTTCTCTGGTTGGCTCTCTTGCCCAACATCAATTTGACACAGACCGCGCACTACGGCCTTTTTTCTCAGTCCCAGAACCACAGAACACATAGCTCGATCCCAGAACCCAGGGACTGCAGCTCCAGGCCCAGCTCGACAGCTCCGACAATCTCGCGCCTTTGTTCTCTGTCTCCCTCTGATTCTCGCATGCTCGCCTCTTTTATCTTTTTCGCCCTCCCATTCTTCTCTTCTCTCCAACCCTACTCCTTGACCTGCGACCGAGCGCCCACGTTTTCCAACTCGTGTTTATTTTATTTTCCGGGATCCTACTGTCTTTCTTTCGAGAACAACAAAAATAAAACATCGACGCAAAGTTCAGAGTAGCGAATACGGATTTACAATCTCGAAGCACTCTTTACTGAGTACTTAGTACTCCGTACACTCCTCATAATTACACTCCTTGTGCACTACACTTACAAGTCAAGTGCACTAAAGCTACATTACTCGCACGCCCATGCTGCTGCAATTAGTGTAAAACCCTCCCACCACCACGCACTATTTCCAGCCGCTTCCCGCCTTTTTGCATTCTTGCTGGACAGCGCCTCGGGTTGTCTCAGTCGTTTGTTGACCTTTCGTTTCTTCTTTTTTCTTAACCACACCCCCTCCCTTTTCGACTGAGCATTTTTCCTCCCTTTATTTTTGTCCTTGCGCTGTTAGCTGTTATTCCTTTTAGTCGTTTTTTTTCTTTTCTTTTCCTACACCCCCTCTTCTTAAGCGTCGAGTCCCCTCAAACCTTTATCACCTCCCCTCTCCCCATCTTGAACATCTCATCGACCCGTCTTCTTTTCTATTCCTACCTCATTCACTCTCTCAACCAAGAAACAAAAGCCCGTCATACAATACGACAAAGACTCAAAGACTCGTCATAAACGACAATCCAGATCATAGACAAGAACACAACATACACATACACACAGACCAGAAACACAACATCGACTGCCTCACTCTCACCACCGCATCACCACCTCTCACGACCTGGGAACGGACCTTGCTGCCGTGAACCGCTTCTTGCGTGTTACAGTCGACGGACAGTTTGGCACCGGGCCTTCCTTCCCTCTTACCGGTCACAATAATGTAAGATATCACCGCTTCCTGCCTCCTTTCACTTTAAAGCGCTTCTTGTGCACACTTATGTGCACATGTCTGTACACACACTGTGGACATCGTGATCCACTTGTCTGTGCTTCTTTCTGCTTTTGTCTCTACGGATCTGCCGGTGCACGACCCAGAACTGTGTATGACAAAGTGTCGTGGAAAGCGTGTACAAGAGAAACACAAGACAGGACGGCATCTGAGGAACGAACAGGTGCGGCAAGAGAAAAAGGGAAAAGCGGACGGCTACCTGCTTCTGCCCGTGTCTTTCTGTGCTCCTTGTTTTAAAAGCACATTTTCGCTGCATCCAGTTTCAGCCGTTCACTTTCCTTTGATTATGATTTCATGATTTTCACTTTCACTTCACATTCACTTCAACGACTTGACCCCAGACAACTAATATGGCTCCTCCAGATCTCATACCCCGAGCCCTCTCATCCACCATGGCCAACGGAATCGACAGGCTCGAGCGCCTGTTCTCGAAAAAGAAGTTTTCTGCAGCATCCCGGGAACAGCAGCAGGCTGCCGACTACAATGCACCACCATCAACCTCCTACTCGTCTCGCTTCGCCCTGCGCAAAGGCTCTGCTGCTGTCGCCTCTCCCGCATCACCCACCCGCCACACACCTCTGGACGATATGCGTTTCCCGCAGCCGTCGTTTATCCGCCCAAAAGCCGCAAGAATGATCCCCCGCGACGACCACGCCTATGGCCCGGTCTCGCCTTCTCGCCCTGGCACGGCTAACCGTAGCATGAGCGTGCCCGAGGGTCCTCCGACCCTGCCTCAGCTGGCTGCGTCTATCGTTATCTCTACTTCTTCGTCTACAGCCACCACCACAACAACAAAGGTTGTTCCACCGCCGCGGAGTGCTGGTGGTCTCACAGCTCGCAGCCCGCATGGGCCCCCGGTTGCCTACACGACACAGGCGAGGTCCATGTCGGTTACGTCGCCGCACCGGCGCACGTTTGACAGCCGTCGCAGCAGCGGATCGATCAACTACAACTACAACAACTACTGCAGCACGTCGGCGACTCTGAGCAGCAGTGGCAGCAGCACGATGAGCAGCAGCACACACACCAGCAACGGCAGCAGCAACCATCCCAACCGCCGCTCATCTTACATTGAGACCCCTTGCGAACTTAGTGACGCCGCTGCTCGTGCTGTGGCCGTCCCGACCAACAACGGCCGCGTTCTCGCGAGTGTCAACGTCCAGCGTCTGCCCAAGCGATCGTCTTCGCTACTGCAGCGCCGCGACGTCTTCGTCTCGCCGCTCGCCAACCTGGACACATACCAGATCTCCAACACGGGCCGCCGCGACTCCGTGGCCATTACGATCAGCTCAGGCGAGATCAGCCCGTCGACCGTCCACCCCACACCCGTTATCCCGAACTCGCCCAAGGTGATCCAGCAGGAGCAGGCCCAACAGCCCGAGCTCAAGATCCAGGGCGACGAGCTGCACGAGCTGCGTGAGCTGCAGGGTCTGTCAGATCTGCCGCACACACCGCCACTCAAGGACCTCCAGCAGCCGCTCTTCTTCTCTCAGCAGACGGACGACGAGGCCATTGAGCACCCCACTGAAGAGACAGCAGCCCCTTCATCTCCCAAGTCGGAGCTGCCTATCTTCACCGAGACGCCTCTGCTGCGCCGCGACTCGGTCTTTGCACCGATTGTCCTGCCCCAGAGCCGGTCTTCGTCTCCCTCTGTTGTGTCGGCAGTCTCGGCCCGTCGCCGGTCCCGCCGCCGTCCCATGTCGCTCCGCTACCAGCGCCACCTGCCCATTGAGCCCAAGCCGTCGTCGCCGAGCTCGGTGCTCATGGAGCCCAACTTGGGCGACTTCCTGTCGCTCAGTGATGACGATATTGCCGAGGATGCTGCTGCGGCTGCTGCTTCTGCCTCTGCTGTGACGGCCTCGACTGCCTCGCCGGCCGAGGCTACTAAGGTCGTTGAGGAGAAGAAGGAAGAGGCCAAGGAGGAGTCTGTCCCTGAGACCAACTCGCCCACTCCTCGCGCCTCTATCGTCCCTGCTGTCACTACCACTCCCGCTGAGGACGTTCCTCCCACCACTCCCCCCAAGACGCCGGCCCAGATCAAGAACGCTCTGGCTCTCCAGAAGCCTCTGCCACCTGCACCGGTCGACTCGACTCCTCCCACAACCACCTCTCCTCCAGTGTCTCCCACTTCTTTGGCACGCAGACGTGCCCTGGTCGTGGCTGCCCCTCCTTCGCTCCCGCCCGCCTTCCAGGCCCCTCCGCCTGCTTTCCTGTCTTTGCTGCCTGGTATGCCTCTCCTGCCTTCACCCATGTCGGTCACTCCTTCCACGGTGACTCCAAGTGCCCGCCCCCGCACGCCCGCTGGCGAGGCCCGCATGGCTGCCGCGTTTGAGATCGCCCGCATTGCCTCGCAGTACAAGTTTGACCTGGCCTACATTGCCACCATCTGGCCCAAGAATATGGCCTTCCCTGCGTCGGCGTCTGCGTCGACTTCTGCCTCCACATCCACTGCCCCCGCTCAGTCCATCGGCTGGCCGTCGTCGCCGACGTCGCCGTCGGCCAAGGGCGTCGGCATGTCCCGCAACAACAGCCAGACCAGCAGCCGCCCGCCCCTGAGCGGCCGCGGCGCCAACCGTGCCAGCCACGTCAGCCACGCCAGCCATTCGTCCCAAAACAGCCTGCACAGCCAGTCTAGCAACTCTTCCCTCAAGGCCGCTGCTGCTTCTTCCGGCAAGGGTGTCTTCTCGCCCGTCGGCATGCGCCAGAGCAAGCTCGAGGCCCAGTTCCTGGCTGCCTACGGGCTGGCCACCGTCCGCGCGCCCTACAGCCTGTCGGCGCCGACGCACGCCAAGATTCTGAATGCCGAGCGCTGGCTCGAGTTTAGCGAGCCCGACGCGCAGCCCGACGAGTTTTCGCGCGGATATGGCTGTGCCTTTTACCGCGGCCGGGCTCCGGTGCAGGCCGCCTCAACGCCCGCTGCCGCCCCTACTCTTGTCACCCAGTCGCAGCAGGCACGCTACCAGCGCCGCCCGTCGACGGACGACTGCGATGCCGACACCGAGCAGGACGCCCGCGCACCCCGTCCGCGCCGCAAGGCGTCGACCTCGTCATCGGCCTCCAACAACCGCGGCATTGTGTTCGTGGCCTACCGCCGCAAGGAGGTGGCCGACGAGCGCGCCCGCCGCCAGGAAAAGGACGACCTGGAGGCGCTCTACCGCGACGTCGAGGCCCTGGTCGGCAAGATCCTGGGTGTGCACCTGCAGCAGCAGCGGCAGGCACAGCAGCCCGGGGCGGCGACAACAACGGCGAACGTCGAAGACGTGCTGGCTGCTGCTGCCGCTGGCGGCTTCCCCGGTGCCGGTGCCGCTTGTACTCTGCGTCAGTCGCGCTTCCTCGGCGTGAAGGCTGCTTAAGTGCGTGAGCGAAGCGAGCGCACATTACTTATCCATCAACACATTCATTCATCACCACACTCATTCTCTTCCCTATTCTCTCTTTCTCTCATATTTCCTTTGTCATGGCGATACGGTCAGGATGACCAGTACATACTTATTTCAGTCTTTCTTTTCTTTCCTATTTCTCATCATTTCCTTTTCATGAAGGTGCAAAGCTCACACAACGACGGACAACGGAACGGTTTCTTTTTTCTTTATCTTGTCTTCCATCATTTATTTCCATACTAGTCTTTTTCAGTCATTTTTCAGTCATTCTGCACTCCAAATACCCCCATTGCACAACAGAGTCCACACACGGGAACCGAGAACGGGAAAGGGGCGGTCCAGGGGACGAAGCATATACCAAATACCATTTGATTTAATAGCATTGATTTATACCATACCAATTACAATCACATTACAATTACAATCACTCAAGCTTACTTATCTATGCAATCATGTCTGTAGAATAATAATAATAAATGCCAACTGTAAATCATCGTAACTCCAAACCCAGCATATAATAGGGTATCTATTCTATCTCAAAGCCCCAAAAAGCACTTTTTTCTTGTCCTCGCCTTCGGTTCGTCTCTCCTTCCGCCAACTCGTTCACTCCAGCGTAAAGTCCCATGGCGCATAAGCTGCCCGGAACGCAGCCACGTCCGCCTCTTCCTCTGCTTCCGTCTGCGAACACTCTTGCCACACGGTCCGCGTCGCCTCGAGGCCCAGCAGCTTGGCAACCACGCGGCGGCCGAACTGCAGGTCGAACCGCGCGCCCTCGTCGAGGTGCATCACCAGCGTCTTGCCGACAATCTTTTCGTGGCCGTCGGCGCCGACCTCCTCGCCCCAGATCCATACCCGGAAGTAGTCGCCAGTGATGGGCGTGAACGGTTCGTCGGCCTTTAGGGGAGGCGAGTTGTCTTCGGAAAAGGAAGGCAGCTGCAGATTGGCCGCCTCCACTTTGAACGCCGCCTCGACCAGCCCACCCACGACCAGCTTGGACGGCACCGGCACCAGCTGCCAGTGCACGTGCACGTTGCGCGACCGGCTAATCTCCCACGTCACAGTCCCCAGCTTCTGCTTCGTGCGGCTGCTAACCATGGCCTGCAGAGTCTCGCGGAAGCGGGTCATTTCCCGATACGTCTTGTCGGCCGTCACTTGGCCATTGTCGGCAGCGGCGGCCGGGTCGTTGGAGTGCATGGCACCGGCCGAGATAGTGGCGGCGTGGCTCAGCGGGACAATAATCAGGTGGCCCGGGAAACTCTTGCCCTCGGTGCCCTTGTCTTCCTCTCTGGCATCCTTTCCTTCGGGCGCCTTGAGTCCCTGCTCCTCAAATGTTGTCGGGAGAGGCAGGGGGCCCTTGGCCGTCGCTAGGTACGCGTCTTCGCCAATACTGGCCAACATGTGGGTCGGCAGGTTCGGGTTCGACAGACAAAAAAAACACCGGTCCGGGCCGGGCGGCGGCTCGTGGCCACGGTCACGGCGGGAGCGTTTACCATGCCGGCCACCGCCTCTATGGTCGTGGTGGTCTTGAGAAAAGCGCGAAAAGGACTCTCCGCCTTCGGCAGGCGCCCGCCGCTTCTTTTGCGCGCTGTTGCCGCGGCCCAAATAGGGAGACGGCGTGCAACCCGCCGGCACGAGTGTAGCCGCCTCACGGGACAGTGCAAAGGCGTACAGCGCTTTAGCCTTGGTAGAATTGCCCCAGCTCGCCAGCGACAGGAACCGTGTGACGTCAATCGCCAACGAGTGCGACGAGTCGGGCCGCTCCGGGTGGAAGAAGGCCTCGCGCTCAAAGAAGAAGGTTCTGCTGTCACCCCCCATGTATACGTCAGGAGACGCCGTCAAGTGGTACCGCGGGCGCAGGGCGGCCACCAAGTCGGCCAGCCCGTCACTGTCGGGGATCACCCGCAACGGGTCCTGGCCCTCGAGGCCGGATCCTTCTCCGAAAACAGTCTGAGCCGATCCCTTCAAAACGCCCCGCGGCCAGATCGCCGTCAGCAAAATGTCGGCACCGTGGGCGCCGCGCAACGACGCCTCGTCGGCCACCGAGTGGAACGGCAGGCATGCATCTGTCGACGGCCCTGCGCGCACCACGCCATCGGCCGACTGTTCCCCATCGTTTTCCACCAACAAGCCACCAAGCGCCACAATCCGCAACCCCTCAGCCGTCTTCGTCACACTGCGCTTGCCCAGGTAGTGCAGGTTGGGACAGATTTCGTTTCCTTCGCCGTCTGGTGTTGTGGCTGCCTCCTCGAGCCGCTGGGCAATCCGCGCCGGAAACGGCCGCGTGCCCACCGTAAAGTAGGTCGTCACCGGCACCTCAATCTCGCCCGCCAGCAGCCGCGCCAGCTCGTCGTTGTCGTCGTCTTCGCCAAACAGGTTTCCCGTGGCAATGCAACACGCAAACTGGTTCTTAGCGTGGAGGGCGCCGAGCTTCTTGAACGCCGCCGCGAACTGGCCGTTGACCGACCCGAGGACGATCCTAGAAAGATGTTAGCGTTACTGTCAGAAGAGACTGAACGTAGAGTGAAGTGAGTGCACTGGCGCTCACAGATCGAAAGGTTTGCATGGTGCGCTGGGACCAGCGGCTTGAGGACGGTGACGTCGAGTGCGAGGACGACGAGGTCGACGCGATCCAGACGGAGACCAATATGAAGGGTACATGATGAACAAGTGACAGATAGGATGGATGTGAAGTGAAGTTATTTGTTGCTACAGTATGATGCATCAGCTTGGTGAAAAGTGATGTGTCTGTGTGTGTGTGCAGATATTGAGACGCTGATTGAAATGAGAGAGCGATAGTGAAAGGTGAAACAGAGAGTGGGAGGGAAAAGAGATATGGCACGGAGGAGACTTTTAAGAGGATAGGAAGCAGGAGTGTGAAAAGAAAACGCCAAAGGTAGGAGGACAAGGAAGAAGATGAGAGAGACGGAATATAACCTTACAGTTTAGACGACATTGTGATATTGTGAGCTGTGAGAATGAGAGAGACAGATTCTCTTCGATATGAGAGTGTGTGACGAGATGCTGCCTCAGTGTGACGATGTATCAATTCCACGTAAGTCAAAGTCCGTGGATGCCGGCTGAAAAAAAAAAAGAGGCGTAGTTGCGAGAGATCAGACAGTTGCATGCATGTCAAAAGCTGTCGTTCGAGGTGCTCAAATGAAAAGAAAAGAGTTGCTTCAAAAAGGGGCACAATCGAGACGATGAGTTGTCGTATTGACTGTATCAGCATATAATGGCGTGTCAATTCTATGAGAATCAGTGAGCTGTCAATTTGCTTGATGAGTTGTAATTCTTCGATGATGACTGTCGCAATATGCCTTTGAAAGCTTCAATATCTTGTCGCGTCGCAGCTTGCAGCTTTTCAGCATGTTGAGATCACTAGCGCCGATTTTGGACTGCTTAGTCATGCGTCAGTGTACTCCATAAATGCATAACATGCACTTATCCAAACGTCATGTCATGGGCAACCAAGCAGCAACCACCCTATGGCACATTCCACATCTTGGCACTTTGCAAAATGCCATTCTTTTACAGAATTTACGATTTAATGATACAATTATACATCTACGCTCATTGAGTCCTCATACGCAGCCAAAGTCAATGAATTTTGGTTGATTTTTTGCCGTCTGCCACTCGTACAAAAGATCTGTCCCTTTTGAAAGTAAACAAATGACCCAAGAACAGCCAGCCAGCGAACAAAAAGAAAGAAAAAGAAGGCCAGAACAAAAAGGTATCAAATGAGGCGTGTTCAAGTAATGAACAGCCCCCAAGAAGAAAAAAAGTAAAAAGAATCAACAACAAAAGGTATCCGTACAAAAGCAACATGGTCTTTCCATCTTTTTCCTTCAACCAGATCAAATAGATCTCAAAGAGCGTCCATCATCTCCAACTCTCGCTCCTTCACCAACTTTTTCTTCCGCGACATTAAATCTTGGGCCTTCTCTCCCGCCACAACTTTTGTTGTGTATGTACAATGCAAGGGGGGATGGAGGAAAGTGATATGCGCTGTAAAAACAAACAAAAAGGAGGGGATACAAGAAGTCAAGAGGGAATAGTGTGCAAATAGAATGCAACGCAGACAGGGCATCTCCTCCCTCCTCTATTAGTGTCGATATGTATATCAACGGATGGGAGGATAAGAAGTCGGCGTTATGTTATGCAATGAAGTATCATGCAAGGCAATGCAAGCTCGGTAAGGAGTATATCAAGAGCCGGAGTAATGTCCCGGTGTATTGGAAAATGCTGGATGACGCTAGATATGCTTTTTGTGTCGGATCGCGTTGTATTGCGAGATGAATTAATTAGTTGCCTCGTGGGCCCGGTTTGTCGACCAGTCGTTGTTGTCGGGTGAAATAATTATTAAGGAGTGTAATGGTTTGTTCGTGGGTTCGCTGGCAGAAGAGTGGGCACATGCAAAGCAAAAAAGACAAGGTCAAGCAAGAACGTAGCAGAATGCAGACAAGGCTGTGCAAAAGGCTGGCAAAAAGAATAGCAGTAAAATGCAAGGCTAGGCTGGAGCGCAATGCTAGTGCTAGTGCTAGAGCGGCAGGCAAGACAAAAAACAATTGATGATGATGATATGATGAATCTCAATGTTGTAGTGTGCTTTCTCTCCCCCTCTGAATGCAAATCAAAAGACAGGCGGGGGACGAGATATGATGATGATAATACACAGGCTGTAAAGCCCAAAGGTCTTCCCCGACAAGGGGGCTTCAAAAAATGAGAGAAAAAGATAATGGCAAAAAGAAAAACAAGAAATCAAAAAGGAACCACCAAAATCCGTGGTAGTAATGAAGAAAAGACAGGCTTGTTAAACGCCAAAAAAAAGGAAAGTGGTAGTAGAAAAAAAAAGGAAGAAGAGCAAAATGTAGGCCAATAAAAGTAAAAGGTGACGAAAAAGGAAAGGAAGAAAGGTTTTTGTCAAGAAAGAGAAAGATCGGACATTATTGTACACCGCATGTTCCATATCAAAAAGGAAGTAAAAAAATCATGGGGAATCATGGGACGAGAAAGGACAAAAAAGACAAGAAAGACAAAAAGAAAAGGTAGGTGTCATGAAAAATGTGCGTTGTGGGTGTCGGGGGTCTCCTAGTACGACGCCATACGACGAGCGTGGCCACGATCGCAACCCAGAATAGGAGAGCCAAAGCCCACTCCCATGGCAGGCACAGGCGAGGAGTCCAGCGACAGCAGGCTGGACGAGTTCACGCTGCGACCGGGGGCAGTAGGCGACGACACATCGTTGAACTGGAAAGACTTTTGTCTCTGCGCAGCACCACGACCGTTGCCGGCACTCGGGCTGGCGTCGTGCTGGCCAAAGGCGAAAGTCTGGGCACGGTGCAGGCCCTTGCGGTTCTGCTTGAGACGGCCCATGCCACGCTCGCAGGCAAAGGCGTGCTCGGCAGCGTCCATCTCAACGTAGGCCTGCGGGTAGCAGCGGCAAGGGTGCTCCCCAAAGAAGCCACTGTAACCGCCATCCAGAATGTACAGCTCCGGGTAGGACAGGCGAGGGTAGTGCTCAGCGTTCACGGCACGGTCTTCGGCGCGGATGTGGCGCGCCATGAGAGGTGCACGGTGGGCCGAGTACTCGCAGTGCAGCACGATGAGCGTCCGGCTGCCGCGCTCAAGAGCAGGCGGCGTGCCGTCAGCAGGGCTCGCGCGGAACAGATGCGTGGCCAGCAAGTCCTTGTCGTTGTAGTTGATGGCGTCGTTGATGTGGCCGCCCTCGTACTCGTACTCAAAACGGCAGTCAATAATGAGCTTCTGGTCAAAAATGTCGTTGAACTGGCCGTCAAGCACACGCAGCAGAGTCGCACGGTCGATGCGGGGAATGGAGTCGTTCTGGCCTTCCGGGAAGAAGTGGGGCAGAGTAGGAGTCTGGGGTGCAGTAGTCGCCTCGTCGGTATCCATGACAGAAGTCAGCAGAGAAGGCTGCAGGCCGGAAGGTGCCGCTGCACCATTGGCGCTGTCCGCATCACGCTTGACCTTCATCATGTCAATGGGGTTCTCGAACATGCTCAGAGACCGCCGGTACTGCCGACGCGGACGGACAAAAGAGCTCGACTGGCGGCGGATATGACCATTGATGGGCGAGCCGGTGCGCGAGCTAGACGCAGAACCGGCGCTGCTCATGGAGACGAACGAAGGCCGCGAACGGATCGGGCCACCAACACCGGATCCACTAGCAGCAGCAGCACACGGACTGTGAGACGTCTGGGGCCGACGCTCGGCGTGAGTTTGAGAAGCATTGGCCTGTGGTGGTGACTCCTGGAAGCATTCAGACAGAGACAGAGATGAAGAGCTCGATGTGCGGCTCTCGCCAAACTTGAAGAAAGGAAGCTGGTTGTCAGAGTGCATGCGGGTCGGTCCAGCAAAGGAGTAACCCTTGGCTCGCGTGAGCGAAGCTCTCCGGGGCAGCTTTCTGCGTCTACAACTGTTAGTCTCTCATTCACGACCCTATGTGTTATTGTCAAGTTAAAAAATCCACATACTCGAGTGCATTGGCAAGCGTTCTAGACGGCTCCATGGCGATCGGTGCCGAGCTTGCGACTAGTGCCTGTGCGTGGGCCTCTGCGGCAGGTTGTGACGGGCAGGGCGACTCGAGCATCATCTGGTCGTCGTTCTCCGATGCCGGGCAAGGCGAGGCTGGTGAAGCCATCTGGGGCTCGGTCTCGGCGGCCACAAAAGCAGCAACGACCTTCTTGGGCAGGGGCGTCATATCCATGAGAGCCTCGACTGGGAGAGGAGACGAGGAAACAGGTAATGGCGCTTGCTTCAAGGAATGGCAGGTCGTTGTGAAGAGGGCCCGACGGGGTGTGGGAAAGCGAGGGCTGGCATCTTCGCCAATGGAGAAGTTCTGACACAGGTCGGCAGCCAAAGAGCCGGCAGGCGAGGAGCCGTGAACGGGGCCGAAGCACTCCTGGTTAAGCTGGTCGCGGATGCTAAACGCACCACCGGCACCGGAGCCGTTCAGGCCACGGCCGTTGCTACGGGGCTTGCCAGGAGACAGACGGACACGCAGGTTTGTGAAAAGGTCCCGCTTGCCAAAAGGAGCTGCTGGCCGGTGCATGGCGGCCAGTGGCGAGGAAGTCTCCATTTTGGGTGGAGAGGGAGGTGTGTGAGAGGGAGAAGGGAGTTGATCAGGCCGTCGAAAGCCTGACCAACGTAGACTACTGGATTAATACAGTGTGTAAGAGTTGACGCCTTTGAGCAAAGGCGTGGAAGGTCGGAATATCTCGTCGTTCGTATTCTCTTTTTCTTTCGTCGTTTTATGTATCGTATATCCTCGTGGTCGGTCCTGCGATCACGTTTACGAGAGAGGAGAGATGTGAGGGCTCGTCGGAGGGTCGACGAGGTCGGATCAAAGAGGGACGAAAGGCGAACGGGGGAGAAGAGTGGTGGTAGATGTTAAAGAGCTGAGCTGCTTGTAGACATTGGGAGAAGCCGTGTGAGTCGGAATGGTGGCGGTAGTAAAGAAGAAAGTTCGAATATCTCGAATATCATGGACAAGAGACCGGTGACGAGGTCGGTTGTCGTTGAAGTCGGTCGTGGGGAGAGACGGCCAACAGTAAGAGAATATGTCGAGTGGTTGTCGAGGTCCGCCGTCGATGTCGTGATATCGAGGGACGGGTGGGCGTGGTGATAGTGGTCGACGGCGAGGTGTCGAGTGCCGAGATGTCGAAATGTCGAGATTGTCGATATGTGAGGATATCGAGGAAGGTACAACCCAAGAGAAAGGAATGGGCGTGAGGGGAGTTTTGAGTAAAAGAAGTGACGGTGTGAAGCAAAAAAGTGGTGGACCAATTGGTTCGAGCTGTTGCACCGAGCAACGGAAGACCAAAGGGAGGGGAGAAGTGTGACGGAGAGAAGACGTCAAGCAAGGGCGGCGGCAGAAGAGGAGACCAGATGGGGCCGGCGATGGAAGAAAAGGAAGAGAGAAGCGAGAGGCGGAGTGGGGGGAAGAAGAAAGAAAAGAGGTGGGTGAGGTGAAGAACAAAAGAAAAGAAAAAGGAAAGAAGCAACGAGTGCAAAAGAGGAAAAAAGAGGCAAACGAAGGAAAGAGGAAAGAGGCAGAGACAAGAGACGACAGAGAGAGAAGGAACGAATGCGGGATCTGCGCAATGTTCGGTGTGGAACTGGATTTCAGTATCTCTGGACCGTCCTGTTTCGGCAGGCGGGCGTGTCGCTGCTTCCCTCTCTGTGATGGACGGCAGGTGCTATGACATACGGCAACCAAAAGTAGTTTGTACCGGCTTGTCGTAGCTTCCTGTTTGAGGTTGAGTTCTCTGTCGTCTGCTCGGCTCTTTCCTTTTCGCAAAAGCGTCACACACTTTGCGTCGTTGGTGAGAAAAAAAGAGGGAAGAAAAAAAGAGGAGTAGGTTGTCAGGGGAGATCGGACAAAGATATGGGTTTTGCGGTGCTGGCGGCGACAGTGCGTGAAGTGAGTGAAAAAAAGGCTCGACCCCAAAAAAACAGTCTGCATATGCAATGCAGCAGCGGTTCGGAAGCTGCAAGTCGCACCTGCGTTCAGGCCTAAAATGGTGGAGTTACAGGGGCCACAGAAGGAAGGAGAGCTGGTGACAAGAAAAGAAAAAAAGAAGGAAGCAACGACCATGGCGACGAGCGACCAACGACCAGCACCCGCAACGAGAGACACGGCAAGGGCCACCCACTGGCAGTGGAGAGTGCAACAGGTGGTCTGGCGAACCAAAGCGCAGATGACAGCGGATTGGCCGCCCCTGGCAGGGTTCCTGGGACCTGACTATGGGCGCTAGGGCACGACGCTACGGTATTACACAGGGCACTACTGAATTTCAGCGTGATACAGTCTTCTCACACGCAACATCGCAACCAACTTTTCATGGAAACACAGCCAACCCGCTCCATGGATCTTGGCGGGGTCTGACCTTCCGAGAGGTCAGGAAAAGGTCACTGGGGCAGACTGGACCAGACTGGAGCATCTGCAAGGTTTTCTCGCTTTTTCTCGCTTTTTTTCCTAGCGCCGTATCCTGGGGCGCCCGTAAGCGCTGCGGCGGAGAAACGGTAGGGCGGGCGGCAGGGCGACCCCATAGCAACAGAGGTACGTACCGCTGCGGGTGCGGGCGAAACAGGGCGCTGGACGCTGTGGACACTGTCTCTCCACTAACAACCTCTAAAAGCAACAAAAGCCAGCCAAGATCCAACGATCAGCCTTTCTTCCTCAGTTGGTTAACGTGAACGTGAGCATTTGGGGGCATTTGGTTGTCATTTTTGTGAGCATTTGTCGCGAGCAAGCACGCGATGTCGTGCTGGAGCCTAAATGCCAGGCGAGAGGTACCGTGGAGATAGTGTCTAGGACGACAGACGATCACTGGCGAAGAAAGACGCAACAACATGAAAAGTGGACAAGACAAAAAAGAGGAGAATGGGAAAGGTAATTCGGCCCCCAAGAATTTTGCTTCTCACTTTTTTACTGTTCACCATTCAGATAAAAGACCCAAAAGGCCCAGAGAAAGAGACACGACCAACCCGATCCAGAGCGTTGGCTGCACATCAGTCTTCAATAGCCAGCTGAAGACACATGAGAGGCCACAAAAGACCACAATATCCACCAAAAAACCTTCTTCCACCAGTCTTGCAGGTCGCAATCCAAAGAACAGCGCCGTCGATGGCGCTTGTCGTCATCTTCACTCACGAGTCTGTCTGTCCTTATCTTACGGCATTTTCGTGCTTGTCCGCCGGCCTTCTCTCCCGTCCTTTTGCCTGCCAGAGTGCCATGCCAGCTGAAAAGAAGACCAGCAAACCTTTCCAAGCTTCAGCCGCCCCAGACATGATGCTCTAACCAGAACCGGCCATTCTCATCTTCTTTTCTCTTGCTCTCTGGCGCATCGCATCCCTGGCGGCAATGTGGGACCTCCTCCACTGCCAACTGGCAAAGTCAAAGTCTGGTCTGGTCCGTGCCGTCTGTTTTACTCAGTAATATTCCTTTCAGACCGAGAGTGTGAGTCGGAGACACCCCGGTCGCGTTGTTTCGGAATCTTGATCCTTCCAGACTGGTCAGGATGCAAAAATAAGGTGAGAAATGAGAGAAACGACAAAGATAGAGCCAGAGATACGACGCCATTTCCCGGGTGCCGTCATGAGGAGAGAGAAAAAAAGCCACTGGACTTGAGGCTTGGCCAGATTGGACTGGACTCGAAATGGTGCAAGCGCTATGGAGTTCTCGACTCTGGTCGACGTTGGTCGACGTTGGTCGACGTTCCTGTTGAATGTCGAGGGAGAAAGAAAGCGCCAAAATGGTCACAAAAACGAAAAGGAACACATGCCAACTCGCAGGCGAACGCGCAACGGCCTCGCCGGTTCAAAGCTGCCAAGTAGACCAGTGCACGCACGATACGATACGATGCAAGCCGATAGAGTCGGTAGAATGAAAAGACAGGCACGACCGATTGCACCAAGAGGGTCAACGTCCAAGAGGGTCAAATTCCGATCGAGCAGGTAAGTTACATAGTAATACTGAGGAGAAATTCAATGCAACGATACCAACGTGATGACAACGCGATGCGAACACGATGCAATGCAAGGGAGGAGACCGTAGCACGAAACGAAACGAGCAGGGCCCAGAACAGGCCCAGAGTCCAAAATGATGCACGATATCCGTTCAAAAAAGACTATCACCAAAAAGTGTCAATACGACGGAGCACATTCACACCGTATGGGGTCGTTTTTGTATGGAATATGGGGCCGGTGGACACAAAGACAGGGAGAAATAATGTCAAAAGACATGGCAAATTTCAACTGCACGACCGCTCACGTTGCAATTGCAAGCCAAAACCAAAACGACGCAAAAAACGACTGGGGAAGGTCACCACAAAACGCCCAAACGAGAGCTTCCATGCGACCACGAAGGACCAAGGTTATTGAGAGGTATGGAAGAGTCCACTGCAAAGACGACAAGCCCTCGCAAAAAGGTGACAAAAGAGAGCCCCTTCATCGCACAAAGAATGGAGAGACAAGGAACGTGCCGTGCGCACAAGCTTCACCCTTTCTGAGCACTCTGTCTGTTGCAACCCAAGTGTCTGAAAAGGAAAGGAAGAGACACAAAAAGGGAGCTTGGGCCAGGCGTGCCGCTCCGGGCAGATGAAGACCGAAGAAAGGAAAAGCTGGCAAGAAAGGTACCGAATATTTGATGTCACAGAAGCAATGGCAATCAAATGAAAGTCTCCAAAAAAGAAACTTCTCCAAATGAAAAGAGGTCTCGAAAGTCTCAGAAAGTCTCCAAGAAACAAGCGACAAGGTGGACGGCAAGGTGCGTCTGCGCGTCCCGTCCCCCAATATCGTCCGCCTCCAGGCCTCTGCCAATAGCTACCTTGTATGAGACACAAGAGGGGGAGAAATGGGGGCCCAAGAGCTCCAGAAATGGAAATGCAATAAACGAAAGCAAGGGAGGAAGAAAGCTTTGACAAGTGAAGAAAAGGACACGCAAAAAAGAACCAACAGCCGATGTGAAGAAATACGACAGCCGGATATGGAGATGAAGCTGGCATAAGATGGATCATGAAATAAGAACCAGGCCTAGAGCTCCAGAAGAGGAGCTCCGAAATAAGAGCTTCAGATTCGAATCTCTTTTCGCTGTCAATTTTGTCAAAAATAACCGCCCCGTTGTCGGAGGAAATGGAGACCAACACGGCTCCAGCTGGGACGCGGCCGTGGTTGGCTGTCAAAGGAAACGCAGTATCGCCGGATGCGTTGAGTGGATGCGTGCGCCTCGTTTTCTTCTTTCGTTTGTTTGTTTCGTTTGCTTCTTTTGTTTCCTGGCGGTTCATTTACCTGCAATTGAGATGACTTCATCCAATTTTCATTTTCGGTCTGTCGATGAACACTGTTTGCAAGATCTGATTTGCTTGGCTCTGCCCTGTTTTTGGCGCCCACTTTCGTCGCTTCTTTTCGGCTTTTCCCTCTTCTCTTGTTTCCACGCTTTTTGCTGGTTTTCACGGTTTATTTTGCGGTCCATTTCCTTTACTCCAATTGGCCCGTGTGCGACGCGAAGTAAATAAAGCTGTTTTGGCGTGAAAAAGAGGGGCGGCGCGTCCAATCGCGTTGGTGTGTGTACAAGTGAGATACACCTAGATACAGTGGGTTGTGCGCCTTGAGTGCCGTACCACAGGTGTAACTTGGGTGTAGCTTGTGGCACAGTTATCGTAAGCGGCGAAACGTGGTTGACAGGTGTTTTGTGAGTGAGGCAAAGCTTTATTACAGGGGCTGTAGGGGCGCCAGCGTATTCCTGTGTCCAGTGTAGCTGCTGTACTGAGATTTGTCGCTGTGGCCCCTGCAACCGCCGTACTCCGTCCACTCAGAGCCAGTGATGTCAACTCTCCAAGATAAGCATTTCCACAATGTTGACTTTCCCTGGATCGGAGTTTTTCTCGAGATTATGTTCTCCAATCTCAGCACCCCATTGCCTCATGCCCTCTTCGTCCAGCTCATCTCTCTCTTCCCTCTTTGAGAAATACCAGGCCCTCACAGCCTTCCCAGTCTGTCGTAGCGCCGGCCACTCCAAGAACAAGCGCCGTCTTTTCGTTTTTGAGTCCGTCATCTCTTTTGATTTTTAACATTTCACCTCCTCGTCGCGCAAATGCAGACAAGCACACTGAAAAGGCAAGCGAGGCACGCCCGTGGCCCGCCGTGCCGCCCGTCGAGTGCAAACTCAGTAGCGATCAACATGTTGCAATCTCGATAGACGGCGCCATCAACTGTATCTTACTTTGAATTACGACGTATCTAACCTTACGAGCATGGTGAATTGGGAAGCATGTTCACTTCAGCACGATTAACAGGCACATTGCCTGAAGGATACAAAAAGGCCAACGGCAAAAAGGGTATCCCACAAACAAGCGGGCCTGAATACCTGGATACTGGAGATTGGAGTGGCCCAAAAGGCTGAAATGCACATGAGATACGCCATTCCGGTCGCTACGGCGCCAAATCGATGGAATATCTGAACTACCTGAAGTATCTGAAATATTTCGGGCCTGGAATGTCGGCCAGAGCCTTGTTTTTTTCTACCGACAACGGAGGCCCCGCGGAGAGCGAGGACTGCAAGCTAAAAAGACTAAAATCTCGTGCTGTTGCGCGTTCGCTGCTCGCCAATCTCTCTCCCAGGCATGGAGACCCAAAATGAAGCTTCTTTCTCTTTTAGTAGTGAACAAAATCGTCCAACGTGGACGAAGTCTTCTGGCATGCATCGAAACGATTACAGTGGATATGATGCCAGTCTCTTCTCATGTCGACCGGTGGTCAAACCCCAACGGGCAAGACCTTGCGAGAAGTTTTGACTTTGAAAAGGTCTCCAAAAGTATCTAAAGTACCTGCATGTCCTCGTCTCCGTCTCGAGTGTCTTCTTCTCCGGAAAAAAAGCGTGCAGGGGCTCGGAGCTCCCCTGGTCACCCCCTCCTTTTTGCCCCTACCTCTCAGCCTCCCAGAGTCTCTTTCCCCTCCTCCTTCGTCTTGGTCGCCCCGGCGTCGCCCCGGTAGCTATGGGCATAGTGGGGTTTTTCTCTTTCTTTTCTTTGCGTGACCTTTCTCGCCATGCTTCCTCTCTCACCTCTCACTATTCTTCTTTCAGTGTGCCGTATGTCGTACCTCTGCAATAACAAGGGGTCCGTTTGAGCGGACGAACCACAGCTCACAGAGGACATCTCTCCTCCTTTTGTCAATATCCCTGCCGCCTCCATAAAATCCATAAGGCGGGCTGTGCAAAGGATTGAGGAGACTCACACGCCTCGCCCTTTGTCCTCTTTCTCGCTTTTCTTACAAAGCCAGACTCTTGCAACCTCGGTTTCCGCTTTTGGTCGTATGTTTTCTTTTTTCCATACAGGGGCAAGAGCGCCAAACCACGATGAGAATATGAGAAGATGAGAGTCTCCCTCTCCAAATACTGGAAATCCTGGCAGGGCGGACAAGGGGGCCAGCAACAGCTGAGCTGAAGCTGTCAGAAAGAGGTGCATGATCCTTGCTGATGCTCCTCAATGTTCGCCGATTTCAGATTTCAAACAAGCAAGTTACTGTGATGGGAAGCCGGGATATTGAGGACAATGAGTATTTCGAGTGACATGTGTACGGAGTACTTGGCGAGCTTGGGTACTTGTAGTGACCTCATCTTTGACCAAGTATCTGTCTCATTGGCATTGAAATCTCCGGGCATTGAGACCAATTTTCTTGGCCGCTGTTTTCTTCTTTTTGCCTCTTTTGCGCGTATTGTTCTCGATCCAGAGTAATTTTGAGACTGTCAAGACTTTTTACTTTCTATTGTTCTGATTGCCAAGGAGAAGGCTGAGAAACGAAAGGAGATGAAAATAATTAAAAGAAAATAAGAAAGAAAGGCCGAAAAAAGACACGAGTCAACGAGGAACACACAAAACAAGGATTTTGGAATTCAAAGAGCCGCCTCTGCTGGATTACAGAGGACTTTTGTCGGCGCGGGACAAGATGAAGTCGACGTGGAAAGGCAAGAAAAGCATGGGAATAAACTCGAAAAGACGCATTTCTACACATTCTTGCTGTTGCAACGAGAGCGTCAGAACAGCAGGCGCGCGACCATCTTGCCTGAACAAGGAGGTGTCCTGTCCATCCGTCTTTTTGGTCGATTTTGTCACTTTTTGTCCCTTGTTTCTCATCTCTCAGATTCTGCCCCGGCGACATGTTGCTTTGCCGCCCGAGTCTGCATTCCTGTGTCGGCTTGGCCCGCGTTGGGATGTGTGTGTGTCTTGACTCTTGTGTCCTGACATGCCACACCATCTTCTCTGATCGCACATCCACACAACGCGTGCGCACGGGGCGACGGAGCCTATCCTCTCCACTCTGCAATCCATCCCTTACGTCTTTTTCCCTCGTTTTTTGGTCGTCTGCTTCTCTCTATCTCTCACTCTCTGCATATTGCATGCATGATCTCCCTTCTTTTCTTCTTTTATCCCTTCCGTTGCTTCTCCCGTCTTTCTTGTTCTTTTACGAGTATTTGTTCCCGCTGTTTTAGCTCTGGTTACGAACCTTTTGTTGCCCGTCCCCGGTTCTTTGCTTTGCCAAAATGCATGCATGCATCGTGCATAGAAACCACTTTACAAGGAACAAATACCCGCAGGGCCCGCAAGGGCCTCTGAAAGGCCCCGGCCAGTTCGCCTGTTTCGGGATGTGCGGCTCAAGACAAACTGCTTTTCTTCTCCCATGTTCTCCGTACTTTTCTTCGTTTGCACCCGTAGTTTTGATCATAGGATACTTTTCAGCCAGGTTGCTGCCAGGAAAACACCGCCCGATGTTCACATGCGTTCGTGCGAAACGTCCAAAATTGTCCTAAACGACGGCGGGCGGGCTGAGCCAGCGGGGGTTTCTTGTCAATGACAAGGAGGGTTGCAAGCCCGACAAGGAGCGAGGGAGCGTAGCGCCTGGTGAGAAGGATGTTTTGAAAGCAAAAGTTGAAAATAGAATCATGGATGGTGGATGGTCGAGGGTGGTCCCGCGCTCATTACGTCGTTGACTTGGTGTGCAGCCTTTTTGTTGTCTCCGTCTCTCTTTCTCCTTTTCTCTTTTCTCCTTGACTCGCACTTATTTCTGACAGATACACACCATCTCGCCGCAAGGCAAGGCACAATGCGCAGTGCAGTGCGCAATGGCATAACCCCGCCCGGGATGGCATTGTATCGAAGGATCTTGAATGAGAGACAACAGACAAGAAACAAGAAAACGAGAAAATGTCACCAAAAAGAGAAAGCAAAGACAGACAACCCTCCTCTGCGTCCATCGCCCCTCCCCGATGCATCCTTCCCTTGTGTACCCGAAACAGCCATCTCAAACAAACACACGATCCCCAATTTGAGTTGTTGGCACTTTGAGTGTTTTTCAAAGTCTATTTACGACGTTAAAGTGCCCGTAGACAGAAATGGGGAACAAAGAAGAAACAACCGTGCGTTTGAGTCCTGCAGCTGCATCCTGCATGCGCTGTTTTTGTTCTCTTTCTGCGAATCCTCTTCTCCTCCTTTCCGTTTTCAAGTTTTCAAGCGAACAAAGGGAGAAAGGGTGAGAAAAAGGACTACCGACGTAATTGCAAGGGAGGCTGAGAGTGCGCTGATGCCATTTTCTCTTTTTTCTCTTTTTGTTGCGGTTGCGGGCGTAGCGCCCGGGTCATTCGCTCGGTTTATCGTTTTTCGTTTGTTTACTTTCTCAGCGCTATCTTTGCTCAGCCGACTACCCCTCACCGCTCTTTTTCCTTGCTCTTCCCCTCCCATCTCGATGCATCCTTTTTAGCTTGCCAATGGCATCGTATTGTTCCTTGTTTTCCGTCGCTTCCATCGTTTTGTCACCCGGAAAAAAAGCGATCGTGACGTTTTGCATTTCGTGGTTGATTCAAAGGCATAAACGTTGCAAAACACACCCAAAGCAACTAAAAGTAAACAAATGACGTACAGTGTGAGAAAAGCGCGCAGCGCGTTTTGGGGGGGGAGACCAAACAAACACAGGCGGGGGACAGGGGTGGTGGGTGAGCAACAACGCGAAGTCACGTTACCACCCAACAGTAAGGCTCACGTGAGCTTCACTCTCACCTTCATCCTCATCGACCTTGCATCACGACAGGAACAAATGCGACGATAATCTGTTAATAGATTATTAAAATAGTATATTTATAGGTTTTATGGCTTTTTCTTATCTAGATTTATTTTATTTTATTTTTGTACGAATTTTCTAGAAGGAGTTGTGAATATTTTCACGAGTTTATTTTCATATTCACGATCGTGAAAATCAGTGAAGACAATGTCTAACATATTGTCTTGGAAACTGCTCAACAAAACATATCACGAGCTTAAACACACAACCTGGATTAAAAACAAGCAGGCAATAAATATGATAGTTGCTCGGTGTACAGACACGCTTTTATCGTCGTGGCGTGTTTCTGTGGCACTTCTCCCCGTATTTTCGTAAAGTGGTTTTGAGCCACCATCCACGATATTTGTAAGGGATGACGCCCTTGGTGGTCATTTGATGCCCGTTGTCAGTTGCACAAAGATGACAGGGCTGTGACAGATGAAATGAATGAGGAAATTGGAGTTTAGATGAACGTTACAGACAGAAACTGGGGAAGAGGGGGATGAATCAGATGGGGAGAGAAAGTTCATGATAAGTTCATGATATATGATGGTATCAGAGTCTCATATTGCACATCGGCAGATAGCCAAAATTGACACAACGATGGGCGCCAAAATTATGTGCTCATAGATAGGCTGCCATGGCAAGTATTGATTATCATGCAAAGCCATTTAACGGTAAGTCTGTACTTCTAGGCATAATATTTTATGATATTCAATATTCCCATGTCTGATATCTGCATGTTTGCACGATGCCTGGCCACACGAACAGTCCATTGTCACGGACAGTCTATTGTCACACGCTTATGTTTGAAAATATAAATTGATAAACCAAGTGAACAATATAAAATATAAGGCCTCTATAAACATAGCAAGATACCCGTAAAAACACCAAAACCCCAAGCCAGTTATCCAAGAACCCAAACGACATAAGAACAAAAACGTATGAAATATCCAAGCCAATAAAATAATACAGAGTTGAAAGACATAAAAGCACCTCTGAGCCTTAGTGCTTCTGGAAGACAGTGTTGTAGTACGACTGCAGGTCGGCGCACTCGCGGCTCGTCAGGAAGCTGTGCACGCACACGGCGCCGCGCACCTCATCCCACATGGCACGCTCGACATCGTAGCCGGCGTCGCGGTTGAAATCCTCGTCGACGTGCCACAGTCGGGTCAGTTCACCCTTATCGTCGTGGGCATAGACGCCGCGCATGGACTTGGCCAGGTGGCGCAGGTCGATCTTGAATAGGTTGTGGTGGACAAACATCCAGCGGGCGTGGACGCCGGCGGGGTCGTCCCGTTCCTGGAGCGCATTGAGGTGGTCGCGTTTACCGACTCTGGGGGCCTCGACCTCCCTCTCTGCGTTTGCCCTTTTCGCCCTTGAGGGCCCATCCATTGACGGGAGAGTGCCGCCCCGCTCGTCCTCCTGGACCAGCCGGTAGTCCTCTATTGGGTCGGCCTGGCGCATGGCGGCGCCAATGTAGGTGCCGTTGATCCAGCGCCCCAGAATACCAATACGTGTATGGACGGCATAGAACGGATTGCTCATGACCATGGCGCCATGCAAGAAGGTCTCCTTGTCGCCCTGCCCAAGGGCTCCCTGGGACAGCAGGGGATAGTAATAGCTGGGACCGTAAAAGTTGTAGTAGGCAGCCATGATGAGGCTCGTGCCGTGGCGGGCCTTGTCGTATAACAAGACACCTGACTCGGAGCTCCGGCGTTCGGTGAGTCGCGGCGGAGAAACGCCCAAGATATCGTAGAGCACGGGCGCAGTCGTCGATAGCCAAAAGTCGGGCCAGGTGACCAGGCCGTGTGTGGTAAAGGGAGCGGCCTCGAACAGCTCGTCGGGGTTGTGGATGGGCCAGCAGTCTGCGTCAAAGAAGAGCACCTCTTGGAAGGAAGACAACAAAATGGAAAAGACCTTGAACTGAAATTTTTGTAGGGGTGGCATCCAGGGCGTAGTTTCCCAGAAGCGCTGCATGATATGGCACTCAGTGCCCAGAGCGGGCAGGACACTCTCACACAGTTTGGCATCGTAGTCGCTGTCATTGTCCAAAAACAGCTGGACGGGCAACTGAGAGCCGTTGCGGCGCAGCATAAGAATGGACGTGACGGCGATGCCGACGTATTCGCCGCCGGCCGTCATGACGATGCCCCGAGTGGGGTTGGCCGGTGCTGCCACTTCGGCCTTGGAGGCCTTAACATTGGGGTATGTCTTTGACACCACTGTTGGCTTCGTTCGTGAGTTTGGCCTTGTCTTGGTCTCGAAGCCGCCGGCCTTGACTTTCGCCTGCTTTCGATCTCTGGGTGTCAATGGAGTGCCCTCTTCAGCCGCTGCCGCCTGCGCTTCCGCCTCTCCATCTTCCACCCGCTTGCCGAATGTCTTGCCCGCATACGGCAGCTGCTGCCCCAGGCTGCGGGCCGCCCGCACAAACTCGGCGTGGGCCGTCTTGAGAGCGTCCCGCAAATCGTCGGGCAGGTGTGTCTTGTCGACTCGCTCGCGGGATCCGTCAATCTCCGGGTTCGGCTGGGTGTCGTCATCCGTCACGCTCTCGGCGATCACGACCTGCTTCATCGTCTTGGGGTTGGCGTCCATCATTGCCTGCAGGAGCTGCTTCCAGTACCGCAGCATGTCCTTGGAGGGTGGGACGCCGCCTCGTGGTGGTGGCCGTACGAGGCCGTACCGGGACGGACCGACTGTGCTGCCACCTGCTCGGTTGCCCTCCAAGAAACTGCTGCTGCCGGATACATAAATGTCGGGTGGTGAAGAGGATCCTGGCATGATCCGGGAGAGGCCGCCGCCGTGACCCATGTGACCAAATAAAAAGACGCCTAGCATCACAGACAGAAAGATGGCAAAAAAGGCCCGTGGGCGATGCCGTCGGAAGATGAGGAGCAGCATGTTGTGTGGCGGGTATCGGTGGTGGTGGATGGCCGTGAACGGCTTGTCGTGAAACAAGTGGTGCCTGTAAGGAGGCATGGTGATATGCGTGGGAGGTGTGGTATTTAAAGGGGATATCTAAAAGGGATATAAGGAAGGCACAGTCTGTGGCAAGACTGGATGGCTCCTTCCTGCCGCAGAAAATGGTGTAAGGCCGAAATAGGAAATGATACGGAAGGCGCGATGGAGACGACCCGTGGCCGTACAAGAAAAAGAATATGATAGATGAGACGGAAAGAGCGCGTAAGAGCGGCCAGTGGATGTGAAGGGTTTAATCGTGCCTGTCAGAATCGGTGGAGTGGGTGGGATGGTTCCCAACAGGCCGCCGTGTTGATTAACTTTTTCTGCAATGGTGATGGCAATGAAAGTTGAAGCGAGACACTGGGTTTGGACGCAGCTGCTAAAACGGGACGATGGAAACAGCGAATATAAAGAATGAGGGACAGAAGGAAGGAGCAACCAGGTCGACCTGTGGCGTCAAAGAAGGAGGCAGGCGAGAATGAAAGGCTGGTGATGGCTGGCTTTGTGTCTGTTTCGACTGTCCTAGAACATCGAGTATCGTGGGGTCCGTTTACTGCCTGTCGCCTGTCGTCTGCCGCCTCCGTCTTGTCGTCTGATGCCTCGAATGCCTGTTGGTGAAGAACGGGCACCGTTCAGACTGCCTTTAAACGAGCCGTGCTGGACCTGCGCCTTTGTTGTACATGTACAAAAGCGTACGCAAAGCAGCCGTGTCTCCTCGTCATGACATCGGTGCGGCCGTCGGCGTTTATAAGTGAGATGCTGGCATTCGTGGAGTGAGATTGATGCTGGCCTCCCGGTGCAAGATGAGAGTCAATCCGAGGTCAATACGGAGCTGAGAAGTCGGTAGCTGAAGGACGTTGGACGAAACTGAGCGCCTCTTTTACTCCTTTCCTCCTTTATCTGTTTGTTGCTGTGGGATGTTCTCCCAGCCGTCTCGATGTTTTTGGCTCCTGTATTGAAGGAGAAGAAATGTAGAACGCCGACTATTTGTGATGTTGGGATGCTTTTGGAGATGTGAAGCACTTTCCAGGACGATTTCCGTGGTGACGAGCGTCTGATGGGTTGGATGCAGTCCTGATTCTGGCTCTGGAACCTCCTTTCCCTGTTGTAAATGTTGGTTCTCCGAAAAATTGTTGTAAATTGTTCAAAGTGCAAGAAGAGAGCGCGCAAATGACGAGGTGAGTGATGATGCGGCCTGCCAAGACTTTTTGTCGATTGCTCAAGCCGGGCAGTACGGGGATGTAATACAGAGTTGAGTCTGGACCCTTTTGCTTTTCGTCTGTACTTTTCTCCTCTTTTCTGTTCTTTCTCTTTTTTTGCCTCTATTTTTCTATCCCGAGTACGGAGTATGGAGTATTCGTAGTGTAATACAATTCTCTTTTCTTTTGTTTGAAGAAATTGCCCCAGAGTGCACAAAGTCAATGGTAGGCCGACTCCTCACACATGTCAAATTTGGGTCACTTTAGGGGGACTCTCGGCTCCGGAAGGTAACATAATTTTCATCGATTGCGTACTCGCACATAACACCGTCATAACTACGGAGTACTGAGTATTCTGTAACTAATTAAAATCTCGGGCTGCCGGTGTCTTCAAGTTACAAGTTACAAGTATCTGCACAAATCGCAGCAATTGCTGCGCCCTAGGGCCCCATAACGTTTCGTGACGATCATCGACAGGGGACGTGGCGATGGGGGGCGTGTTTGTAGAAAATTAGTACCATGGGCGAGGAAGTTGATTGCGAGATACTTTTCTGTTCTGCTTCTTCAGTTCTTTTGTGCTGGCTCTTACAAAGTTTGGTGAGAATTGCTGTACGAACTGGTTAGAACATTACGAACCGTGCTTGGCATTCCTTTATTTAGAGAGGCAACTCTCTCTCCTTGTAAACAGTTTTTGTTCCTAAATAAGAAGGACGAGACATGTCGGGACGACTGACAACGCCTCGAGAACGCCACATGGACGAAGACGGCCAAGACGGCCAAAAATACAAAAGCCGCGAGGGAGACGAGATATGCATATACTGCCAATTCCAGGAGACTGAGACGTCACGATATGTCCCAACGGCATCTGCTGATATCCTTTTGCAGCCGTGAGAGAAGAGAGAAGAAGCTCGGAGTACGGGGTTAGCCAAATACGATGTAGGTACTGTGTAAGTGCGCGCAGACATTTTTCTCTTTTTCTCGTCAAAGGAGCCGTTCCTGCACTCCCGCTTTCACGCCTTCTCAATGCAGCATAGACTTGCGATTTAAGCTTAGGCGGGCGTTCATTTCCTCATTTATCATGCCGTGATGCAGCGTAGTATTTTGAATAAAGAGCCGGTGCGTGCCCGAGCCTAGAATTCTCGCTGTGTGCATCTTATTTTTTACTTTTCTTCTATCTCTTTGTCCTCGGGTTACTCGTACAGGTATCTTACCATCTTCCAGCTCCCAGCTTCCTGGAAGATGGACTTCGACAGATTTACAACAAAAAACCTGCTATTAGCGTCGATGGTGAAAAGGTGGGGAGGGGGCGGATGGCGAGGTCTTTATTGTGGAAACGTCTCCAGTTTTTCTTTTGTTCTTTGTAATGTTAATGAAGATGGCGAATACGCTGGATGAAAGTACTCTTGCCTCGCTCTTTGCATGTGCTGTTCTAATTATGCGCCAAGGGGCCTGAGAATAGGAGAAAGAGGGGAGTGAGGAGAGTCCGGGGCGCAAGTGCATTGCGACCAATTTTCACGTGCAGAATGGAATACAAAGACAGGACGTTGAAAAATGGTCAATGGATCGCTGATTTGCAATTGCCTTTCATTTCGCAGTCGTAGCACTAAGAACTAAAAAAGGAACCGTTGTAGCAGACTGAAAGTAGCAAAAAGGGGAGAGAGGGGAAGAGAAAGTTAAATTGATTTGGATTGGGCAACGAAAATAGAGCTTTGAAAGGGAGAAACAGGGACGGCTTCTAGGCTGATTTCCACGCGGCAATCCAGGAACGGTTGTAACAAGCGAGAAGTCTTGGAAACAACGACCTTGCTGACGGGTCTTAACCTTGACTGTCTCGAGCTCCGTAAATAGGAACGAAAGCGGCATCTGAGAGAGTACGACGTATGATTTTTATGGTTTGCATTTAAGTATACGGGGTTGACCGGGACATTCCCGGGATCGTCAGTATCTCTCGAGGAGTGCCGTGCCCTAGTAAGGCGGCAGGGCGGGCTGTCTCACAATGTGGTAGGACGGAGACGGATGCGAAAGCTTGGAGGCTTAAGGAATGTAAGGAATAATGTCGTCGGGGAAGCGTGGCAGCTAATGGCGCGACTGGTGGGACGGATAAGCCGTTCGAAGAGAGAGAGTAGAAGAAGCCATGCTGCGTTTCACCAAGTCGGCGTAGCTAATCTGTTCAGTGGCACGATAAAGGCATTAAAAGGCGGCAGTTGACACGATGTTGAAATCGTAAAGAGTTGAGATGATCGTGAAGGAGTTCGGGCCGTCGAGCACTGTAGCTCCAGGGTGCTTGGCGCGTCTTTTCAGCGCAAGCGTGTTGAGCGAGTTCCACGTGCCGGATCAGGTGACGATCACCGATTAGTCAGAATGGAGCTGCGCTGGCACATTGCGCTAAAAACAGCTACAGACAGCCCTGGCGAGCCAGCTTTCAGTGGATCGCCTTGTGTCAGTACGGAATACGGATAGCGTAGCGTCGAGCTCCTTCCAATAATCGTGGCTGAGGAACCAGCGCAACGACCACCAAAAAAAGTTGAAGCTGACGTGTGTTTTCTGAGGCGCAATCGAAATCGACAAAAACAAAGAACAAGAGAACACGTCAAAAGAAAGTCCATCGTTGAATTGAGAAAACACCTTCACTCACCAAGATCAGACGAAAGACGACGACAAGACGAGACGAAAGAGTGCATCACCAACTGCTCATCGCATCCCTTATCCGACCTTCCTTCCAACCTCCATTCTTCATTCCACGACAGACCTCACATCCTGCCACAATGGCCAGCACAATACTCGACCTCGTCTACTCCATGGGCAGCTGCCTCTCGTGCTTCCCGAGCACGCCAACCCTCAAGGTCAACGGCCGCAGCTTCAAGATCCTGCGGCTGCTGGGCGAGGGCGGCTTTTCGTACGTGTACCTCGTCCAGGACAATGCGACGGCCGAGCTGTTTGCCCTCAAGAAGATCCGGTGTCCGTTTGGCGCCGAGTCGGTCGCGCAGGCGATGCGCGAGGTCGAGGCGTACCGGCTGTTTGCGCGGTCCGAGGGAATCATTCACTCGATCGACTACAGCGTGGCCACAGAACGAGGCGGCGGCGGCGGCGGCAACATTGGCGACAGCGGCGGCGGGCCGGCCAAGACGGTGTACATTGTGCTGCCGTACTACCGGCGGGGCAACCTGCAGGACCTGATCAATGCGAACCTGGTGAACCACACGCAGTTCCCGGAAAAGCAGCTGATGCAGCTGTTCTTGGGCATTTGCCGTGCCCTGCGAGAAATGCACAAGTACCGGGGAAGTGCGGCGACAGCAGCGGGTGGCGGCAGCACGGCCGACGAGCACATGGAGGTGCCACAAGCCGGCGGCGCGGCCGGACGTTCAAATGGTGCTAATGGCGCCAACAACGCCGGCAACGGCCCACGCACGGCCGGCGCCGACGACGAGTTTGAAGCCGAGCAGCAGCGCCCGCTCATGGGCGAAGAAGAGCCGCGCGTCGGCGGCGGCGCCGGCAAGAGCTACGCCCACCGCGATATTAAGCCGGGTAAGTTTTTCTAGTATTAAATTTGAATGTGCGCAGACTTTGGCTAACCTCGTTGCTACGCAGGGAATATCATGATTGCAGACGACGGCACGACCCCCATCCTCATGGACCTCGGCTCCATCGCCGACAGCCCGCTCGCCATCACCTCCCGCAGCCTCGCCATTGCCACGCAGGACGTGGCCGCCGAGCACAGCACGATGCCGTACCGCGCACCCGAACTGTTTGACGTCAAGACGGGCGGCGTGGTCGATACAAAAGTGGACATTTGGTCGATGGGCGCGACGCTGTTTGCGTGCCTGGTTGGCAAGTCGCCGTTTGAGATGCGGTCCGACGAGACGGGCGGTTCGCTGGCCATTTGCGTGCTGAGCGGCGACTGGCGGTTCCCCGACGAGGGTCCCGGCGGCAAGGCAAAAGCGCCGGCGCCGAAGCGGACGGGCACCGGAATGAGCGCGAGCGGTGCGGCTGGCGGTGCAGCAGCCGCGCCTGCCGAGGAGACAACGATCAGCGAACCTGTGCGCGAGGTTGTGCGCCGGTGCTTGCGTGTTGAACCCGCCGAACGGCCCGACATTGACGAGCTGATCCAGCTGGTCGAGGACACGATTGAGCAGATTGAGTAGGAGGTAGTACTGTCGGCTGAGAGTATATAATAAGATTGGGGGACGGCATGTACGATATGGATTGTACATTGGATTTGGCCTTGTGTTTGCCAGGATGCTACTTTACACTTTGCACAGATTTTGTCATATGGCATTGTATGCCTAGTATTGTTATGAGCGAGTTTTAATGAGCAATTGCAATTTCCGCATGAAGTGTCTATTTATTCTCATTCTTAAATGCCATTGTTTTTAATCTACCATTTGTGAGCTGACGATTAGCAAGGATCATCACCGGCTTCATCAGCTAAAAATGCGCCACATGCAAAACCAGTGGCAGCTAAGAAAACATACGCGTACCAGCCCAAATGGTAAGAAAGCGATGACCAGACGTACATAACAAACTTGGAGAGCATCTGGGAAAAGAAGGCACCACCGAAAAACATCAACAATGAAACGAAAAAAATAACAGTAAATTTGCAGAGCAGCATAAGAGGTCCTCTGGGCGTCTTCTTTGCAGGCGCCTTCTGTGCGATCGCCTTCTGTGCGATCGCCTTCTGTGCAATCGCCTTCTGTGTAGGCATCTTCTGTATAAGCATCTTCTGTGTAGGCCTCTGAACCTCACGCCCCGCCCCATTCGTAGCTGTGGGAGCTTGGCAATCCCGCCTACTGTCATCATCGTTACCATCATAACCACCGGCACCACCGGCACCACCGACAACATAAGCATGATCACCGTTGGTGTCACCACCATCATCAATATTCACCACACCCTACTGCAGCTCCACGCGGAAGGTGGCCACCTCGAACGGCCGCAGCTCAATGTCAAATATGGCCTTCTCATTGGCGTTCTGGTCCTGCGCCGTGCGGAACACCACCGTCTCCAGGTCGTCCTCGAGCAGGTTGGTCTTGTAGACGGCCTTGACAGGCCACGACGCCTTGTCCACAACGACCGAGCCGCGCGACTGGCCGCCCAGCGATTCGTAGATGCGCAGCACCACGCTGCGGCTCTTGCGGGGGGTCGGCAGGTGCGGGCCGTCGGCATCCTTGGCCGTCTGCGAGCGCACGTCCTCGTCGTCCTCGGCACGCTTGACCGTATCCAGAACCAACGAAGCGTCGCCGGAAAGCTGCACGGGGTTGGTCTTGGCCGTTGTGCCGTCGGCGGCGCTCAGAGAGGCAGACGCATCAACAACGCACTTGAGCGGGTTGTTGAACTCGTAGCCCTTGCGAATCGTCGACGAGCCGAGCGAGCCCTTGTGCGGCATGATGGCCCAGCGGATCTGGTGGTGGCCCATGTCGGCGTGTGCGTCGGGCGCCTTGGGCGACCGCAGCAGCGACAGCCGCATGAGGTTGCCGACCGTCGCGAAACCGTACTTGCTCTCGTTGATGATCGACACGCCATAGCCGTTCTCCGACAGATCGGCAAACTTGTGGCAGCACACCTCGAACTTGGCCATGTCCCAGCTCGTGTTGTAGTGCGTCGGCCGGCGCACCAGGCCGAACTGCGTCTCGTACGTAGCCTCCGTGTTGCGCACCGTCACGGGGAACTCGACCTTCAGGAACTGCATGGTCTCGTGCCACTCAACGTCGCTTGTCACCTCCACAACTGACGGCTCGCCAGGAAGGGCGGCAGACAGGCTAATGATCGTGCGAATGCTACTCTTGTCACTGATGCGTGTCTCCGTGACGACACTGACCCGGTGCGCCTTCTGCTCGCCAATGTACACGGCCGTCGTCTCCAGCTCCTTGCGCGTGTCCAGGTGGTACACCTCGACATCCCACGCCTGCCAGTACAGCGGCTTGTCGTCAAAGATGACAAACTGGTTGGCCTTCTCGCCGGGTTGGATCACCTCGCGCTTGTTGATGTTATCGTACAGCGACGTGATCACGCCGTTCTGGATCGTCACGCGCAGATCGGCGTTCTGCATCACAAACACACCCTTGGACACCTCGCTAATAGTGACAGGTGCCTTGTTCGCAGCAGTGTACGCCGACAGCGGCTGGAGAGGGATCAGCGAGCCGGAGCCATCGGCAACGACACACTCCGTCTCTGAGACCTCAATAAGCTCCTTGCGCGGCCACGGCAGCGTGTTGATGACTGCAGAAGAGCCCGTCTGGGCCGCACGGATGTCGATGGGCTTGACGCCAAGCACCTTGTAAATGTCGTCAAGGACACGGTCAGCCGTCTCAAACAGTTTGGCGTAGAGCTCGTCCGAATCGTCGTAGCACATCTCGATGGAACTGCCGGGGAGACAGTCGTGGAACTGGCAGAGCAGCGTCGCCTCCCACATGTCGTCAATGTCGGCCTTGGGGTACTTGTAGTTGCCGTCAGACTTGAGTGAGGCGAGGGTGGCAAGGTACTCAATGTCGCGCAGGATGGACTCAGCGCGACGGTTGTTACGCTTGTTGTTGGCCTGCGTGGTGTAGGTACCACGGTGCAGTTCAAAGTACAGCTCGCCGTACCAGGTCACGAGCTTATCGGCATTGGCCTGGAGGTGGTCAAAGAAGTCGTCGACGGAGCTGCCAAGGTGGACACGGGGCAGGAGGCCAGTAGTGTCGGCCATACCACGGCAACGGCGTAGCTTCTCAACGTGCTGCCAGGTAGGGCCACCGCCACCGTCACCCTTGCCAAAGACAAGCAGCGACGTGTGGTCCTGGTCCATGGACTTGTGCTGGGTGATGCTGCGGCGGACGTCGCCAAAGTGGGCTTCGGCCGTGTAGGTCTCCGAGGGCGGCATGTGACAGAGAACCTGGCTGCCGTCCAGGGCAATCCAGTTGAAGGTGGTGTGCGGGAACTTGTTGATGTTGTTCCAGCTCAGCTTCTGGGTCAGGAAGCGCGTCATGCCGGCGAGACGGCAGAGCTGGGGCAGCTGGCTGGAGTAGCCAAAAGTGTCGGGTAGCCAGAAGGTCTGGCAACGCTCGCCAAAGTGGCCCTCGAAGAAGCGCTGGCCATAGACAAACTGGCGCACGAGAGCCTCACCACTAGGCATGTTGGTGTCGTGCTCGACCCAGGAGCCACCAATGGGGTGGAACTGGCCGCTCTTGACCTTGGCGCTGACACGCTCAAAGACGGAGGGGTAGAACTGCTTGAGCCACTTGTACTGCTGGGCCTGCGAACAGGCAAAGTTGAGCTCGGGGAATTCCTCCATCAGGTTGCACTGGTTGGTCCACGAGCGGGCAACCTTGCGCTTGGTCTCGGCCCAGGGCCACAGCCAACAGGTGTCGATGTGGCAGTGGCCAATACCGAAGACAATGGGCTCCTTGCCGGGCTTGGTCTTGAAGACAGACGAGTCGTCGACCTTGGCGCCAATGTACTCCTCGGCAATCTTGCGGGCACGCAGAATGGACTCTTGGCTGCCGCGCTCAAAGGTGTCGATCATGCGCGTGGCCACATCCAGGGCCTTGTGCTGCTCCCACGAGTCCTCAGGGAACTCACGCGCGGCGTCACCAATGATCCAGATGTCGATCCAGAGCTGGCGGGCCGGGTAGTTAACAGCCACGATATCAGCCTTGCTGAGCTGGAAGAAGCGGTTCGGGTCTGGGGGTTGAATGCTGTCGCCATTGCTGCCATTGCCAAACATGCCGTTGCAGGCCATTTCGACATAGACAGTGTGGGGCTTGCCGTCGCGGAAGCTCTCCGGGATCTTCCACTCGATGCGCTCGCCACCGCCCGTCAGGCCTTGCAGCGGTTCGCCGTTCTCGGACCAGATGAGGCCCTCATTGTTGCCGTCCCAGTGAAACTCAAGAAGATCCTTCTTCTGCAGCTCCTCGGGCACGGTGATCTCGACGCGGAACCAGTGTGTAGACCACGAGGGGCCAAACGATTCGCCGACAGAAGCTTCCTTAAACTCCTGCTTGACGGCTTCGGCAAAGGTAGGACGGTCGAGGCCGGGCACGGACCATTTCCAGAGCTTGACGTGTGGCTTGCCGGCAGCGACGCCCTCGTTCATCATTCTGTGCGGTTGGTTAGACAGAGTGCATTGCCGCATTTGCTTCCAGAGCCCATATTCCACTTACGATAACAGGTTGACCTTGTCCCATTGTCCCTGCGAGTAAAACTGGCCGATGCGCTCGCGGTAGATCTTGGAAATCTTCTGGCCAACGGGCCGGTGGGCCAGCTGCGGGTAGCTGTGGTGGCCGCAAACATGCGGAGCTCTTTCACCGCCGCCCATTGTGATGTGTGGTGTGAGGAAAGTAGAGGTAGAGAAAACAAAAGACGGGAGCGCAGCACACCGATGAAAAGGGAGTTGGAGATGGGGAGATGGGAATCAGAAAAGAAGGAAATGGGAAAAGGAGTAGATTTGAGTTGTCAAAGCAAAACAAAGGCGATTGTAGAAGAGAGGAATGTGAGGAAGGTAGGGAAGGCTATGTTGGGGAAGGAACCACCTTAATTAACCTCGAAAGAGGACGGAGGAAGTTGAGCTACAGCGCTGAGAACGGATGAAAAGGCAGGTGCGGCAGGCGAGCTCACTCAGAAATAGCTTCTGGCGAACAGGAAAGAGCAGATTTACCCCGTATTTTCTCATGCAACAAAGGGCCGCAGCTTCCTTCTTTGAAACAGATGCAGAATCACCTGAACGCCGTCCGCCTCTTGGTGTCTCTGTGCCTTCCTTACAGCCAGGCTGGGCGGCCGTCTCCACAGAAACTCCAACCTCTTGACCTGACAGCCCCCCGTCGCACACTACGTAATTGGGTGGGCCGCAGCCGCCCCTCTCCAAGTACTTCCGAATGCAGTTTAGCGCATGCCCGGCCCCCTCTCCAGGCCGTGAGAGTGATAGCCAAAAGATGCCAAAGACAAAAGATGAGGGGAAGATACAGCAACGACGAACTAAATAAATTGGGTGACAGTGACAGGTGTGACTCGGCAGCAGTCTGGCCGAGTATCTTCCACATAGGCCCTGAAGGTTCTTGAGAGGCTTGTTTCTGTTGGGTTTATTGTACGACAACACAGTGTTCATCTGGTAACACGAAAATTCCGACATAAAATCCGACGATGCAGAGGAAAAAACGTCGGACGCTTGTTGAGATGTGAGAATTAAGCAGAAGAATCGCTGGAAACATACATTTAATGAGATCTGTCTTTCTTCATGCTTCATTTCGGGGACTTGACTAATTGAAAGTTGTTCTTGAACGGCGTATGTTGATTGTTGACCGCCGTTACCATTTTACATGATGAAAAGTGTCCGATGTTGAGGAGGACAGATTGGAGTGAAAACAAGAGAAACCGAGATGGAGACAACGTGCTAAAATATTACTTTCACTGCGTTAATTACTTGGTCTATCAAAGCATTTTAATCTAGGCCATCAAAATTATTTTGTCTGTAAGTGCAAACCGAGGAGAAAAAGATGACGAGAGTTGACTCAGTCGGCATAGTTCATGTATCATTACGAGGCTGCCAATAAGCCGACCAAGTTTGATTTATACAGAAGACGGCGTATCATAAATTATACTTAAGCCTTATTGTTGGTTGCCGCATTGGTGACCCACGATGTGGACCAACCAGAGAATCCATCTTGCATGTAAGTGGCATTGTTAGGTATGGAAGCATCACATCGCGAAAGCATGGCCAGATAGTATTGAATTGGATTATATCTTATGAGAATACGAGTACAGAGTACGGAATAAAGCAGAGACAAGGAAAAGACGGGCCTAGTCGGCACAATGTAAAGAGGCGCAGAGTTGAGAAAAGAAGTGGTAATAATTTCGTTAATGATAAAAAGCAGAGAGACTCCGGTTGCCTGGAAAGGGCTGAAATGAATAAATGAAACAAATGAAAGACAGAAGAGCAGTGAAGTAATGAAAGATATATCATAGATGGTCGTGCCCAAATACCGCCGCCATGCAAAAAAAGACAAATGAGAGAAGAAATAACAAAACAGAGCAAACAAAACAAAAGAAACAGAAAAGATGGAATATAATGGATGCCGCTCTCTCATGTACCTGAGCAGCTGTCCTTTAGTGAAGAAGAGGAGAGAAGAGAATAATGTGATGGGAAGGCAGAAAAGACAGCGCCAACATTAACGCCCGGCCACCTCGGAACGCCTTCTCAACTCCAGTCGTTGTGCCTGCACACGCCCTCCTTTATGTCTCTTCATCTTCTTACGAGAAAGAACTCGTCTCCTTCCGACTGCCGCTGCCACTGCCGGCACCCGTGCCGTGGTGCACCAGCTCCGAGACTTGCTGGCTGCTTTCGCCTCTGTCGTTGTCTTCCTCGTCCTCGTAGTCTTCCTCCTCAAACTCTTCGTCGTCATCTTCGAAATCGTAGTCGTCGTCATCCTCCATATAGTATTCGTCATCATCGTCGTCGTGGTCATCGTGACAGCAGGCGGAGACAGGCTTGGGTTTGACGGAAGCCCCCGCACCCAGGCCGGCTCGTGCGGCCGTGGCCGTCGCGTCCGTAATCATCGCCTCCACCCCGACGGCCACCGCCTCGATCGGCGCGCCGCGCTCCTCGTAGTTGACCATAATGTCGTCCTCGTCATTGTGCGCGCCGGGCCGGACGGGCTCGTCTTCTTCTTCGTCGTCCTCCTCTTCCTCCTCCTCGCTTTCAGACTCCGTCTCGCTGGCGTCAAACGAAAGAGCCCCCATCATGGGCACGTCAATGCGCGCCAACTGACTCTTGATCAGGTTGTCGGCCACATTGTATAACCGCATGTCCTTATCTGACACAGTGTCGCGGTCAATGTCAAAGGACACCTCATCCGGGTCAACCGGGCGATCGCGGGCGCCCGGTGTGTTGGGCGACAGGGCGGCGGTGCCCTCGGGGATTTGCAGGACCCACTTGCGGACGGCCTCGCCTTTGGTCACGCGGCCACCGGTGGTCGGCGTCTTTCCGGCCTTTGTTACTCCGTTCGGCGCCTTGGACGCCAGCCCCCGCTTGAACTGCCGCTTCTCGCGCCGCCGCCGCCTCTGGATGCGGTCCCGGATATACCACGCCACGACCAGCATGGCCGCCTGCGTCATCTCCTGGCTCTTTTGGCGCTGCATGTTGGCCCAGGCCTGGCACCGCTGCTGCTGGAAGTTGGCGACGGCCTGGCAGCGCTGGTGGTAGTAGGCGGCGATGCGGGACGCCATGGCCAGGTAGCGCGGGTCGGATGCCGAGAGGGGACCGTCGGGGGGTGCGGTCACTGATGCGGCTGTTGCTGTGGTTGCCGCCGTCTCCGTCGTTGTAGCACCTGTTGTGGTTGAGCCGTCTGCTGCCGTCTTGTCCGAGGCAGACGGCGCCGTCGTTGATGGAGGTTCCTTTGGCTCTGTTTTCACAACATTGCCAGCCTGCTTGTTCTGCCGCAATGGCGGTGGCGGCGGCGGGAAGACGTGCTTTGCACCGCCGTTAACACCAGCGGCCACACTGCCCGGCAATGGCCGTTGGCCGGCGTTGACATTTGCGTTGGCCATCATCCGACCTTGCAGGCCTGCGCCTTTGAGCCCGCCGAGGCCGTTTCCAAGGATACTGCCGTGTCCGTAGATTTCCTGGGTGAAAGACTTGAGAAGGTTCGGTGAGAGTGGCGGCGGTCCCTGGGCGAGCGGAAAGGACTGGTGATCGGGCGGCGGCGTGACGGGGATCTGGGGACCGAAAAGAAATGGCAGCCACGGCATGGACGCAGCCATGACTTGTGAATTTTGAAGTAGAGGTCCCTCGTATGTCAGTTTCTGGTTTCTGCTTCTCGGCCGGAAGCAAAATCTCCTGCTAATAAAAGGGTTGATTTCTGGCGGGAGTTGATATCTTCACCGCTGCTTAGACGAGTATCGGATGATTTGTGACCTTGGTTGATGAGAAATTTGATTTTGATTTTGATGGTGTGATGTTGTCCGTATATGGGCTGCACTAATCTACAGCAGAGTCGCCAGTAATAGAACGGTGAGTTTGATGTAAACAACGAGGTGAGTGATTTGTTGTTGAGTTTGCAGTGGTGTTTATGAGTTGTCGTCGGTATGATGGTGATGTTGGTGAGGATGTTGACTGTGAAGGAGGTTGTGCGGTGATTATTGTAGGAGAAGACGAAGAGTTGTTGGGCGAGGTGTGAGCGAATATCAGGAAATAAAAAAGGGAAGCAGGATAGGAGAAGAGTGAGTCCGAGTAGGGGGTACAGAAGGTGAGAGGGAGGGAAAGGAAGAGAGAAAAGAGATAGAACGGCGTGGGTGGGGAAGTATGAAGGGTTGGACAGAAACGGTCTTATACTATCCGTGTGTCTGTGTGTTTCCTGTGTTTCTGTGCGTGCTTGTGTGCCTGTGTCTGTGTTCTGCCCAACATCTGCGGTCTGTCTGTGGCCTTGCTTTTGGGGAGAGAAAGTGCATTATGCGGTGGGATCAGCACCGGGCCTCTGGTATATTGGATGGCTCCATGATGGTCAGGTGTGGTTTTTTTTTCTGATTTCCCTGGAAGAGAGTGAGTGAGCAGGTGGGAGGACATGCACCACTGGGCATAAATACAGGAGACACAATGTACAGATGCCACAAAGGAGGAGGGCAGGGGGAATAAAAAACAGACCGACAACAGCTGGCACTCGTCAGCGGTGAATCGACGCTTGGTAAACATGTACTGTCCATGCAATTCAAAGGCAAAAGATACTTTCTTGAACCGGCGTCACAACTCATCTGTCGATAAACTGGCGCGAGGGCCAGGCTGGCCAGGAGGGGCGCAGCGAATGACAAGACGGAAGACGGACGACCAGACGAGACGAAGAGTGAAATGGCCTGAGCTGGAGCTGGGTTAGTGAGTAGCCAGAAGCCAGCGGGCCAGAATCGGTCGATGCCGGAGGATGCTAAGAGGGTAAGAGAATGAGGCAAAGAACGGGAATAAAGGGAGCAAAGGGAGGGGGGTCAGAAAGTATGGGGCTGTCATGGAGCCTCTGGCGTGTGTTGTATGTTGTATTCTATATATTGCACATGAGCACAAAATGCACGCCTCGCATCTTTGAATGGCCGCGTGCCAATGTACTCGTATCTTGCATCTTGGGATACTTTCACTTTCTCACTCCTCCGTGTTCCGTGTTCTGTCATCTTGCCATCTTGCCACGGTGGATGGTGGATCCTGCCACTCTTCATGTTGGTCATTGTTGGCCGTCTGTTAGCTGGGCTATCTGGCATGCATCTTCACCACTGTGCAGACAATGAGCCCTTTGTGACACTGTCATCCAGGCGCTTCCATTAAATTCTTAACGATTCATCATGTCTTTTGCCGTTTTGTGCTGAAAAAGGAAGGAAGGTAGGAATCAATAAAAAAGAGGACCGAAAGGAAGGGGTGTGTTTGGGCGTTTTGGGCGTGTTGGGACGCTGGGCTAATGTGCGGTTCGACGGGAGCTAGGCGGCGAAGAAAATGGTGCCACTTTTGGCCCGGGTCATGCCAGGGTTTGGGTTCAATGGCCAGAGCGAAAAGGCAATCTCCAGCCAGAATCCGCAGAAACCTGCAAGTTCCCCCCAAATCTTTCCAAATCTTTCCCAATCCAACAAGGCCGGGGTGTAGAAAGGAAGAAACGGGGCGACTGGGTCAAACCGGATGCGAGCAGGAAGGGCAGAAAAGAGACGAGAGATTCTGCAAATCGTGTGGTGGAACGTTGGTGAGTGATTCTCCAGTGATTCTCCAGTGACAGAATAGCAGAGAATGGCTGACAAAGAAGGCGGATTTGCAGAATGTCGTGTTGTCGAGATATCGTAAAAACGGTCGGCGAGTCGGTGTGTCCCATCAAAAGGACAGAGGATCTGGGGGCGTGCTTGTAGTTTTGAGTACGCCATTGTCTTCGTGGCAGCTATGTGAAAAACACGCCCCTCCATGATAGCCTCTCCGAAGATGCCCAGTTGGTCGGTTTTATTTTAAGAAGCCAGGCCATCCTCCGTTTCTTGTCGTTTATCGACTGTCGTCTCGCCTGTTTTTCTGTTTCTCGCCCTTCCTTCTTTTCTGTTGTTCCTGGGATTTGCATGTTCATGTCCGAAATCCGATATGCTGCATCCTAGAAAAGGAAGCAAAGGAGAAACTGACGCGGGCTGTCTGTTGCGCCGTGCATGTGCTGTGTTGCCGTCTGACGTTTTGTTTTGCGTGTATGTGTGCGCATGTTCTCAAGGTTGGAAGCACCGTATGCTGTGATGCTGGAAACTAACGCTCGTAAAAAAGAATGCCCGTATTTTGTGCGTCCCTAGAAAGTCAGGATGTTGAAGTAAGTCTAGAATGCGCCCGTTGTGGCCAACGCTTTCCCAAATAGGAAACCAAGGTCTGGCCCAGGGGTGACGCGATGACGAGACACTGTCGACGGCAAGCACGACCGGCACAATGAATACCCACAAACATAACGAGCATTCTAATCGAGTGCAAGAACACATATACACGAAATAGGGAAGCTGCAACCTGCAAGGACCATCCCAACTTCCCAGAATTGCAACTTTGGAGTGAACCCAGCCCATCGCACCTTCCTCTGTGCTCCGTAATACCCCGTCCCGAACATCTGGAGATCGTGTCGTTTTTAGTGTTTTTGACAGCCAGTTTCCAGTAGCATCTTAAGATTGCGGGTACTCAGTAAAGAGGTTTAACTTTCATCCTTTTTGCCCTTTCGCTGTTTACACTGTGAGAGCGTGAAGCCAGTGAGTTATCAAAAAGCCCAAAACTCTGTGAACAGGCCACTGCTGGAGAGTGGCGTGTCTCTTTCCACTTTTCACTACCAAAGCTTGTTACAGAGGAAAGCGCGACGACCAATAGGGGAAGGAGCGCCTTTTAAAGTAGGAGAGCAATCGGCGCACCTTCCATCCGTGCCGGCGCCAAATATGCACGGTCTTCGGCACTGTAGCCGCCAGGGGTAATTGAGAAGTGGGAAGCTGCAAGCTGGGGCAAAGCACACGCCAACTTTCAGCCTCGAACTTGAAGCTTGACCTTGACTTTCATGAAAAGAAGTACGACCATACACGGCAACATCCGGCCCAATTCGACCCGCACAGCTAGCACAACACCTCACCGATCATCTGTTGGTGCTAGGACGCATTGTTTTGTCTCTTTTTTTCCTGCTTAGCCCTTTATTTTTGCTCGCATTGCTACCGGGTCGGCGCATCATCTCGCGATCTCGCAATCTTGCACCTTGGAACGTTGAGATATCGCGAGACCAGGTTGGACTAGCCTGTTCCCTGCATATTTCATCGTGGAAGCAGGAAGCCTGCTTGTACCTGGAGATCTATCGCCACAACCGAAAGGGCTGTCCTGATTAGACTCTGAGCTCGCGTGCACATCTGAGCTGTGGCAAGAGCTTTGTTGACTTTTGCACATTCCCTATTTTTGGCCCATTGGTAGTTCTCGTTCACCTCATTTTATCTCCTGCTTTATCTCCTCACCCCGGATTTTGCTCCGTTCCGTCCCGGCTTTCGTCCTTCGTCCTTTCACTTTTACGATTTACTCCATACACTGATCTTGTTTTGTGGCTTTTCTCACGAACCAGATCTGGCGACGTTGGACGAGTCTGGACGAGATACGAGAGGCAAACAGCCCACATGATATACACGAGGCATGCGGTTGTTGTCCTCTCTCCACCAGCGGCCATGGCAGCTTCACCAACAAAATGTACGCTGGATTTTTGCCCAAAGGGGAGCATCTGCTAGCAGAGCACTCTTCTCGACGATGATATCAAAATCTATGACAGCATCGACATCCAGGACCGCAAAGACAACACCATCATCATGCACATACAAACGGCTACACACACAGTCTCTCGCACGACCAGCCGCTCGCCTAGCTGCATCCCCTCTCCGCAAATGGCCCGCATCGTCCGATGTCAGAGACACTCTGCGTGGGCATCAATACCAAGTGCGAGGCAAGAAAACCAGGACAACTGTGCGCCTCGAGGATCTGCCCCAGGGCATTCTCCTGCCTGCCGCCGCTCCTGCCAGCAAGGAGGGTACGAAGAATGGCGAGGAGAGCGCCAGTGATAGCCCAAACGAGACCAGCAATGACAGCCGGCCAGACTCTTCTGACTCTGGCCCCGCCTACCCAACTGTCATTATGCAGGCCCGCCGCAACATGCACAAGTTCAGCAACTGCGTGCTGCTGACCCGCGTGGGCGGCTTCTACGAGCTGTACTTTGAGCATGCCCAAGAGTACGGCCCACTGCTCAACATCAAAGTGGCCTCCAAAAAGACCAATGCAGGGCAGGTGCCAATGGTGAGTCTCTCCTCTGTCTACCCTATGCGATTTTGTCCACCTCCTCCCCACACTCTCGTATCATCATCATCTCATTCCGCCCTGTCCTACTCTTGCTTGACCAACCCTAGCGGCGGATAACCGTCTCACGCATCCAACCCTTTCCCCTACATTCATCCGGGCTGTAGTTGGACCAGTTGTACTCTCCCTCTTTGCCTTACGGTTGTGCTCTCTCTTCCCCTACCCTCGTCTCTCCGCGGCCCTCGCTCATATTCTCGTCACATTTCCCTGTCCGTGTCGTTCGTTTTCCCCATCTCATCACCGCCGCTTTCCGTTTCTGTCTTGCCCATTGCATGCATACCGTTATCATCCTCCTCGTGCCGCACCACCATAATTCCATCCTTACTGTTTTTGTCATCATCCTTGCCCGCCTATTTGATTTTCATTCCAGCCCATGCTCGCCTCTGTTTCTCTGCCTGTTTGTTTCGTTTATTTGTCCACCCTGTGATCTCGGCTTTACTGACTGCCGTCTTGTGACGCTCGTAGGCCGGCTTCCCCTTCTTCCAGCTAGACCGGTTCCTCAAGATCCTCGTCCACGACCTCAACCGCTATGTGGCCATTGCTGAAGAGTTTCCCAACTCGGCCGCCGACAAGGTCAAGTCGGGCGGCCTTATGCACGACCGTCGTGTTGCCCGCATCGTCACGCCGGGCACTCTCATTGACGAGAACTTTATGGACCCCTACACCAACAACTATGTAATGGCCATTCACGTCACTGGCGCTGGTAGTGACATTGACGCCCCTGGCCCGTACGACGGTGATGCCACTTTGTCCGCTCCTGCAGCCGAGTCTCCGCCCCCTTCCCAATTAGTGCCCGCCCTCGGCTCGACCCCCCTCACGTCTGCGCCTTTGGCGTCCGCCTCGCCCAGTCTATCATCTGTGGCTCTTGGGCTGGCGTGGCTGGACCTGTCGACGGGCCACTTTTACACACAGCCCACGAACCTGGCCGCCCTGAGTGCGGCGTTGTCACGTGTGGCACCCCGTGAGATTGTCCTGGATGAGCGGCTCCAACTGTTGCAGCAGCAACAACGCGCCGACAGCAGTGAAGGGCACCCGCTGTTCAGTATCCTGGACGAGGACCGCACGCAGCAGCAGCAGCAGCTGATCACTTATGCCCCTGCACCGCCGTCCATGCCGGCAGAATTAAGAGAAGATGTCGACCGGTCGGTGGCGCTCTCCGAATGGAAGCCGGTGCTGGAGTCCGAAATTCCGGCACAGACAGTCAGGGACTTGACGGGCGATGAGATCTCTGCCGGCAGTTTGCTGTTGCACTACGTCAAGGACCGTTTGCAGGGTCTGTCCATGAAACTGCAACCGCCTGTGCGCTACGAGGGCATGCAAGTCATGACCATTGACAAGAATAGCATGCGGTCCCTGGAAATCAAGCAGACGGTGCGTGATGGCGCGTTCCGGGGCAGTTTGTTGCATGCCATCCGCCGGACTGTCACCAAGAGCGGCGCACGCCTGCTCAATGAGTGGCTGAGTGCGCCGTCTACGTCGCTGGATGTCATCGTGGCCCGCCAGGATCTAGTATCTCGCTTCGTCCAGGATGAGGACCTGCGGGACGGCATCACTCAGTTGTTGCGGAGAAGCCACGATTCCCACCGGCTCGTGCAGAAGTTTGCCCTCGGCCGCGGCGACCCGGACGATCTGCTGGACCTGGCAAAGACAATTGCGGCCACGGACGACATTGTCGGCTTGCTCAAACACGCACAGCCCATCCACAAGGATGCCGTCGACAACGAAGAGACTGAAAAGAGTCTCGAGGCCATTGCGGGCCGGATCCAGCTGGAGCGCCCGCTGGCGATTGCCAAGCGGATCCGCGACTCGGTCGATGAGGAAGGCTTAATTTATCAGCACGAGATGGAGGAGAACAATGCGGATGCGATGATGTCGCTGGCCGAAGAGGTCGTGCAAGCAGAAGGCTCGCTGGAAGAAGACGGGTCGGTGCTGCGGCGCAAGGGAAAAGATGCCAAAGCGGCAGCCGCTGCTGCAGCCGAAGCACTGGCTAGCGGAGCAAAGGCACCTGCCAAGCGGTCAAAGAACACGTCATTCCGCGACTACTATGGCGAGGACAATGAGGCATGGGTCATGAAGCCGTCGGCCAGCAAAGGCCTCAAAGTGCTGCATGCACAGCTGGCAGACCTGACGCGTGAACGTGGGGAGTTGACAGAGGAGCTGCGCACACGGCTCGAGGCGCCCAGCCTGACGCTCAAGTGGACGCCCGGGCTGGGCCACATCTGCCATATTCGCGGCCGCGACGCTAAGCGCACGACGCGGACCAAGAAGGCAGACGGTGAAGAGAGCGACTCGGCGCCCACGACCATCTCTTCGAGCCGCACGACACGCTCCCTCCACGTGCCTGAGTGGACGTCCCTCGGCCAGAAACTCGACCAGGTGCGGTTCCACATCCGGGCCGAGGAGCAGCGCGTCTTTCACGCCTTGCGGGCGGCCGTTGTCCGCAGTCTGGTGCCCCTGCGCCGCAATGCTGCCGTTTTGGACGAGCTCGACATTGCCACGTCGTTTGCGCGCCTTGCGCTTGAGCAGAATCTGTGTCGGCCGCGCCTGCACCGTGGCACCTCCACATCCATTGTCGGTGGACGACATGCGACGGTGGAGGGCGGCCTGACAGAGCAAGGCCGTACCTTTACGAGGAACGACCTGATATTGGGTGACAACAATAAGAACGAAAATGCCCCCAACGGGGGCTGCCGCATTTGGTTGATTACGGGCCCCAACATGGCCGGCAAGTCGACCTTCCTCCGCCAGAATGCCCTCATCACTATTTTGGCCCAGGTCGGCTGCTACGTGCCCGCCGACTATGCCGACCTGGGCATTGTCGACGCGCTTTTCAGTCGAGTCGGGTCCGCCGACAATCTGTTTCGCGACCAGAGCACGTTCATGGTCGAGATGCTCGAGACCGCTCACATCCTAAGGCAAGCGACACCCCAGAGCTTTGTCATCATGGACGAGATTGGCCGCGGCACGACGCCCGAGGACGGCACGGCTGTGGCCTACGCGGCGCTGCACCACCTGGTGCACGTCAACAAGTGCCGGGGCCTGTTTGCGACGCACTTTCACGGGCTGGCGGACCTGGCGGCAGAGGACGGCATTGCAGCCCCTGACGGCGACGACTCTGCATTTGACCGCACGTTCCCCGTCGAGCTGTATTGCACCGACGTGGAGGAGGACGGCGCGGGCGGGTTCGTGTACGTGCACCGGCTGCGCAAGGGCATCAACCGGCAGAGCCACGCGCTCAAGGTGGCACGGCTGGCCGGACTGCCAGAGCAGGCGATCCAGATGGCACAGCGCGTGCTCGCCAAGAGCGGTGTCCATTAGGGGAAGGGGAAGGGGAAGTGATAGGGACTACGGATAGGAAAAGATAGGAAAAGATAGGAAAGAAGATATAGGACATGCATTACTACGGCATGGTCTGAGAACATCTCCATTTACAGGTTTGGAAAAGCATGCAGCATTTAAGCCAGCATTTGATCTTTTGTGTCTATATGTATTGAAATCTGGTCTTTGCAAATAACTGTTAGCATCTGATACCCTCAATAGTGTACGATATAGTAGTAAAAGAGAGAAAATGTAATGCCATCTGCCAAAGCCACCTTGGAAAGGAGCATAGTGATGTCTCATAATGTGTTTGGTGTCTTCAAGAGTTAAGACTTCAGGGTTAAAAAGCTCGTTGAATGTTGTTTTGGTTCTAATCATAGACAAGCTCCGGTGGCAATGGCAGTGCAGATAAAATAAAGAAAGAAAAAACAAGCTTACCTTTTGGAGAGTGAGAGATAAGTCATTGCTGTTGTTAGACGTCACAAACAATTGATATCACCACAGATGGAACAGGGTTGAGGTTTCAATATTTTCGGATTTTTTATATTCGGGGATATAAAGTTGCTTTTTGTTGATGGAAAAGACAAGCTCCGCAAAACACTGTTCCTCAAACAAGGACACGGAGAGTGTATGGAGGTGGAATCGTTTAGTCGCTGGAAGATGTTAGCAGGTGAATCAACAAATAATAGGGAATCGTGGGGCGGGACATACAAAAGACCGCCGAAACCGCCGTCGGAGTCAGACTCCTCGGCCTCCTCCTCCTTCTCCTCGGCAGCAGCCTCAGCCTTGGTCTCCTCAGCAGCAGCAGCGGGGGCAGCGGCGGCGTAGGCCTCGGGGTTGGCGATGCGGTCCTTGAGCTCCTCAATCTCGGGCCACGAGATCTCGGTCTCGACGGCGACGGCCAGCACCTTCTTGTAGCTGTTGACCAGCGAGTGCATGACGGAGGGCAGGGTGGGGAAGTTGATGGCGAGCGAGACGCAGGCAACCGTGGTGACGGCCGTCGAGAAGGACTTGAGCAGCTGCTCCTCGCCAATGTCGAGAACGTCGGCAGGGAAGGTGTTGCCCTGGTCGTAGACCTGGGCGATGCCCATACCGTAGGTGAAGGGCGAGATGTTGAGCATGTTCAGCAGGGTGGCCTCGGAGGGGCCGACCTTGTTGCCGCCCTCGACGAGCTTGAGGTCGGTGGTGATCTCAATGGTACCACGGGCAATCTTGGTGGGGACACCGAGGGCCTGGAAGAACGAGGTCTTGCCGGGCTCCATGCCGGTGTTGCCGGCCGGGACCCACACGTCAATGGGGGCAATGGCACCGGCACGGGCAGGGGCGGCGACCTTGTTGACGAGGATCTTGTCGCGGATGGCCTTGAGGTCGCCGTTGGTGAAGACGAAACCAATGTTGCCCTTGACGAACGGCAGCAGGCGCTCGTACTCGGGGGTGTCGTTGATGAAGGTCTTGAGGGCACGGCGGACCATGGTGTTCTTGCCCATCAGGACGACGCCCTCGCCGCGGAGCGACTGGCGGATCTCGTGCATCTGCTGCGAGCTGACATTGTCGACGCTGACGATGAAGATCGACTGGTACGACTCGAGCAAGCCCTTGAGCTTGTCGAAGTAGCCAGCCTTGTTTGCCGATTTGCCCCCCATATCTTCTTTTGTTACGAAGGCAGGATGTTTAAGGGCAAATGAAATGTATTGTTCGTTTGGAGGGGTGGGAGATTGGTGGTGGTGGAAAGTGGTGATGATTGAGAAAGGAGGGAAAAGAGAGAAAAGAGAAGCTTCAAAAATTTTTGGGATGCCCAGCCGCGCAGATGCACCTTCCCCCAGCCAGAGCGTGCCTGCCGTCGCAGCAGAGCGGAAAAAATTATCGGAAGGCGCTAGTAATATTTTTCCTGTGGGATTTCTGCATGATAGGGCTTGTTGGACTTCCAGATAGGGTTAGTGCGGATGGACTATTATGTCAGCTTTGGGGGAGAGTCACATGCTTCTACACGTGTATTGAATAAAAGCGGGTCCATCTAAACTTAGCGTGAGGCTCGCAATTTTCACGAGAGCCACTTACACACGGCGACGACGTACGTCTTCATGAGAACTCACGATATCTCAGTCAATTTTTATTATTTGTGACAGATCGACACTCGCCAAAATGTCTGTCCCATTCCACCGGCTCACCGCGTGCGGTAGCATCCTGGTCGCTGCCCGGGGCGCCAGCATTCATACCTTTAACGCCTTGGACGGATCTCATATCGCTGCATGGCAAGTGCCGGCAGAGAAGGCAGAAGAAAAGGAGGAGAAGGATGAAGAGAAGGATGAAGAGAAGGAGGACGATAAGAAGGGTGAGAGTATGCCACAAGAGGATGAGCCCGCTGAGGCTGGAGCTGAAGGCGACGATGTACCGCCATCAAAACGGAGACGAATTGATGAAGAGGACAAGAACGGCAACGAAGATCAACAGCAGGAGTCACAACAACCGGCACAAAATACCCTCACATCCAACGGCAGCTCAAAAAAGAAGAGGGGCAAAAGCAAGCCCAAGGCCAAGCAGGCACCCGCTCAAAAAGTGGCCGCTCTTCGCACGGCCGACCTCCCTGTTGTCAGCATTCTCGAAGCGACTGCCGACGGCCGCCACCTGGTGGTCATGATGGGCCACGACAAGACGCTGCGGGTGCTGGCCCACGACCTAGAGGGGCACCTCACTCAGCTCAGCGCGCGTGTGATGCCAAAGCGGCCGTGCGCCGTCGCCTTTACGGCCGACAACCAGACAATTCTGTCCGGCGACAAGTTTGGCGATGTTTACGCATTGCCTCTAATTGAAGTGGAGAAGACTGAGGAGGAAAAGGCGGCAGAGAAGGCGGCCAAAGAGGCTGCTGCTCAGGCAGCCATCGACAAGCTGGCTGCCGAGGTCGTGGCGCCCCTCCGCCTCGAGGCCAACAAGTTTACCGTCCACACAAAGGGCAACCTGCAGGCCCTCGAGAACCAGCGGCGCCAAAAGGAGCTGCTCCTCAAGCAGGGACTCGACCCTCTCAAGAAAGACGCCGAGGCCAGCGCCAGCGAGTACCAGCTGCTTCTGGGGCACGTGTCCATGCTGACGGCCGTGGCCACAGCAAACGGCTACAAGGAGGGCGAATCTCTAAAGAGTGAAGGGAAAAGACCCCTGATCCTGACGGCCGATCGTGACGAGCATATCCGCGTGACGCGCGGCATCGTCGGCTCCACGGCAGCCACTTCTCAAACCCACGTCATTGAGACGTTCTGCCTCGGCCACACATCCTTTGTCAGCCGGCTGTGCATCCCTGCCAACCGTCCTGACCGTTTGATTTCCGGCGGCGGCGACGGCGAGCTGCGCGTGTGGAACTTTTGGCCTGAAGGACGGCTGGTGGGCACGGCCGATCTGGCGTCACTGGTGGCTGCTGCCACAGGAAAGGAGGCCGACTCCGTCAAGGTGGCCCTGTCCGGCCTGTACTCGTTTGGCCCGGCCCGGAACCCCGACGCCATGACAGACGGCGAGGCCACCGATGTTATTGTGGTCATTTGCGAGCGGTAAGTCTACACCCCTACGTTTATTTTCTCTTATTTACAACTAACAATGTAGTGTCCCCGCACTCTTCTTCTTCCGTCTGACTGACGGCGCTACGCTCGCACATACACAAACTCTGCAGCTGCCAGAAGGCCAGCTGCCGCTGGATGTTGCTGAAGTTGGCGAGGGCGATGCTCGCCGGCTGGTTGTTGCGACGGCATCTGCTGAAGAGGCTTCGGAAATCTCAGACGCGCCTACATCACTAATGGCCCTTGCCAACTCAAAAGAAGGCTGGACAGTCGCTGAGGCGTCGTCGTTTGCTACTCTGCCGCAGCCCACGGCCCAAGATGATCCAGTCTCGGCCACGCTTGACCGTCCTACTCTGCGGAAACTGCTGCTGCAAAGCAACGAGAGTCTGCGGAAAGATAGCGAGAATGAGGAATAGAGAGGGAGGGTGTAAATTTATATCAAAGGCGCTCATAATATTGCATATAGACAGACATACAACAAGCATCATCATCATTCACTATCAAACACCAACATCAGCGCATCTAATTTTTAAATGTTTTCTTGTTTAACTCGGTAGTAAGTAAAAAAGGTGTAAGGGAAAATAAAAGCAAATGCCGTCTATGGAATCCTCTCAAACGCCAAATAAGAAAAGGAAAGAAAGCAAACTATAAAGAAAAACGGAAGAAGATAAGAAGACGGAAAATAAAAAGGAGGAAAAAGAGAGAAAAACAGGACGTAATAGAACGGCAAAAAAGCAAAAGTGTGTATAAGGAGAGAGCCAGGATGTGGGTGACAAGACAAAAGAGGACAGACTGGGTGGTCCACGAACCACATGCCGTGCCTGCGCCTCCGGTCCATCACCTCCTCTCGTCTCCGTCTACTACCACGCACAACATCCCCTTTTTACACCACCCATTCTGTCCCACCACAAACAGACCAAACCCAACGCTCCAAAAATGCTTTCACTTTTTTTTCGTCTCATCATCCCCAGTATCAATTGCCCATACACCAGCTCATGCGCAGTAATTTTCGTTTTTGTATTTTATTCGTAGTTTGTGTTCGTAACGTATTGTCGGTCGAGGGTACGAGGACGTCATCGCCGCTTGCCAAATTGAGCGCTGGCGCGCTCTCGTTGAGCGCTTACTGCGACGCGCACTGCACACGCTCGGCCTGCGGGTGGCCGTCGTCCTCGTCGTCCGACATGGCGTTGGGGTTGCCGGCACCGGCAAAGCCGCGCGCGCCGCCGTTGGCAGTCGGGTCAACCTCCTCGAGATCAGCGGCCTCGGTCATGGCGTCGGTCGGCGGGACGTTCTCGACGGACGGCGAGGGCAGCAGGGTGCGCAGGGCCTCGAAGGCGGCCGGGTCCTCGGTCCAGTTCTTCTCGGGGAACTTGACGTTGAACTTGATGTACAGGTTGCCGAAATCGTGGTGGCGGTACGTCGGCATGCCCTGGCCACGGACCATACGGATGGCGTCTGCGTTGTTAGTGTGTGTTTTTCAAAGTGGGCCGGGGAGTAAAGTGGGGATACATACTTGGTGCAAGGGCTTCGCCCGGCAGGATGTCGACGGACAGCCACCGGTCGTCGAGGTGCTCAATGTAGATGGTGCCGCCGGCCAGAGCGGTGACGAGCTCAATGTCGCAGTTGTACAGCAGGTCGTCGTCGCGGCGGGTGAAGCGCGGGTGCGGCTTCTGCTCAATCTCAAAGATGACGTCGCCGGCCTGGATGCCGGGCGCCTGGTCGCCCTCGCCGCGGAAGTCGACGCGCGTGCCGCTCTTGACGCCACGGTCGACGTGCACGTGCAGGACCTTGCGGTCGACGACCGTCTTCTTGCCGTTGCAGCCCTTGCACCGGTCCTTGTCCTTGATGATCTCGCCCTCGCCGTTGCAGTCGGGGCACGCCGTCTGGAAGCGCTGGATCATGGGACCCATCTGGCGCATCATGGTCTTCATACCGTGGCCGTCGCAGCCCGGGCAGACGCGCACGGCGCCCTCCTTGCCGCCGCGGCCGTCACACTTGGGGCAGATGACGGAGCGCTGCAGGGCCAGCTTTGAAACCTTACCCCTATAGATATCCTCGAGTGACACCTTGTGGGTGTGGTGGATGGTGCGGGCCTTTGGCGGGCCGCGCGACTGCATGCCGCCACCGCCGCCGCCAAACATGCCGCCGAGGCCGCCGCCGAAGCCCTGGCCACCAAAGAACTGGGCAAACAGGTCCTCGGCAGCCATGCCGCCGCCGCCGCCGGCACCGCCCTCGAGGCCGGCCTCGCCGTACTGGTCGTAGACCTGGCGCTTATTTGCGTCGGAGAGGATCTCGTAGGCGTGGGAGATCTCCTTGAACTTTTCCTCGGCAGCCGGGTTGTGTGCGTTCTTGTCTGGGCAGGGTTAGTACAGGTCATGGTGGGGAGTAGTGTTTATTGTCTTCCGGAGGTGGTACGTACCAGGATGGTGCTTGAGGGCGCCGACCCGGTATGCCTTTCTCAGCTCCTGCTCGGTAGCTGTTGGCGCAACCTGAAAACAGAGTTAGTATTTGAAGATATACGACGTCAAGAAACACATGCAGACAAAAGAGGCAAAGAGGAAAAGATCTGCGGCCACGGCCAAGGCAGCATTCAAGAAGACAAAATCTTCATAAAGCGTCGAGGCTGGGGCGCATAACTCTCCCCCTTTTATATTGATATAACTGGGCCAGCACTTACGCCAAGGACGTCGTAGAGCTTCGTCTCGCGAACCATATTTGCGGTTGTGAGGGTATTCGAAAATCGAAGGGTATAATATTACGCGAAAGGGGTATCTTATCGTAAGAAGAGAGGAGAGAGGGGGAGAGGAGAAGGAACAGAGGGTGTCGTAGAACTCTGTAACGTCGTGCGCTTTGTCGATGCCTATTCGATCGTTATGTTCTCGTAAAAGAGTGGAAAGTCTGATTCGACAATTAGTTGTTTGTTCCGGGATAGGTTTGGTTTCCGGATCAGGAAAACAGATCAAAGAGAAGTATGGTATAAGAAGAGATAAGGCTGTGCAGAGGAAGTCTAGGCGAGGCGAGGCGACGCAAAGGAAAGCAGGAGAAAGAGGCAAACGATGTGGTGAGGCTTATCCAAGCAGAGAGAATGTGCAAGTGGTGAGCATGGAAGAGAGAGTCAGGGCAAAGGCTGTCATCCGGGATATGAACATAACCATGTCAGAGTCCCGGGCCGAAGGGCAAAAGGCCTAAAAGTAGAGGCAGAGAGGGAGGGGTGCCACAGCCAGAGTGAATGTAGGCGACAGAAAGGCAGAGAATGTGCTAGCAAGACGCAAGAAGACGAGGCAAGCCAAGAAGAGAAGGGCTTTGTGGGGTGGCAGTCGAAGTCTGAGGCAGAGGCAGAGGCAGGTGAGGGAGGAGGGGTTTGATCTGGATCTGGATCTGGATTGCGATAGAGATGTCGAGAGGGTAGGTTCGGCAGGATAGAGGCCAGGCTGAAATCGAAGAGGGACTGAGGGACCGAGGGACTGAAGGTTGGCAAACTCACTTTTGGTGATGATTCTGTGACGACAGAATTCGGTGACGAGGTTGAAGCTCGAGAAGGCGGGAGTGAACAAGCAGAAAGGAGAAAAGAAAAGCACGGACAGAAAAATGCAGCCTGGTCGAGAAGAGGAGTGGTGAGGCAGAGAAAGAGAGACCGGAAAGAGACAAGGGACTGAGAGAAAGAGGAACGAAGAACCGGCGTATTCGCTCTTCTTCCTTTTTCTTCTTTTTTTGTCTCCTTGTCCGAGGGCTTGGCTGGGAAGTTGGAAGTTGGTTGGCAGGTGCTGGGTCGCTGGGGCCTGCAGGTGCTATGCTAGTACGGAGTCTAGGAGTGCTGTAAAGTTTGCGTGGCAGCCTCAGCGCGGGAAGGCAATATCTCCACTGCAAAAGGCACTACAATAGGAAAGAGCGACTAGGCTGGCGCTGGCGGCTGGTACGGGTACGGCTGAAGTTTCCAGGATGTTCCTTCTCTGTTTATCACAAACCCCCAAAGCCATCCGCTGGAACTCGCCAGGAAGGAGCGAACGACCCTATCACCAGCTACGTAGAACAGATCACGCCGAGACACTTTAGACTCTCTTAAGACTTTTCACGCTTCAACGGCGCAATACAAGGTCGCAAAAGCCTGAGAAACTCTTTGTCGATAGTGTCGAATTCCAGGGGCAACGAGAGGCAAAGAAAAAAATAGAACCCCAGAGACAGCCTCCGAATGGTCGGATCGCTAGCGGACGGGACCAAAAGGAGAAAAGACACTCAAATTCTGAGAATTCCCACCTGTGACGACGTTGCGAAAAGTCCCTGAAAGCCTAAAACATTGAGAAAAGGTCCCTAAAACGGTTAAAGCCAGCAAGGGAGAAGCGCGCCGTGGGAGCAAGACCGGATGCAGCGTGCAAAAAAAGTGGCGCCTCAGCCCCGCCGATGGAAAGCAATGGAAGCTCCTGGAGTGGTTGGAAAGCGCGCTAACGGAGGAGCCTAGAAGTAGGGGTACTTCTGCTATTGAGGCTATTGTGTTGTGCTACAGGTATCAGTACATAGCCGACTTACACGCGCTAAAGTACAGGTACATATTCGTATACGTTTAAACGCATTGTCTACATTGTGACTTAAGTACCTCTACCTCTGTCGCAAGGCTGTCATGAGGCTGTCAAAGGCATGATCACGGACACGGTTCGTGATGTTTTGTCAAAATTGGCAGTGATATAGAGCTAGTCAAATCATATTATATTAGGAGTAAAGTAAATCAAAGCGGTCTATCTATATTAAAACTGAGAAGACAAAGGAAATCGGAAAGAAAAAAGGCAAGCATTCAGAACATCGATCGTCAGATCATGAATCCAATTTCATGGTCATTGGGAAAGGCAGTCTTGACCACCATATTGTTATTGTCGACTGCGATACTTAGTAGTCAAACTTCTCGCCGACCAGCTCCTCGCTGAGGGTCCAGAGGCGCGCGGCCAGCTCGGGATCCTTGGCGTAGTCGAGAATGCTCGTGTCCAGAGCCGCCATCGAGATCGTGGCGCCGCTCTGGCCCTGCAGCGCCGGGTCGTAGGCCGCCATCACATAGCTGGCCACGCTCTGCTGCGCCGAGATAAAGGGCACGTCCGGGTTGATGGTGCCGTCCTCCAGTAACCAGCCGAGCGCCTGCTGCACGGCCATGGGCACGCTGCGGGTCAGGTTGGTGGTGCCGACTGCGCCGGGGTCGACGGTGTAGGCCGAGACGTTGGTGCCCACCAGCTTCTTGGCGAGGCCGACCGTGAACAGCAGATTGGCCGTCTTGGACTGGGCATAGGCCTTGAAGGGGTCGTAGGCCTTGTGGTTGGCCGGGGTGTCGTCGAGCAGCGACGGATCATCCAGGGCCACGACGGGCGAGCCGAGGTAGCCCTTGGAGCAGACGGTGACGACGCGGGCGCCACCGGGCGCGGTGGAGCGGCGCAGGGCGGGGACCAGCAGGTTGGTCAGCAGGAAATGGCCAATGTGGTTGGTGCCAAACTGCTTCTCAATCAGCTTGCCCGAAGCGTCAGGGATGCCCTCGTAGTTAGGCAGCATCATGATGCCGGCGTTGTTGATGGAGACGTCGAGAGCCAGGTCGGGGTGCTTCTCGTAGAGCGAGGCGACGGCAGAGCGGACCGAAGCCTGGCTGGCCAGGTCGAGCTCGAGCGGCTCAATAGTGGTCTTGCTGGCATCGAAGGAGGCGTCCTTCTTGAGGTTGTCAATGACTTGGGTGATGGCAGCCGGCGAGCGCGAGGCCAGGATCAGGAGCTTGGGCTCGTGGGCAGCGACGATGCGAGCGGCCTCAGCGCCCAGGCCAGAGGGCGAGACACCGGTGATCAGGACAGTCTTGCCGACCATGCGGTCGTGGAACTTGGTGGCGAGTTCGTCCGAGGTGGTCGTGATGCTAACGACGCCCTGGAGCGAGCCTAGGTCAGGAACTTCAATGGGGGAAACCATGATGATAGTTGGTGGGGTTTGATGACTAAAGTCAAGAATGTGTAGGCGTGAAGAGGTTGAGAGTGGAAGTGAAGAGTGAAGAGTGGGAAGTGAAGATGTTGTGTTGAAAGTGTTGAGAGTGTTGAGTGTTTGTGAGTGTTGTTTGATTGTTGTTGTTGTGAGTGATGATCGAAACTTTTCAACACCGACAAACATCGACGACTTCGTCTCGTTATATAGACATTTTCTCTTCATTGTCTTGTTGGCAAACCCTCTTACCTCCGGCTGCCATGATGACGAAAAGTTAACGAAAAAGTGATGATGGAGAATTTCGGCGGTGGTGGTGGTGCATAGTGATGATGGTTTTGCCCAAGTATGGGGAAATAGCCTTGCCAGCCTTGCTGATGGTCAACCGTTTGATGGCGCCAAAGTGGACAAAAGACAAAAGGGCAGCCATGACTTCATGGCAAGGGTATGAAGGGGAAACTCAGGAACAGAAACGCTTCATAGGCTCAATCAACCTTTCCCGCACAATAACGCGGCTATTGATGTTGCAGGGCTGGCCATGTGGCGTCAGCGAGGAGAGAGAAACGAAAAGGATATAAGAAAATCAAAATGGAAAATAAGGTGCTCCAGCCTTGGGTAACCGTGGGGAAAGAAAGAGAAAGGTAAAAGGGGAAAGCAGGGTCTGAGGCTCTTTGACTGAGAAGCATCAGCAGTTTGAGTGCTGACGAGAAACTGGCGAATGAGAGGAGAGTTTGGAGGATGATGTTGCTGTTTTGTCTTGCTGTTTTCTGCTGTTTTTTTGCTGACGCCGTAAAAGTGGGTCCATAGTTTTTGCTGATGCTGATGGTTTTTGGGGTGGTAGCGTCACGGAATTTGGAGAGCCGCCATGTTAGTTCACGTGACCATCCCAATTACAAACAAACTCAAAATCATCAACGTCGCGATTGATGCATTATTATCAACGGATAATCGAATTCTAAATGAAAAGCATTGTACCCAATCTTAAAATAACAAGCCTGCATTGGATTCTGTCATCCTGAGGTAACATCACGTGAATATGCGGCCGGCAATTCCCGTGATTTATCTGAATCTCAACCCAGCCAAGACAAACAGTCTCGCACAAGAATTTGATAGAAACCCTACTGGTTACAGAGATTCGTCGACTATGAAAGAGCCGGCACCTAATGTTATTACGCACATTATGCAATAGAACACGACTGCGGTCCTACGATAATTTTTCCAAAAGTGCTCCCTCCCATGACCTCATGGACACAGCCGACGCCGCTTGTAATTGTCAGACTTGAACAGCTTTTGCCTAGCTTTTTCCAGAATCGAAAGCGACGATTTATTCTGTCTTTCTACGCTTTTAACGAACGTAAATACGATAGCTTCTCCGGACGACCATGATACCCTAAGCTAGTTTTCGAGGCAGAATACAGGGAAATACATCTCCATTCAAGACTAATGAAGAATGGATTTTTTGTAACGTATTCTTACAATTATCTTCCAACATTGCTAAAGATTGGGTTGAATATTAACCCTTTTATGAGAAATTATTGTTGACATCAAGTTGTTGTTTGTTTTCCCCTTTTTCAGTTTGAATAATATGCAATAAAGTGGGTCCCTGACGTCTCCTTAATATACTAAGTTAGAGGATCAGCTGCCAATAATTGGCAGGGAAGCCAATCATAGGGTGCATGGTCTAGGGGTATGATTTTCCCTTCGCATGGGAAAGGTCTCCGGTTCGAATCCGGATGTATCCATTTTTTGTCTTTTTTTGCTTTCTCTCTTCGACTTTATTTTTCTTGGTTGCTTATTAGTCTAGTACGTCATCACTTTCTTATAGCTTTTTTTCCCTTTTTCATCTTTTGTACGTTTTTTTAACAGTCTACATCTTGCAATACACAGGATGTTCGGGGTGGGGATTATTTGTGATCTCTTGGCAACGGGCCGCTCCATTGCCCCTTCCCTATCTGGACCCTGCTTCCTTCCGTATGTGATATTTTGAATCACCCATCTCTCCTAGTAACCGATGCCCTTCAACCTTCGTAAATTTACCATCCCGAACAAGCCAAACACAGATCCCATTCCTCAGACAAATGCTACACGACAACCACAACGAACCGATGCTTTTCGACCTTCATTTATTTACCATCCCGAAGACCTAAACATAAATACCATTCCCACGAAAAATACTACATAACAGCCACAAGCATGCCGGCGGACCTTTGGAACAAACTCCCGGATGAACTTCATTTGAAGATTCTAGATCTCGTCGCCGAGGCAAAACAAAAGTCGCGGCATAACAGGGTTGATCATCTCCCGGAGAGAACCCGTTTCTGGGCTCCCTTGGCGTCCGTATCGCGAAGATGGCAAGCATTCTTTGAGCCTTACACATTTATGTCCTTGTCACTGTATAGCAACGAGCTCAGTGGTTTTGATTCAGTCATAAGCCACAATCCCCGTCGACTGGGATACATTAGCCAGCTTCGGCTCGTAATCGACTTGCCCGAGTACAGTTTCGAGCGCCGCGAGAGGAGCCTGACTCAACCTGAAGTGGGAATGACCGCACTGTACGTTTTGTTTTCCTGCCTTTATATTTATATTTGTATTTGCATATTTGCATTTATAGATACGCCCGGCTACCGGCTTCACTGCTAACCGCACAGAAACAATATGATGTTTACACGCAGCATGCTAATGCTGCTGGAAACCTTGTTGTTGTGGGAGCCACCCAATCAAGGGCAACAGCAAGGACAAGAGAAAGAGCAAAAGCAAGAGCAAGAGCAAGAACAAAAGCAAAAGAAAAATCAAAAGCAAAAGCAGGGCAAATTCATACTGAGAAAACTGAAAGCAAATCCAAAGCCGCGGAGCGACACGGGCATTGTCCTCGTCCCCGGGATCGATCTCGAGCTGGGTATCCGTTCATTAAGCGACACAGAGCACTCGTTAAACGACTACCACCTCCGGTATCCATACAGAGCGCCAGTTACATTGGTAAACTTTCTCTTGTGGCGGGCAGGTGTTCACAATGCCATCGATCACCCAATGCAATATACAGGACAATTCCCACATGACCCGTATGTCACGAAATGGTTACTGCCCTACCGGCCCCGACCAGTTTCAGTCGAAGAAATTCATCGCGTGCTCGATTCGTGTCAGCTGGAGCTGGACGGTGCCAATCGATGCATCCTTCCCGGCAGACGTGCCAAGCTGCCAAAGGCACCTCTTGTCCGCAAACTGACCATGCCCCGCCGGTTTTACCGCTCCATACATCCTAAGACGCTGTATCGCCTGATCTGCTGTTACTTCCCGTGCGTGCGCGATGTCATCCTGGAGCCGTGGCTGCCGCTGGCCGAGGCGACCATCGGCGGCAGCGTGGGTCAAGACGTGAGGGACATGGAGAACGAGTATTGCACACTGCTGAACCACCTGCCGCCATCCTTGGAGCATCTCTGCATCTTTTTGGAGCACGACCACATTTTTCACGGAGTGCCGCAGAGCCAGCTGTTTGGCGACTCGTTTGCGAGACGCGTGGCCAGGCCCGAGTCCGACCGGCACACACCAGCTGGCCATTTGGGGGGGTTCCTGGCCCGCAGCGCCGGCATGCGCACGCTCAAAACGCTGCGCATCTCGTTTCTCGTCGAGGCCCTGGGCTTTCTCGGGATCGTCGAAGAACTGCCATGCGGGTCGTGGGCCCAGCTCACACACCTCTGCCTGACGTCGACAAAACTCTCGCCACGATACCCCCCCGACCGGATCGCGAATCTGCTGCTCTGCGCCGCCAGGTCCATCAAGCGGATGCCGAAACTCCAAGACTTTATGCTCTGGTACGCCCGCGGAAACAACGCCTGCGCAGTCGAGTTCTCGACAGACCGGCCCTACCTGAAGGTCGGCGCCACATGGGACATCCGTGAGTCACTCACTCAAGAGGTGAGACTCGAATGGAAGGGCGTGTGCATGAAGGCCGTGGGCGACAAGTGGAAAAAAGGCCGAGGATGGATTCTCCCACCCGAGGTGTGGGATAAACCCGCGCGCGGGACTGTCATGGACGCGCGCATGAAACTGTTTGAGGACAAAAGAAGAGCCGCAAGGCTGGGGATCACTGAGGAGTCTATTTATCTCATGAGCTTCGAGAGGGGTTCCTATTGGACGTATCGCTAGATCAAAGAACTGGAGATCAAGTAGCCGAGAGGCTGTGAGGGATAGACAACCCAGAAGCGATATGTCCAACACAGCTTCCTACTGACACAGTACATTACTTGGTGGGCATTTCAATGCCTCCTTCTTCTTCTGAAATGCTCGACACGCACAGGAAAAGCACATTCTTCGAGCAGCGCGCCGTTTCCAGCAGCGATTATGAACCACAGCGACGGTCAGAATTATAGCCAATATCAACAACAACTACAATCACTATTACAACGACCATTGCCACACTATCACCACAAGGTATCAGATACACAACAACACTACACCCACGAGAGAACCACGCGTTCTATGTCTTGATGCCGAAACCTTACCGCGGCTCATGACGATGCCGGCGCTGTCATAGAAGCTGAAAGCTTCCGCTGCGGCTCAAATCCTCGAATACAGACGACACATATTTTTTACCTCCATGTGACCGGCCAAGGTCTCCAGATATGCCATCCAACCAGATGAAAGACGACACAAGTCGGAACTCCTGCCCAGATCCGATGGAAGGCAAGAAAACCTTATTATTAATACACACCAGTATCAAAATTCTGCAACAAAATTTGATCATTCTTTACTCTTGGAGATAGCAGCTGTCCAGATTTCGAGCAGAAAGTCGCTATACCACAGTTTGAATATCACCAAACCCTCCATTTGGGAAATTAGCCAGCGGTTTGTTTGTTTGTATTTTATAATAGTATAGAATCGATACCCAAGCTGAATTGAAGACCCCAAAATGTCTGAGTAGTACACTATGTATGCCGTTGGGGGTATTGTTGCCCTCGTTTTGAATATTGTGACTCGAGATATCAACAAAGGGAGATGTCAACAAGGTGGCGATGTTCGTGTAAGTGTTTTAGTGGGCTGCAGCCGCTAATTTTCAGGGAGCCAGCCACTAAAATGACAGAAATAAGGGCAGTATGAGGGGCACCCTCGGCGGCCTTTATATACCGCCCGCCACAAAAATTATGCATAACCAATCAAGGGTGCATGGTCTAGGGGTATGATTTTCCCTTCGCATGGGAAAGGTCTCCGGTTCGAATCCGGATGTATCCATTTTTTGCCATTTTTTGTCATTCATTTATTTATTTTTTTGCCAACTCTATTTCACTTCATTGGCATATTGGTTTCTTATTTTAAAATTTAACAGCAATATTATCTCGTCGTTGCAAGAATGTTGATTTGTGTTAAAAGGGGCCATATAATTAAATATTCATAGAGTCGAGAAGATAAATAAACATTAAATATAACAACAGCACAACTCAAAATAAATTCTTTACAAAATACAGTGTTTAGATTATTAATTATTAACAAGGTATCGTAGGCCTCCAAATATTGCTCAAGGATTGATTTTTGTATTCATATGACGCGGTGGTTCGTGGCTATCTATTAGGACACTACGACGGGCCGCGAAGTCGCTGCACCTTCCTTCACTCAAACCTCCACCTTCCCTCCAACCGCAATTACGACGACGATTTCATAGCCATGGCCCATTGCCCCTTTTCCGATCCGGCCAAAACAATTCAACCCTTCCTCTTCCACCTGAGACAACGATATCGCCATGGCCGGCACACCGGCGGCCGCCACGAGCGCCTCGCACGCGCCCAAAGAACGCATGCATTCTCACCGCCAGCACTACAAACAACTCAACCAAATAGCATTTGAGGTTAGTAGGCAATTGGCGAGGCTTGCTTCCCTTGGCCGTCCAGGCGTATGGATACTACACCACGAAGACTTGTATCGACCAGGCTTCGACACGCGCCCACATTTGCGCAACCCAGACAAAGAGATTCCTCTGGACCTCCCAGGCCTGAATCAAGGCACCATTTGGGCCGGCAAGGGGCCGGCACCCGATTTCAACGACATTGCTTTTTGGGAAGCAAAGCGCAAAAACCTCGGCGAGAAGATCAAGGCCATCGAGGCGGGACACGTGCAGCCTCGCTTTACGGCGGAGGAACTTGCGACGATCGAGCCGTTAGAGCAACAGCCGGGCCATCTCTTTTACGAAGCGTTGGAGCGGAAACGTAGGGACCTACGCCGTGACAAGATGGGCGTGTTTAACACCCTGTTTCATTTGGCTGCACGCGGGCGGCCCGGCCAATGGGCTCTACACAATACCGATCTCTACCATCCGTCCATCGACACATACCCGGCAACGCGCGTGGTCGATAACGACGACACCCACACAAGTATTATCATCCACGACACGACATTCGACGGGACCCTTCGGCTCGTGGATGACCTGTTGCCGGTTGACTACGAACTAACCTGGGTAGGAAAGCGGCCTGCACCGGACTTTGAGGATCCTACGTTTTGGAAAACCACATACAAAACGCTGTCCGCTCAGTTGAACGACGTCAAGGAAGGGCGGGTACATCCTCGTTTCACGGCCGCGGAGGTGCGGACGCTGGAGCGACTGGAATCCGATCCGGAGCACGCGTTCGCCATATTCGCCGACAGAGCAAAAAACAACCCGCCCGCCATTGAGACGCCCGAATCGCGAGAGCTCGCAAAGTCGCTGTCCATCCTGCGGACCATGGTGGTGAACAAAATGGAAACCCTGTGGGAGCATAGCCTTGCTGGAAAGTGGGTGGTGCACACGGAAAAAGAGCTGTATGTTCCTGCATACGACACGCACTTTCGAGAACGAGAAGACGCAGACGACCAAAACGAAGACGGTGCAGCCAGCCACGTTGTCATCGACCGCTCCCTCGACCTCCGCTTCGACACCCGCTTCCAGCCGGCACCACACGACGTCCTGGGCACAGTTGCCTACTGGGAGAAGAAGAAGGCGGACCTGAGCAAAAAGTACGAGGACGTGGAGGCGGGCCGGTTGACGAGGCACCACTTTACCCAGGGCGAACGGATGCGGATCAAGCTGCTCGAGTGGGCCATCGATGAAGGGCTCGAGCAGCTTGGGGAGAACGCTGGGAGGGGCGGCAACCAGCGAATGGACAACGTCGCAGCGTGGCTCGGCCAAGGCACGGACGGGCCAGAACAGCCAGAGCGGCCACGGACGCGAACGCCGACTCCACCGTGGGCAGCTTCAAAGAGGAAGCGCACCGCAACAGACGAGGAAGAGGACGCAGACGCGGACCACGCGCCGCCACTCCCCACCAAGCGGAGAAAAGGGCGTGGGCGCGGCCCAGCGACAACCCGCCCGTCGACAAAACGAGGACGGCCAGTAGATAAGTCAGCAGCCACGCCAGAAACACCTGCATCACCAGCGACACCAGCAGACAGGCCCCCTTTACGGAGGAGTGCACGCATTGCTACACGTATGGCAGCGTAGGCACGCAATGGGAACAAATAAAGCGAGAATGGATTTTTATTTATTTATTGACGGATCTATGACGACTCCTGTGCCTCCTCCCCACTACACCCGCCGACGGATGCCGAGCCAGCACTCGCCGGGCTTCTTGCTGAAGCCCTCGTGCGACGTCAGGATCCGCTGGTCCAGGCGGAAATCATAGCGGCGAAAGGCCGTGCCGATGATGAGCGCGAGCTCCATGTGGGTGACGTTCTCGCCCGGCACAGGCGCGCGGGCCAAACGAGAAGGGGTTGAATCCCATGCGCTGGTGCGACGTTGAGCCATCGTGCCCGAGGACTAGCGCCTGTGCAAGGTCACGGTGGGCGACTACCCGCAGATGACGCTGATCTGGTTCTCGTCAAACCTGACGCTCAACAACCTGGCCATTGGCGTGCTGGGCCCGACAGCCTACTACCTAGGCATGACCGACTCTATGCTGCTCTGCGTCTTCGGCGTAATTGCCGGGTCCGCCGGCACCGCCTACATCTCCTCGTCAACAGCCTGCCGACCGGCCAGCTGCTCTCGGCCCTGCTGGCCCTGCTTGTCGCCGCCGTCGGCATCAAGCTGTTCCACGTCTACGAGCGCTATGCCTTTGTACCTCATCAGCGTCGCTGGGCCCTGCTTTGACACATCCGTTCAGTCCACCGGCTCGTCCTCCGTTATCTCTGCCGACCGCAAGAGCTTCTTTATACTGTCCGCGTCGGCGCCGGCTTTTTTGTCTACTTCCCGCCCGACGCCAAGCGCCACTGGGTCCTCCTCAGCACCCTCGTCGGCCTGGCCGTCGGCTCCTTCTTCCCGCTCCGTCGCCCTGGGCCTCGGCCTCATCTGTAACAACGCGCCCGGCCACATGACTGCATATTCAGGCCCTTGGATCACTATGAACACCTTTACCGTTTAGTCTACATACGAGCGACGAAACGCCATTCGAGCGTAACAAAAAGGGTGACTTGAGTAATTACTCACGACATCGAAGCGAAAGATAAGTATGGAATAAAAATTTAATGTATTTGTAAAAAGAAATAATTACGTATTTTTGCTTTCTCTCCTCCATAATTTTCTACTGTCGACCTGTATTCGCATCGTTTTTCTTTGTACGTCGTTTTCTTCCAACCCCTGGTAAACATCGCCAAACCATATCACTTACACCGTTTCCACTTACACAATACTCACCGTATCGACTCATCATCTACACCTTTCCTCCCCGTTTGAATTTGCATATGCCAATACCCCTCCACACTTTTCTTTTCAATTAAACACCATGCTGCCCCTCCTCCAATAGACTCAAATGCCATGCGCATCCAAACAATCGATCTTTCTGGATTGCCTGACGTGGACCCTGCGCTGTCGCATGAATGATCTGCCGACCCTTATGCTTTAAATCGCTGGAGACGATGAAGGGGGTGAGGGTCCAGACGAAGGAGACCAGGCTGCGTGGGATGCTCCGTTAAGGGAAGCACTTTATTTTTTGTGTTCCCTTTTTGGACATTCCCCCCTTTGACCCGGCACGCAGCCCTGTTGTGAAATTTTTGTCACTGAGCTTTATCTTCTTCTCGTGCTATTCTCCTCGTTCTAGCCCTTCTCGCGGCGTCTCACGATGCGCCATTGGGGAATGTTTGCGACAAATGTTCCCGACAAGAAATTGTACACTGTCACCTTGTCCGTACCCCGTTCAACCCTTGTCAAACATCGAACAACGCGGGGGTAACGACGTACCTGCTCTTTCTCCTTTCTCTTCTCTCCTTTCTTACTCACCTCTCACTTCTCATCTCACTTTTGCATCGCCACTGCCGGGCTCGCTCATTTCATCGACTGCACATCCATCGTTTATCGTAGATCATTTGCGTGGCAGTGGCAGTGGCCAGAGCTTGTGTCCGTGTCTGTGTTGAATGTTTAAGCCTCGATCTTAGGAGACGCTGCCCAATCTCTGTGCGCACTGAAGGATGTGGGATCCTTTCGGCATTGAATTTATTTATTTTATCAAATATTTGATTTCCAGCACTGATCTGCCATATCAATGCGAAAGATAATGAGGGAGACTCAACGGCAAAATGTTATTTGACCGCTGACCAGGTTAACACGTTAATGCCTCGTGGAATAGATGCAATTAATTTTTTATTGTAAGCAAAAAAAAAAAGATACAGGATATTACATTGTGTACGCAAAGAGGATGAGTTGTTGAAATGATAAAAAGTGAAATCGCAAAAAAGACAAAAAATAACTCCGATACGGGGAATCGAACCCCGAGCTCGACGGTGAAAACGTCAGATGTTAACCATTACACCATATCGGACTTAACTGTTTTAATGAACTGTACCATATTAGGAGTTATATAGAGTGGTCCGCTAGTGTCACACAAGGCACAAAATTACAGCGGCAGTCTCCGCTAAAGGCCCGCTGGAAGCTCCGCTACTGTGGCTGCAGTGGCCACAAGGCCCCACCAATATCAAGATTGGAGGCCACAAAAAAAAAGAGAGATACCAAAAATGAAAGAACCCACAACGTGCAAAAGGCAAAAAAAGAAGTTGAAAAGCTCCGATACGGGGAATCGAACCCCGAGCTCGACGGTGAGAGCGTCGGATGTTGACCATTACACCATATCGGATTATGGATGATTGGTTTGGTGGATTGGAAGGCCACCTTGGATGTTCAGCCGGCGCCTTCAGAGGATACAAGTAGGCAGACCACAGAACGATAACAAACTTTGATCTTGATATTGATATCCCACTTTACTCGTGAACCATATTTTTGAAAAGCTTTTCTTGATGCAAACACTTTAGCCGCTTGCACCTCACCTCCGCAGTCGGATGCACAGGGGTTTCTTTCTGTCAAAGTTATTCTCGTTTCTGGTTGAGGAGGACGGGGGAAAATGTGCACAGATGCTGCACTCCCGCATATTTCAAAGCACATCTTGGGAGGGGTTTCTGTCTTTGTGTGTGGCACACAGACCACGAAACACAAACACGCAGGACGGAGTACATTTACGGAGCAGCTGCATACGTCGTTGGATATGTCGTCGTGGCAAGGATAAAACGTGTCAAGACCGAAAATATGCAAACGCACAAAGAATGCAACGCACGACGTTAATACATAACGATGTAAAGAGGAGAAGGAGGGGGACAAGAGGCTTGTGCGTTGATGTGCGGTGTGCCTCTGACGGCATTGTCTTTTTGACGGGACGATGCACACCTGGGCAGAGGACACAAAAGAAAGGCATATCGATGTCTGCATTCCTGGCATCGCATCATTGATCTGCGTGTGTCGGACCTGGACACACATCAGTCTGGTTCTCCACTGCCACGAGTTGGTTCTCATTCAGGCTCAATAGTTGACGTTGAAAGTACTCAGTTGGTCATCTTGTGCAAGATGCTGCGGCCAGCTTTGAGACATGCGTCGGAGGTTTTTTTTTACTCTCTCCGAAAGACAGCATACGTGCAGTGTAGATCGTAAAATGTTGATGCGGGAGAATGGGCAAAATGGCGAAGTGCATGTGGTGAATGGCCGCAGTAGTCGATCACCCACAAAGTGACGTCTTTTTTACGAGAGTGCACAGTCGTTCTTTTTTTTTTTCTTGCATCTCCTGTGACTGTTTTGCATGCATGAGGGGTCTCGCTGGCCTTTCCTGGGTGTTGACTTTCTGGGCATTGCGGATGGGAGGACGCAAGGGAGACGGCTAGTGATAGCTCGGGATGCATGTCTGTGATCACGCCGGCCGCAAAAAGACAAACTAGTCGAGCCGGCGAACTCACCATGACAGTCGATCCACGGGTATATCCAGATTTTAGGAAACCCCAAGAGTTTTCCTGTCTTGTTTGTTGCGTTTGTCAATTTTTGGTCGATTTTTGGCAGGTTCTTTTGAATTTTAGTCCATGTTGTGCATGTTGACAACCCCTCACTTTTTTTATCGGCTCAGCCGGTGGACTAACACAAGCGGGCCATTGCCTTTTTGGGCTGTTAACTCTTTCTTGCACATTAAAGTTCAAGAAAAACGCTACATTTTGTCAGATATCTTGCACTTCTTGATCCCTTACTGCGGATGTGAGGGATGTGGCCGCCGGTGATCTTTCTGCTCTTTTGGGCAGGCTCTGGACTCCGGCCCAAAGAGGGTAAAAATGTGTGTGGATATCGGGCCCTAAGACGCAACCGAGATGTTCACGATGCTCTGGTTGTGGTTGTGGCTGGTTTGGATTTTCTCATTCTGCCTCTTCTGTTTGTTACTGCGCCGGCCGTTCATCTGTTTGTCTTTTCCTCTCCTACCTCTACCCATCGTCTGGTGATTTTCAGTGGTTTGCCATGGAAACCGGCTGCCATCATAGGACTCATCTTTGCTCATTCACCCACTGGTATTGTTCGCCGGGATGAACAGCTCATTCAACCCGGATTGCCTCGACTGTGGATGGTCTTTGCCTGGCCGCAGCCTATTTTTCTCGTGCGGCCTATTGTTCTGACCGTACACTCTCCCATTTGTTTGCTCAATACCAGTACGGAGTACTTCGTGCTTGCATTGGAAGTTTGGTTCCGGGGGCGGCACAACATCGCCCTGCACATCTGCAAGCAACCGGGCGGATTTGGGCCACTCTCTTTCCTTGGGTTAAAGCTCAAGACTTGGTAGACAGCTGTCAGTCAAAAAGTGCCCGAAGAACCAGACGAGTCGATGCCGTGTTCCCCAGAATTACACAGCAGCGGGAGATGGAGTATGGAGTACGGAATACTTTGTGACTTACACCAGACACAATGTATGCATCTGCACTGCAGTCCAGCCGTCTTGCAGCTCCCAGCCCTCCCACGGCGGCTGTTCAAACGCGCAGAGTGTATTTTTACTTACTTTTCTGCACGCATTTCTCTAAATATACTCTCACCCACGGCAGAAAGCTGCACGTGCGGAATGGCTGAAGCAAACGCTGACCAGTAATTGCTCTGGACGAGTGCTGTCAAAAGACATCGAGCGCTTATTTCATATCGTTTGCATTCTTGCCAGCCTCCTGGTTTGTGAACGGTGGTAAACCATTGGTGGCCAGACAATTACAGTATCAACTTGCATCTTGCGCCTGCATCCGTGTCTGCATCTGCATTCACGCAGAACGCATGCTGTCCCGTTTCCTATTTTGGGTTGCCATATTACTCTTTCCAGCCTCTTTCTTCTCGCTGTGTCTGTATTACTTACTACTCTGAGCCGTGTCGTGGTTATTTTGAGAAACCGTTTGACCGTTTGAGCATCCTTTTTTCAGCGTTCCCATCAACCAAAGATTGGAATGAGCTTCAATCGCATCGTCCCGTGATAAGGTTGGAATGTGTCTCACCTCTAACGGCGGCCGTGTGCATCCTAAAATATCGTGCGTACATATCCATATTCGCCTCTCTTATTTATTTACATCCAAACAAAACACACTCTCGCACAGAGACACGGGATCGCGAGCACGTCAACGACGGACTGCAATGGGACGGTGAACGGCCTTGATGTTACGAAGCCGCGGAATATTTGGATGCCCTGCTTATTGTGAGGCTTCTTGTTCTTTTTATGGAGCAGTAGTTGCTTTTTGCTGACTCTCGTTGCTTTTTGCTTGTCTTTACCGTTGCACTCGGTGTAAATTTTGCTGTTCTCTGTTGTTCATCTCGTACCCTGCTTGTCACTTTGTTTGTTTTTCGTATCTGTTAGCCTGCTTGGGCCTGCCTGTCAACAGTGCGGGAATACTCCTGAGATACCTTGCAGATACCTTGGAGATACGTTGACGAAAGTGGATTCTCTCTAATAAAACAGAGTACCATCGCGGTGCACCAGGGTCCTGTTTCGTTTCAACGGGGGAGATCGAGGTGAAGAAGAAGAGGATGCAAAGAGAGCGACGCAAAAGACATCGTCAACATGGACTGCACTGAGAGCAACCTAATTTCCGGCGGGCCAATCAGGGTGGACCAGAACCCTCGACGGGACCACAAGTCATTTTATTTTCAGTGCGTCAGGACGAAGATGGCCCCTCCATAAAAGGCTCCAAAGCTTCGCTTGTCGTCTAGGGTTGCAGGGCACCCCTGTCTGTGAGAGAAAATGGAAAAGAACAAAAAAAAGAAAGACCACCCCAGCTCTCCACGCTGGCCGGGCCTGTCCGCAGTCCGTAGTCCACAGTCCGCGACGGTGTCTCGATGGGTCTTTGACACGCGTTTCGACGATGCTCGACTCTGAGATTGTTCGCTGTCCAGAATGCCCACCGTATCGACACAACACCTCCTCAAACAGGCCAAGCTGCTCTGCACAAATCTGCACAATCTTGCACATCGCACTCCGGATGAGCGATGAACACCGGGCCCGTTCGCGACTATTGAGAATTTGTCTGCACGAGAAAGAGACGATGATACGGCGACCGGATGAGTGCCCACCGTATTGGAGAGTGTTTGCACACGCACGACATCGGGCGTCGTTTGCCACGGAACGTGCGGTGTCTTACCAATTCAGAGAAAGAAGAGGATATTCTTGTTTTCTGGAAGCAGTTTCTTGGTTTTGGCTTTTGGTTATGGGGTTTGGCTTGCGACGGCGCGTTGTCCATGCGCAATCCTTTGTTTCTCTGCACCACCTTTTGCAGTGTCTATGATGCATAGCGTGGCCAACGTGGCTTCCAAGCTTCTGTCTGTGAGCTTCGCAGTTGGATGGCTCGCAACTATCCAGCTTTCGCCTCTTGATGTCTCAGTCCACCGTGGTTTTCGCTCCAGAAAAAGCAAAATTGGCCCCTTCAGGAAGGAGAACATGCCGTTTCGGCGGTGGTGTTTTTCGTTTTCTCACTGGATTTCTCGAAATATTTGTCTTGCACTAGCCGTAGTGCCCGGCGCGACCCTCTCAAGCTTCTCAAGGGAGGAGAGGGGACCGCGCGCCCACCTGCCGATCAATGGGTTCTCTTTGCGCTTCTTTGTCTTCGCGAGAGCGAGCAAGACGGAAACGATCTTATGTCGTGCAATAAGAACGGCACACGATCGATATATCACGGCAGAATCCTCCGTCGCCAAAGCCAAATCCAAAGAACCGAAGAAGGCACATCCCGGGCGCGGGACCGAGACTGCAGGTTTTGAAATTATCCAATATATCAATATGTAGGAAACCAGACAAACTCATAAAGTGAGTTCTGGAGGACAAGACAACGGCATACGACACGACGCGAACACGGATGCCGCTGCGGCGCGTGTCAACGGCGTGGCAGTGTGGGCAGTGTGGGCAGTGTGCGAGATGGGATATGAGAAATTGAAGAGATGAACGGTTTTGGGCTGTGGATTTTCATGTTTTAAAAGAGAGATGGGAGATGGAAACTTTGTCCGGCAGTGAAGCCCGGCCAGGGCTCTGGGTCCACAGGATCGCGTTTTAGGGAAGGAGCAGCGCTGTGAAGACAGAACGGAAAGAGCAAGAACAGCAAAAAGCAAAAACTGTATCACGTCCCACAAAGCCCACAAATCCGCGCAAAAAAAGCAAAGAAAAACCAGACGCGTTTTGAGAGAGGAGAAGAGTTCGGATGGAAGATGTTTGGATTCCGCTCTGTGATCCTTCACCTTTGTTCCCCTGTGAGATGCATCTTTGTTTGTGCTCCGTATTATCATGGACGATGGAACGCCATCGCCTTCCAGCGCTCCTTCCGTTTGAATAGCGCATCGCCTGCCATTGTTCTGTTGCTCCTTCCACCAGACAGTGCGTGGCCGCTAGCTAGCTCTTTCCTTTCAGATGCACAGAAGCTAAGGTGTTTTTGCCCTGGCCTGGATCCGCCTGTGCTATTTTGGCTGCGTTTCTACCCCTGTCCGTCTCAAATGGACCTTGCCTAATCGAGCTAGTACCCGTGCTGCAACAACGTCGACCCTTGCATTGGGGGCAGACTGCGAGACTGTTCAGCAGTGAGAGGAGAGGAGATCGTGTTTGTCTCTCTTTGTTGCTCTTGTCGCTCTCGTTCTCGTCGGCCAGGGGGACTTTCGTCTGTCCAGGCACTCCCGCACTCCTTTGCCCCATTGCCGTAATTTTCTCCTTTTGGGCTGTCGCATCGCACTTGTTGTTCACCTGGGTCGCTCCTGCCTGTTGTTGATACTGTATCGTCTGTCCCGGCTGCCCGCTCCTTCTGTATCAGGCTCCTTCCGCCAAAACAAAACTCTATTCACCGTCACTATTGTTGTCTGTCTAGCGGCCTGCTCTTTCCCTATTCTCTTGTGCACCCCTTTTGGCAAGGTCTTTTACCTTCTTTTTCTGCATCTTCCTTTTTCTCCAATTTCTTTTCCACTTTCCACTTTCTTTCGCATGTGGAGGCGCATCTCGCTATTCAGCCATCGCCATTTCTTTTTCACTGCCGCCCGGTTTAATCCAATACATTCGTTTTTGGGTGGCCCTTTTCTGTTCTCTTCTTACGCTCTCTTCTTTCGTCGGCATCTTGTCCAGCAAATCTGCACGGCTCGCCCCTATTCCGCTTCTTTTCGGTTTTCGAGGTACCTTTTCTGCACCAACGAGAAATTGCATACCGGAATTCGAAATTGAAACTCTCTCGAGCTCCCGATTCGCGATTCGCTGCAAGCCCAGCCTTCACTTTCTTTTCGTTCGCTCTCACAATTTCATCGTCCTTTTTTTCTGCTGCCCACAGCCCACATTCCTTTTTCCAGTCCACATCCCGCTGCACAAACAATACAGAGAAGCAAGTCAAAAACGCAAAGCGAGCACATCCAGCCCACAAGCTGCAAGGAAAATCACTTTTCTGCACACCACATCCTGCAGCAAACCCACAGCCTGCAAGCCTGCAGCACGCCTACACGCCTTGCATTGACCTAGACGCACACCAAGAAGCACGAGCACTGTACTCCTGTCCGGTACGACAAGGCCAGGAATAACAACAAAACGTCAACAAGCATCTTGTAAACTCACAAACAAACACACAAGAAAACCCATTCAATCCAATATCTCGTGAGTTCATCGATCTTCACACCCTCCGCCCCTCTTATCTATCCGCTATTCCAAGTACACACCCTCTCTCTTTCTTCCCGTCCCCCAAGCCCCAAAAGCCCCAAGATCCCAAGAGGCGAGCGAAGTGGACAGCCGCCTGTCCCGTCTTTGACGCCGTCATTGCCTCCACACCCACCTGTTTTTTTTGCTTCTTTTTCGAGCTCAACGGTGTGAGCTGGTCCTTTTTTGCGGCCCCATTTTGCTTGGGCTCGGTTTTGGGCTCGTCTTTCGTTGCCAGTGGCCGCTTATTTCTCTCAATTTGGTCTGAACTGGTCTGAATTGGCCTGGCCCGGGCCTGGTCTGCACTGTGGCCCTGCTCTCCTCCTGCGACCTATTGCTAACTCGCCAATTTCTTTTTCTACTACCCTGTACCCCCCTGGTCGGCTCCTCTTCCCTCTCACTCTCCTCTGTTTCTCCCCTTTCCACTCTCACCTTTCATTTTCCCTCTCATCTCCTTCTGCCTCCTGATTTTCCTCTTTCTTTCTGTTTCTGTATTCCTTTTGGATTTCTCGCGACAAACGCCAAAGGTCTCACCGGCGTCGACAACAAAATCACTGACTTCGATTCAAAGTTGTTCAGTCCCGATTTCCACTCCTTTTCACTTCTTCGCCAATTTTTGCCGTCTACCGCCGCCAGCCAGCTCCCAACGACCCGCGCAGTGTACCTGGTACCTGAATCCGTGACCAATTGGATCCGGACCAACAGACAAAAAGAAGGAAGCAAGACAGCAACAGCCAACGACTTTTCGAGCCCGACGCGTCGACGACTCAAACGGCACAGCCAGCAGGACGAACATACAAGGAATTTCTCGCCAATTCATGTAATTATGTCGACATTTGCGCAGTAAAGCCTCTCATCCTTTTCGCCTGGATTTCTTCGACTCGCGCCCTCTTTTTCGCTCATCCATTCCTCGGAAGACGGGACTGGCCATTTGAACACACCGGAAACCAGATTCGCGAGCCTCGACGACGGTCGAGAGCTTTCCGACAAGCTTCACACGAGCTTGCGACAATTCAAGCACATTCATTAATCTCGTAATCGACTCAATCAGCCATCATGTCGGACTGTTTCTCATTGCAGGGCTCAATACGGTGCCCGGCTTTCCAGTCGGCATCTATTTCACCATCAGCGGCCAGCGGTCAATAGTGCGTCTTCTCCTTCGTGCTCTCGGGCTGTTTTGATCGATGCCTTTTCCCAAGAGCAATTGCTAACTCTTTGTAGTGACTTTTTGAAGTTTGTCTCCGATCTGTCGACATTTGACTCACAGCTCGGTTCATACATCCAGACAACGTTTATCCAAGAACAGTAAGGCTCCCCTCTTCGATCTCATCTCTCATTCCTCTCTCTTCCAATTGTAGTAGCTAACTCTTTAAATCAGATTCCAAGCCCGCATAGGATGCCAGGGCATTAATCTTGCGAACACGAGCGAAATCTACCCTCGCTACCTGACCAGCACCATCTGCAGTGCCATCGTGCAGTCTTCGATTTCAACATGCAGCCTATCGTCCGCCAACTCCCGTCCACTTTGTGCCGACACATGCGCCCAATTTGCCGAGAGTGAGCTGTACATTGTCGATGACAGCGCCCTCTGCGCCAACGCGAGTTCAGATGCCATCAAGTTGATAAGATCCGACTTTGTCACCTGTTCCTCGCCGGACAGTGCTCTGTCCAGCGAGTGCGTTGCGGGCAGCAGCAACGAGCCCGACAACTGCGGCTACGGCAACAGCACCATTGGCCTGTGCTCGTACTGCTCATCTGGCGGCATCAACTCGACCGATACCTGCTGCTACAACTCCAATGCCGAGAGCCGTTGTGTCGGTGTTGTTCTGCCGACGATAACATCAACCATGACATTCACCACAACACCCTCGCCAACGGCTCCCGCCACTTCTTCCGCTGCCGCCGACCCTGAGCACCACGGCTTGTCTGGTGGTGCCATTGCTGGTATCGTGATTGGTTCCCTTGCCGGTGTTGCTCTGCTGGCCGGTCTTATTTTCCTTGCCATTGTGGCTCTCCGCCGGAGACGCACTGGCAGCCAAAACGGCAGCATTTTCAACCAGCCGTCCCCAGCTCGCAAGGGTCTTCCGTCCATGTCTCACTCGCACCAGGCACTGCCCTCTTCTCACGGTAACCAGCCTTTCGAGGTTCTTCCCGGTGGACGTATTGCACGTATGTCTGCGCTGGAAGGCCCTGGTGGCGATGCTGGTGACTCCCCGAGCCCGCCCGGTCGGGGTGCCTCTGCTGGCGCTGGTGCTGTTGCTGGTGCAGTTGCCGGCTACGCTGTTGGTAGACGCCGTGGCGACGATCACTCTTCCTCTGACGGCTACAACGACAGTCCCGACTCTGAGAACCGCACCGGCATTCTGCGGCCACCACCGACTACCATGCGCCGTAACGGTTCTCTTTCGAGCGGTTCCGTTCTGGCTGGTGAGGATCCGCAGTCGCCTTCGAGCGCTGGCATGTCTTCGCCACAGGCCATTACGAGCCAGCAGTCCGAGCAGCTGCCCTTCTTTAAGGACTACTACTCGCAGGACGACATCCACCCCGGCGATCGCGTGGCCGTTCTCTGGGCTTACCAGCCGCGTGCTGCTGACGAGTTTACCCTGGAGCGTGGTGACATGCTCAAGGTCGTTGGCATCTGGGATGACGGTTGGGCAACTGGCGTGATGATGGACGAGCGTGCCGATGAGTGGGAGGCTCGGCGGCAGGCACAGCGGGACAGCGGCGTTTCTAACACATCTGGTCGCGGCCGTGATATCTCACCAGCAGTCAGCGGTGAGATCAAGGCGTTCCCGCTTGTCTGTGTCTGCCTGCCAGAGCACTGGCGCAAGACGATTGAGGGTGACAGCTCGACGGAGACTGCATCGAGTGCCCACCCGATGCACGGATTATAATCGACTTCTCGACTAATCGAATTCGAATTTCACGCCTGCATTTCTCTTTCGCATCCTGATTAATGTCTTATGAAACGACGTCCCCCCAGCCCATCATAATCATAAATACCAGCACTGGAGTTTGGCGCATTTCGCCCTGCACACCACATCCATCAACCATCAACCACCCATCGCCCATTACACCGTCTACTCTTACCAACCGACTACCTATTGTTTCTTTTGTCTTTATTTGCAACCAACTCATTGGACATGTCCAGGAGATCCTCATACTCTGGAAGGCCTTGCCCAACCTATCCGACCACACACTCGGGCACTTTACACTCGTCTTCAGCATCTATTTTCCTATTCTCTACGCAGCGCTTTGTTCCGATTTTGATCTCATTTTGATTTCCGATTTTCGCTTCACGACTCTCCTTTCGACATTTGGCCTCCTTTTTTCTTCCTTCGAATTTTTGGCCGACCGGCTACGGCGCATAGACACGACCCGTTGCTATTTTGCTACTTACTCTCCTTGATACTCCAACTACCCCAACTACATTCGCTTCATCTTTTTGTCTTTTACATTCCATTCTCAACTCCATCTCCATCCCACGCTACGATACCAGCATAATGTCTCGGCACCCGCCTTTTCGACGACCTTAATTCTTGGAGAGTGTGACCGCCAGAATATACTGGGAAGACCACTCTCCTTGACCGGCCGCTTTGATACCTATTTCGTTTCGCTTTTCGAATCCAATCTTTCCCACACGATACCCAATCCCCGAAAGCAAGGACAGCAAAACAAGGACGCGTGGTGTTTTCTTTGGGGCGGATGTTTTTACTATTTTTTGTCCTCTTTTCTTTGACTCACTTTGCTGTCCATCCTATGAAGGATCACAGTCACCATGTAATTTTCTTATTTTGTCAACCATTTTCTATTTGTTATCATTGCCCGATTTATCAGGACTGGAGGAGGTAGGAGCATTAGAGGGTAGAGGAAGAGGGCAGCTGAGTGTACAACATCGTCGTCAACGGGATGGCTTTGATGAATCCTGGAAACGATACAGCTGACCCTCGTAAAAGTAGCTTTAAGAAAATTATATTCGTTATATCTGTTTTTGTTCTTGAAGGTGATTTTATGTGATGCTTTCTCCCAATTTACGATGTAAACAATGTCACGTGCAACACGTGGTCTTATCTTATCGCGCCCACTGACTAGCGCCCGTTGTGGTGGCGGGCACCTGCCTCAAGCTCCTGCTCCTGCCTGCTGTAATTGTCACGGACCACAGTGGATCCGCCCCCCAAAGACGTCAGGCAGCTCCTCGAACTTGACCTCCATCTCCAAGCTTCGGATCGACGACATTTCCCTTTCCAGCAACAAGACATCTTCAACGACGTCATTTCGAACGATACGGCCCTTCATCTACAACCACACTTACATCCGCACCGATACCGACAATCCCGCCCTCGCCGTCGACGCTTCCCTGCGATGATTCCCCGACCGACCTCCTCGAGATAGAGCCGCGAGCTCCATCCTCTTCCTCCTCTCCTTTATCACAAAATAACATCACCACCTTCCAGCCACCATGGGCCAAGGCTACTCCATGATGACGCCGTCGGCGGGGTCGGCGGGCATCGACGTCCCCGAGCTCGGCGACCTGGTGTACGAGCGCTCGATTGGCAACGCGCGCTTCATGAAGAGCGTCCGCGCCCGGCACCACGACGGCGTCGTCCTTGTCAAGGTGCTCGTCAAACCATACACGCCGATGAGTCTAGGGGTGTACCGCGACCGCCTTGTCCGCGAGCGCAAGATCTTGTCAGAAGTGCCCAACGCGCTCGCCTACCAGCGCATCGTCGAGACCGACACCAACGGGTTCCTGGTGCGCCAGTTCCTGTACAACTCCTTGTACGACCGCATGAGCACGCGCCCGTTCCTCGAGGATATCGAGAAGAAGTGGCTCGCCTTTCAACTGCTGTGCGCATTGCGTGACTGCCACGCGAGGGATGTCTACCACGGCGACATTAAGACGGAAAACGTGCTCGTCACGTCCTGGAACTGGCTGTACCTGACCGACTTTTCGTCGGCCTTCAAGCCCGTCCTCCTTCCCGACGACAACCCCGCGGACTTTTCCTACTTTTTCGACACGTCGGGCCGGCGGACATGTTACCTAGCACCCGAGCGGTTTGTGCCGTCGGCCACAGCAACAGCCGCAGCGGCGGCCGGCGATGACGACGACGATGGTCCAGAGCTGGACTTGGACGACGATGAAGATACACAGCCGGGTGGGCAGTCGAAAAGACCACACACAGGCGGGCCCGGCAGCCGCACACCACCGAACCGCATCACCTGGGCCATGGACGTCTTCTCGGCCGGCTGCGTCATTGCCGAGCTCGTGCTGGAAGCGCCCATTTTCAGTCTGAGCCAGCTCTTCCGGTACCGCCGCGGTGAGTACGACCCCTCTACCACGCACTTGTCGCGCATCCCCGACCGTGACCTCGCCGACATGATCGCGCACATGATCCAGCTGGACCCGCAAAAACGGTACGCGGCGGCCGAGTACCTCGAGTTCTACCGCGGCAAGGTGTTCCCAGACTACTTTTATTCCTTTTTGCACCAGTACATGGAGGTCATTACGGACCCTGTAGCGGTGCACTACTCGAATCTGGCGTCAGCCTCTGCATTAGGCTCGGGACCGTCGGCGTCTGGCGCATCGCGCAACATGGGCGAGGCCGACGAGCGGATCGACCGGGTGTTTTACGACTTTGACAAGATTTCCTATTTTTTGGGGTTCCAAGACGGGGAGGCGACAGAAAAAGACAAGCCAGAGAAAGATGGGGACAAACTCGTCGACAGCGCCATTGAACGGTTGCCTCCCCCACCTCGACTCGGCCTCGGACTGTTCCCTGTCCGGCTCAGCATCCCAACCAAAGAACATAGTGTGCGCGCCGGCGCTCAACCGACAGCCGACAACGGCGCCCTCATCTTTTTGACGCTGATCGTGGCGTCGATCCGCAACACGGCGCGCGCGGCCTCCAAAATCCGGGCGTGCGATGTCCTGCTGGCCTTTTCCGAGCGGCTGACGGACGAGGCCAAGCTCGACCGTGTCTTGCCGTACCTGATGGCCCTGCTCAACGACAAGGCGGAGATGGTCGTTGTGGCGGCGGTGCGGTCGATTACACAGCTGCTGGCGCTTGTGCGCACCGTCAGCCCCGTCAATGCCCATGTGTTTTTGGAGTACATTCTGCCGCGCATGCAGGCGGCCCTGCTGGGATCGACGTCTGCGTCGGCATCCTCGAGTGGCCGCGAGGCGAGTCCCGTTGTGCGGGCGACCTACGCTGCGTGTCTCGGCACTCTGGCGACGACGGCCAACCGGTTCCTGGAGATGGCAGCGCGCGTCGACCGCATGGTGGGCACCGACGGCGATGCCGATCTGGAAGACCCCAAGGCAGTTGCAGTCGCCCCCGACATTGTCGACAATGACCTGTTTGACTCGGCCCAGCGCGAGCTGGTCGACCTTTTTGAGCTACATACCAAAGCACTGATTGAAGACGCTGACCCCTATGTGCGGCGCGCCTTCTTGACGTCTGTGCCGGACCTGTGCCTGTTCTTTGGCGCCGCCGACGCCAACGACATTATCGTTACTCATTTAAATACCTACCTCAATGACCGCGACTGGATGCTCAAGTGCGCCTTCTTCGACACGATCGTCGGCGTCGCCACGTTCTTGGGGAGTGTCTCGCTCGAGGAGTTTATCCTGCCGCTCATGATCCAGGCGCTGACCGACCCGGAAGAACACGTCGTGCAGGCCGTGCTGCAGTCGCTCGCCGAGCTGGCCGACGTCGGTTTGTTCTCCAAGCAAATGGTCTGGGAGCTCGTCGAGGTTGTCGCGCGCTTTGCCGTGCACCCGAACCTGTGGATCCGCGAGGCGGCCGCGCGCTTCCTGGCGGCGGCCACAAAATACTTGTCGCCTGCGCAGGTGCGCTGTCTATTTTTGCCCTTGGTGGCGCCCTACCTCAAGCCGCCAGCAATACTCCTACCCCCGACTGGTGGCTCCTCCGAACTAGAACTGGAGCTGCTCGATCACCTGCAAAAACCACTGTCGCGCGCCGTCTTTGACCAGGCGCTCCTTTGGGCTATGAAGGCGGACCGTGGGGCGTTCTGGAAGCCCGTCCAAAAGTTGAGAGGCTTCCCCTTTGGCATGTCGGCGTCGTCGTCGTTCCCGTCGCCGGGGAAGGGGCAGAGTGCAACGGCCACGCCCAACGGCGCCCGCCTGATCCCCCGCTCGCTGAGCAAGGTGGCGCGCAACGAAGAGGACGAGCAGTGGATCAACCGGCTGCGCAATTTCGGGCTGTTGGCCGACGACGAGTTCAAGCTGCTGGCCCTGCGAGAATTCATCTGGCGGTTAAGTCGGCTGAAGATGCACGACCACCAGGAGTCGACCAACGATCCCAACTTGAATAATATTGTCCCCCTCCGCAGTCTGGGCATCACGCCGCAGACAGTCCTGTTCGACGAAGAGCCGCAGAAGCAGACGCACCTGCCGGTGCCGCCGCCGCCCCACACACAAAGCCTGGCGGCCGCCATGGACGCGAATGCGCCCCGCTCGATCGAGGACGCTCTGCACGACGCGTCCATGACGATTGATGACCCCGTATCGAAGCGCCGCCGGGCCGCCATGAACGTACACCGCAATCGACTGGGACACAGAGGCGGTGCGTCCCCTTCGCCGGCCGTCCGCGACGGCTACCTGACCTCCATGTCCTCGACGGGCAGCCGCAACAACAGCCGGAACAACAGCCCGAGAGGCGAGCGAGAAGTGGCTGGGTCGCCAGGAGACGACACAGCCTCGCTGCGGTCTTTGCAAGTAGCGCTGTCGCCGCCAGTTAGTGACGCGGCAGGCCCTACAGCAGGCACTGGCAGTGGAGGCACCTCGACACCCGCCTCGCTCCGCCACCGCCCCAGCGCCATCAGCTTGCTCAACCGCAAGGATAGTGCCGGCCTCGGCATCAGTCTCAAGAGCAAGGGTGCAGCGGCCGAGACGGCCACGACGGAAGCCAATGCCTTCGGGCAGGTCGAGGGCCGGTCGGCCTTGACGGGTAGTGTGCCCTCACGCTCGCCCGTGCCGTCGGACGAGTCCAGCGAGCAGGGCGATCCTGTGTCGGGCACGTCGTCTGCTCTCGTTGGCTCGGGCGCTTCTAGGTACCGCGCCCACCACACGTATGCCGGCAACGACCCCAATGTCCTGCGGATGCTCGACGCCATGTTTGTCGACAATTACCCGCACGACGTGGCCGAGTTCAGTCCCATGGTGACGCCCATTGCCAGAAAACGGCAGGCCCAATCCTCCCCGACGACGACTGATAAAAAGAGGGGTAGCGCTCCCGAGGTGTGGCGTCCTGCCGGCCAGATGGTGGCCACGTTCTCGGAGCACACGGGCGCCATCAACCGCGTCGTCGTGTCGCCCGACCATGCCTTTTTCCTGACGGGCGGCGACGACGGGACCGTGCGCGTCTGGGACACGCAGCGCCTCGAGCGCAACATTGCCCACCGCTCGCGGCAGGTGCACCGCCATGCCCCGGGCGCGCGCGTGCTCGCCCTCTGTTTCATCGAAAACACCCACTGTTTTATTAGCTGTGCCAGCGACGGCAGCGTCCACGTCGTCAAGGTCGAGTACTCCGTCCCGCCCGGCGCCGCCGGCGCCGGCATGCCCCGCTATAGCCGGCTGCGCTTGCTGCGCGAGTACCAGCTGCCGCGCGACGAGTGGGCCGTCTGGTGCGACCACTTTAAGCAGGAGGCGTCGTCTGTGCTCGTCCTGGCCACCAATCGGTCGCGCATCCTGGGGATTGACCTGAGGACCATGACCCTGCTGTTTGCCCTCGCCAACCCCGTCCACCACGGCACGCCCACCTGCTTTGTCGTCGACCGCAAGCGCAACTGGCTGGTGGTGGCGACGTCGCACGGCGTCCTGGACCTGTGGGACCTGCGGTTCAAGATGAGGCTCAGGGGGTGGGGAATCCAGGGCGGTGGAGGAAGTAGCGGCGGCGGCGGCACCTCCCCCATCTACCGGCTGGCCATCCACCCTAGCAAGGGCCGCGGAAAGTGGCTGTGCGTCGCCGGCGGCACGTCCCAGGGTGGCGAAGTGACCGTCTGGGACCTGGAAAAGACCTTGTGTCGAGAAGTCTACCGGACAGGCGCCGCCGCCGCCGCCTCCGGGACAACGCCCACGAAAACAACCTACGAGCCCTGGGACGTCGACGAGGACCGCCCCGAGGGCATGCTCGGCCGGTTTGCCACCAGCATCGACCAGGCCGGTGCAGCCTCTTCTACTCCTGCCGCGACAGGCGACAAGGGCGTCCGCGCCATGGTGGTCGGCTCCTCGCCCGTCGACGAGCAGCGCGACGTCCGTCACGCGTTTATCGTCACCGGTGGCAGCGACAAGAAGCTGCGGTTCTGGGATCTGGCGAGGATCGAAAACTCGACCGTCTACAGCGGCCAGGACGACCCCGTCGCGGTGGCCAGCAACACGTCTTCGGCAAAGTCGACGTTCTCCGCCGCCCAGGTCACAACCGCCATGGCCGTCAATACAGAGCGGCCGCCGAGAGCCGGGGGCGTGGCCATGACGCCGAGCAACTCCAGCAAGGGCGGACGTGCTGGGACCAGCGCCGCCGGCGCAGAGACGACCCCCCGCCCGTCACGCTCGACCGTCATTGCCGCCCAGCAGCAGCAGCTCCTGCGCAGCCACCTGGACGCCGTCACCGACGTGGCCCTGCTCGAGAGCCCGTATACGGCCACCGTCTCAGTTGACCGCATGGGCGTAATCTTTGTCTTCTCATAGGCAGGCGTGAGGGCACCAACAGATAGAGTATAGATGTACGAATTATGAATATATCCATTTTTGACATTGCAGTAGAGTACTTTCTTCTTCCAAAAGAAATATATGCAGGGATATGCAATGCAGATGCAGATGCAGATGCACATCGTGATGGCTACGTGGCAGGTGTTGAGATGCAATCGACAGTGAGAGCTGAAAGTGAGGTCAGCTGTGGTGGAGAAAAAGAAATGGTCCTTCTCCCTTCTTTTCTTCTTCTTCTTTCCACTTAAAGTAGAATCATGATCTTTGAATGACCTTTCGAATGTTTGCGATTTTGCATTCGGCCGCAATTGCTAGGCGTTCAGGATAAGGGTTGACTCAAAGCCAAGACAATGGCCTTCTCATCGCGAAACATGGCGTTTTTCTTATTTCCCCTTGTTTAGGGTGCCCAAAAATACATAATTACTCATGCGTTGCCCACGCTTTTCTCGTGTTTTGCACATTGTCTCTTGTGTTTGTGCCACCAACACGTTCCATGCTGCTGGGTCTTTGTGAGAAGAGAGATCGTGGTGTGTTACCCAGAAGTGCAAGTACGAGCTACAATTATCCTGGCAGACAGACATCCCATTCGTTACGGACAATAAAGGTCACGTTCCGGGAAAACACATGTCTGATCTGATCGGACGAGCAGATTGCTATTAATCGATCCTGTATGTTATTTGACCGTATAAGTATATTACTATTGTTTCAAACATAGAGAGAAACGCACGGAAACGCACGGGAAATTTAAATGAGAGCGGAGTGATTTGAGTTTGGATGGAAATTACCCAGAAAGACGGAAGTCTCCGGACATTTGCGTTCATTTCCGTCTTCTTTCCTGGAACCAGTACCCAAAACCAGAAACACCAATTACCAGAACAGACAAACTCAAACTGCGACGTGTTACCGGATTGCTGGGAATAAAGTGTAAAAGTGCTGGGAGACTGGATGTACGACTGGTCACTTTCTTGCGTGTGAAAGTCGATCATCGAAAGAAGAGAGCCAGCTCCTCGGTGCTTCCCCGCTCTTCCGACCTCTGCTTCCCAGCCATCTGTTCTAGGCCATCTGTTCCAGGCCGTCCGATACCGCCTTTTCGGCCATCTGCCCTTTCTGATGGTCACTTTTGGCCCCCAAGTCGTACCGAGTATTGTCTTGTTTCTGTCTCGTAGTTGTTATTGTTTTTATCTTTTTTGTTTTCCACGAATTTACAATATCCCACCAGTCCTGTTGGGTCGCCGAGGTCGAGACCAGATCCTGTTTTCTGTCACGTTGTCTCTTTTCACAGTCACAGTTCCCAAAAATGAGGCGACCCGCCGTGCTGGGCCGCCCGCAAAAAAAGCCCAGAGGAAAGGGAAAACGAGAAAACTGAAATCTGCAAGTGTCTGCCGACGTGGCCATATTCTTATGCACATGCACACCATCCAATCCACAGTGCTGGTACTCTTGTGTACTCGACTTGACGGTGTCCATCCGTTTTACGTCGTACTTTGAGCAGACTCTTCTTTGGCTGTCTCACTGCTTTTGGAGAGTACATGCATTAGTTGATTCCTTCTTTTCCTCTTCTCTGGCCTCCTTCTCGGCGGCCATCTCGTCGTTTTTACACTTTCATGTATCTTTGCCTGTATGAAAGTATTTTGCCCCGTGCTGGCCGACCAAATCCGGGCCCATTCGAAAGGTCAGAAAGTAATAACAGAAAAGAAAAGAGGGTGAGAGTGAGAATGGCAAGAAAATAATAAGATTGTACAATAACAAACACGGACACGGACACAACACTCGGCCGAATTCATGGCCACAATCACGATGCACTTCCCACTATCGTCTTTGCATTTTAGTGCCTTGTCGTCTCGTTCTCGACCCCGGATCTCCTCTCTTCGGTCCGCCGTTCGTCTCGCCTCGCCTAGTCAAAAAAAGTAGTGTCAACGTCAATGCAAACGCCAACACCACGCCAAAGTAGCTCGATCCTAGCTCTCCCTCTGAACATCGCCGTTCGTCCCTGTTGGAGCTAAAAGCTAGGAGGAGGTGATCTACACCGACCTGCCCCTCTCCTCGCCGAGCTCCCCAGCTCCCCAGCTCCCAAGTTCCTCGTCTTTTGTTTCTGGACCTGTCCCTTTTCTTTTCTTTTATTTGTCCTCCCCCATCCCCCGGTTCATTCTCACCCCTCGCTTATCCATTCTGTCGGGACGAGTGCGCCGGGAACGACAAAACAGTGACAACGACTGTGGAATATTCCGTTTTCTCATCTTTTACCCTTCACTGTCAATTGTTCTTTTACATTTCTTCTTACTTTCTTTCCTCGTCTTTTTCGCTCTCTCTTTTGTTTATTTTCCACATCATCTTCCCTACCTCCCCATGGACGACACCGACTTTATTGAGCCGGCGTCGGCGTCGGCGTCGGTCTCGGGCTCGGTCTCTGGGGATGACGATACCTCGTCCGTCTTCACGACGGACCGCTTCGGCGGCATCACCTCCGACTACGACCCGACGCTCAACCACACGGCTGGATCCCTCGTCGGGTCCGTAACGGACAGCGTCAACGAGCACGTCTACGAAAACGGGCGGCGCTACCACCGCTACAAGTACGGGAGATATCCCATCCCCAACGACGACACCGAAGCTAGCCGGGAGAATGTCCGCAACGCTTTGTTCTCGGAGCTCTTGGCCGGCGCCCTCCACCTCGCCCCCATTGGCGACGGCCCGCAGCGCATCATGGACGTCGGCACGGGCTTTGGCGACTGGGCCATTGACGCCGGCGACCACTACCCGAGCGCTCGGATTACAGGCATCGACCTGTCGCCCATCCAGTCCGTCTGGATCCCGCCCAATGTCGAGTTCGTCGTCGACGACGTCGAGGACAATGCCTGGATCCACGGCAGCGACTTTGACCTGGTGCACTTTCGGATGGTCGCCGTTGTCCTCAAAGACCCGGCGCGGGCGGCCAAGACGGCGTACGACCACTTAAGAGGGGGCGGCTGGGTCGAGTTCCAGGAAGTGTACCCGCGGATCGGCTGCCAGGACGACACCCTCGAAAACCCTGAGGAGTACGTGGTCACCCGCTTCTATCGGCTGGCCTCGCGGGTGCTGCGCCGGCAGTACGGGTGGGACCTGTTTGCGGCCGAGCGGCTGCCCCAACAGCTGGAAGACATTGGATACGTCAACGTGCAGCGCCGCGTCTGCCATGTCCCCATCGGCTACTGGCCCAAAGATCCGCGGCGGATGCAGCATGCCTTTCTGTTCGAGGAGACGCTCAACGAGTTTATCGCCGCCATGCGCACGAAGCCGATGAGCGGGGGCATCGATGTCGAGCTGGAGGATGGCGAAACAATTGTGATGACCGCCGACGAGGTCGATGCGCTCTGTGACGAGGTGCGCGCCGCTCTGCGCGACAAGCACGTCCACGCCTACATCCCCTTCCACTTTATCTGGGCGCAGAAGCCGGAGGGACAAAGTCAGTCGGGCGGTTGACGAAAGAAGGAAGAGAAAAGAAAAGTTGAGGAGAAGAAAAGAACGACAACCACCGATATCAAACAATGACGAAAGTCTAGGCCTGCTTACCGGCCACGTGGACCGGGACTGGGACTAGACAGTCATGTCTCACAGAGTCAAAGAACTGCAAGACTCCAGACTCGAAGAAGGAACCAGCCCGTGGACTTGGGCCACACGGCATTTTTCAAGAACTCTCGGTATTCGAGTCGGTGTGCATCATCAGCTTTCATGGGCCCCCTCAGTTTCCAGCCCCAAGCTGTCTATTGGTCGTGGAGCGAGAGCCCTCGAAAAAGGAGGGTTGCAGTCAACACAGTGACTATTGGCTTCAGAGGCTGTTGTTGGACTGTGATGGGAAACCGAGTCTGGGCAGGCAAGAAATCCCCAACAGTGAGGGGTCAAGTTGAATCGAAGAAGGATAAAAGGCAAAAGGCAAAAGAAGATGCAGCAACTTACCAACCTGCGTTACACAGCATGGAGCTAAAAAGAGAGCTGCATCGCGGACGGCCATCCGTTGGGCTGGCGAGAGGAGAGTGCCCACTCTTCTCTTTTCTTGGAGTGTCGCCGACCTGCTGTTTCGTCACTCTTTTGGTCACAGTCTCTTGTCACTTGTCGTTTGTGACAGAAAATGTGTACGTCCCCAATGGAGTCATGTGCAGAGACTGTGCAGCTGGATTGCGTTGCTTTTGCATCACACCTGACGAGCCAGTCGCATTTTCCATCTTGCCCAGAAAAAGGAAATAAAGATGGACCGACGAGATGCCAAAGACGACGAGCCGTTGTGCGGCAAGAAAAGAGAGTAGAAAAGCAATTATACCAAATTTAAATCCAAAAATATCATATTGAATATGGGCCAAAAATTATCCAAATGCCATAATGTCCAAAGACTGGAGGTGAAAACGATGTCGCGCCCTACACTCAAAGGCGCTTCGCACCTTTGAGGGATCCTTTGTGGGATCACGGCTTCCGCCCATAAGTCACGAACAAATCAAAGTACGTGTGGTAGCTCGGGTTCCACATGTCTTGCTGCACCTCCGCCGTAAAGCTCGTCACTTGCTCCAGCGTCCAGCCCAGGAACCGCGTGCACAAGGCCAGCGTCATCGTCTCGACGCCCCTCGAAAAGTTATCGCGCACCAGGAACCCGAGCCACTTCATCCGCTCGTTCTTGGGCCACCGCCCAATCGGCCACTTGTACGGCACGCGCACAATGTCCACGAACCCGGCCTGCGCCATGAGCTCGGCCGCCTTGCCACAAGTGTCCAGCAAGTAGCCGGACCGCACGCTGCCCTCCACCATTATGTCCGACCACTTTTGGAGCGCGCTGTCGGCCGGCAGCGACCAGTCGGCGCACTTGAGCGGGAAGTCAATGTCCTGGACCTCGACCCAGCCGCCGCTGTTGAGGTATCTGCTTGTGTTAGGATTGGAGCAATATTTATTTGGTGGCCAGAACAGGAAACCTACTCAAAGGCCTGCTCGTAGAACCGCGGCCAGTTGGTCAGGGCACCGCACATCATCTGGACGTGAATGTAGTCAAAATTATACGAGAATGTCCACGGCTCCTCCAGGTCGTCTATCTCGAACGATACATTGGCCGGGGCGCTGCAACGTGTTAGCTGTGTTCTTTATCTTTGTGAGGAAATTTAAATAGTTGTCAGTATCGTGAACGTACTATCGACGGATAGCGGCCAAGTCGACGCCAATGACATGCGACTCGGGATGGCGTTCAGCTGGCGGTGTATTAGCAAGGTCCCTTTAGAACAGTTCTAGACTTGCCATATATTACCAGTCCATCACGTACCAAAGTCGACTGCCCAGTTGCCGGCACCACAGCCGACATCAAGAACTCGATCGATCTTTGTGAAAGGCGCAAAGGAGAGCTCTCCAAACGTATAGAGACAAATCACATATTGAAATTCTAAACAATGTTAGACCGGCGGACTTTAAAAAATCATGTTTGTGCCACATAAGAGACAAAATGTACTCACCCTGCCGTTCAAGTTCTTGTTCGTCTGTTGGTAAAAGGTACTTGCCTTCCTTGAAGGCATGGTACTTACGCCCGTTCTCATGGCGATGGTGAATGAGGCTGGAGCGAAGAGACGCGGTCGACGAGTACACCGACGCGACCTACAATGAGCACATAATTATTTTCGTGGTCAGCACAGCTGATCCAAGGTTTCACTGCGTGACAATCTGTGCAAGAGGAGGGGCAATCAACAATATTTCGTAGTGAAATGCTACTCTTGCTTTGTCCGATGCGTTGGCAAGATACGTCACGCAAAAGGGGGGCATCCGTGGGGGACTTGACGAAAAGAAACCTCATAATTGGAATAAACTTACATCGCCGATAGCAGAATCTACATCGTTGTTGTCAACCAACATCTATGCGCTGTTAGTTGCTGCATACAAAGGTAGAAGATGTGCATTTAATTTTGAGCCTCACTCACATCATTGTCGGGTTCCAAAAGGAAATCCTCATCGAGGTCGTGATTTTGGACAGCCATGGTTGCTTTTGGTATCTTGGGCGGCAGGGGTGGTGTTCTCAAATTTGAAGGATTCTCAAACCGAAGGCAGATATCAAGATGGCTCAAAAGATGGTGGGTTGCTGTGATGGTGATGTTTCGCCGTTTTGTCGGTATATGAGAAGCAGCAGCGGCTGCTATGCCTTGGTTGGACGCTTCCAATCAAGGTCGGTAACCGTAGGTTTTCCAGGGTCCCAGAATCCCAGAACGCAAAAGGTTCGATGTGGGATTTGGGTGGAAGAGAGGGGGGGATGGAAAGAGGGAGGTGAAAAAAGGTAGATTGGAGTGAAAGATGTGATGAAATCTGCCTGTGAGGAGAAAAGAAGGAATCGAGAAAATCACGTTATAGCTGTCTGGAGGCGGGCCCTCAGTTCTTATATATCTCTCTCGGTTTTGTTACTCTGTCGTCTTGTTGTTCTCTGATCAACCGTGTCAACCTATCTTTGGTTCTCGGGCTCGCTTGTTTTCTGGCTTCCTTTCTCGTTTCTGTAGATTAATAAACAGCCTGAGATAAACGACGGCAAGAAGAGACGAGGACGCTTTCTCTTCTTCTTCGTCAAGGTAGGTCGGGGCGTATGTAGTCAGGGTGCTCAGGACAACATTGGCTGCACAAACGACAGAAAATGAGATGCCCGAAGTCTGCGTTATGAAGAGAAGCGAGAGGCACTGGTTGGTTCGTTCGGGTGAGATCATGGCCGCCGGGGGAGCAAGCTGCGGAGACGGGCGGGCAGCAGCAGGAGAAAAGAGACCCAGCAGGTCTAGATAGAGTAAAGAGAAACAGGACAACAGGACAACAGGATGCGTAATAGACGCAGCTCGGGCGGGTCACGGCGGATCAAGCGAGGTGGCCGACGCAACGCTGAGTAGTCCGTATGAGAGAGATGGAAAAAAAACGAACAAGAAAGTGACAGGATAGAAGAAAGTGGGTGGAAGGGAGAGAGAAAATAATGAGACAAGAATACACGGAACGAATGAAGCGTAAGAAGAGTAGAAGCGAAACGAAATAGGAAAATTAGACGAAACAACAACCACAAAAAAGGACCACAAGAATCATAGAAACCATAGGAATATATTGGCAACAACCAGGCCAAAAGGCGAGTGCTCAGATTTCTTTAGCAACACCAGCGGCACCGACAGTGAAGTTGCATATAAGCGATAGGCCTACGAGCAGTAGACAGAGGCTTGAGTAGCACAGGCAACCAGGCCCTGAGAGCTTCTGTAAGCGGTGTTTTCCCCCTCCTTTTTAGTTCGAGTTATACCGGTTTGGAATGATGATTGCGTTGTTTTTTTTGAAAGAGGAGTTGTTGGGTTGAGAAGAGAGGTTGCTTCGTTGCCAAGATAAGCTCACCGGATCTGCTCTGCCTGTCGATCTTGATCTTGATGATTTTCAACGGTTGCTCCTGCTCTCCCGTGGCGCGGTGAGCAGCGAATGGGGGAACAGGAATTTGATCGAGTCGGCGGAGTACGGGGGGCGCCGTTGTGACACGTAGAGATTGAGAGAAGCAAGATGCCGGCATGAAGCTCTCACCGACGTAACAGTGGGAAAGGAATAAAACAATATCTCAAAGGGGATAAGAGGAACAAAAATAGGCATGGGGAAGAGAATTAAAGAAGAGAAAAAACAACGTGGAACAAGTACTGTGTAAAGATGCAACCAAGTAGAGAGTACGTGGTACTCCGTATAGATGGAAATGTTGGCATGCAAAAGAGAGAAAAGGGGATGAGAATACCGGAAAATTATGGGACGTGTGAAAGGTGAATAGTACGTCGTACAACTGAGAAAATGAGAATATGAGAAGTGACTTGGCAAGGGAGTGAGAGGGTACGCAGCGCAGAATAGACGAATGCAATAGTCACCCCATTATGCAGCCTCTCTGAACACAGATGTGCGGCTGGCAACAGAGATTTCTTTGCAAAGATGCAGTTGGTGACAAGGGTTGAGAGCGAGACGTGGAATACAAGAGAAGAAAGTGGTGAGAAGAGGAGTGCAAAAGAAGGAAACGAGCAGGAAAGGTTGAAGCGAGGCCAGGAAAGCCCAGACTTAAGCGAGAAACGACTGTAGCGAACACAAGCTACTAGACGAAGAAAGGTGTTGTAAAGTGTTGTAGACCGCCGAATGTGAATATGATTATCATGGGATTGGGTGCCACGACTGGAGTAAGCCGTTGTTGGAATTGGTGCCGTGTTAGTGGAAGGCCGGCATAGGCTGACTGCTTGTTGGAACTGAGGGCCAAGAAATGTGAATGTTATAAGAATAGAAGATGTCATGAGCTAGATTGAAAAACATTTGGAGACACGAAACGAAAAAAAAGTGGGAGTAATCGAAACAAAAAGGGGGCAACATGGCAAAGAAAGAATGCGAGGAAAGTGCCAGGTCGTACTTTCCTTTCGAACGCCATGTTGCACTGATTTCTGGCAAGGAAAGAGCCAACATGCAAACTGGCCTTCATTTTGAAGGAAAAAAAGGAAGCAACGCGGGACACGGTCTGCAGAACCCACTCAAAAAGAAAACAAAATGCTACAAGGGACGCCGTTCGCGGCTTCCGCGTATACAGAGCTGCATACTCCGAGCAGGTGCAGCACAACCGGCAACCAGTCGCTGTTTCCCAAAACGCCGCATTTTGCTTTTTTTGCCCAGGCAAGAGCGGGGGTGGTGATGGGGGCCGGCGGTTGCAAGCTGAGGGAGGAAAAGAGGGGGAGGTTTTTTTTTTATATCAAGGGATAAAAAGCAAATAGAGGCAAAGACGAGACGAAAATAGACACATCGAAAAGAAAACGAAGGAAACAAGAGGGTACGGGCAGAAACAGAAGTGGGTGGTCAGGTATCACAAGCCTGGCCAGGCCATGAGAAAGTAATATGGAAGGAACGAGGTCGGCCGAAAGCGCAGTTGATGATGTCCTGAATGCAAGGATGGTTCGTGGCAGGCACGATACTGGTGTACTCTTTCCATTTGCGTCAATCCTCGTAGATATCTTGTAGGGAAGGAGGGACCGAGATGTTGGGAAAACGCAAGGCAACGGGACAGAAAAGGCAAGAACGACCAAAACAAAACAACAAAGTCCCCTTTAAGAAGGAGCGGCATCCCAACAGATGCCCCCTTTTGCTGTCGGATCCCGTCAACTTGCTTCACTCAATTCTCTGTCCTCTTCTCGTTCTTTTCTTCATCTCATCACGGTGGACAGCAAAACATCAGACCGCCATGCCACGCGAATCCTTCGACCATCACGGCGTACAAAGAACCACCGACTTTCCTCAGTACGACATGTCCCAACCTCAACACCCCCGGTGGTTTATTCTCTGAGACCCTTTCTAGACTCCGGGACACCGCAAGTTCGTGTCTTGGGCCAGGAGCACGCTTCTAGAAAACGCCCTTGATCGGGCTCTGGACACGTTTTTGTGCGCCCATGGGCTGACACCATAATTTCCCTCTCTCCGAAGCCCACCTCTGTTGTCTCCGTCTGAATCTGACTGTCCGGAGGTCAAAGTCCGTGATACTCGAGAGAGAGAGAGACATGGTATGGCCAGAAACAGTCAAGTCTAGGAGCAACAAGAATGGCTAAATCACCGCTGATCAACTCAAACACGACGGGAAGGATGGGAAGGATGGGAAGGATGGGGATGATCTGCCTAGCTGCCGAGCTGGAGACGGTCCTTTTGACTTGAGTGGAGAGGACATGCTCGCTATTCACTTCTTCTCAAGCAGCCATTTCTCAACGACATGGCCTCAAATGGAATGGCTGTCTGTCCTTAACGTCGACGCAAGTGCTGTGGCAGAATCTGCAGAGAGCAAGAGTATGTGGGGCTTGAACCGGAGTCTTGAGGGGAGGAAGGCCCGACAGAGGGCAAAGAAGAGGGAAAGAAAAAGAGGACAGGTAGAAGAAAGTTTGAAGAGGGAAAGCGGAAAACACACAAAACGACCGCCCTCGTCTATCAAGTCTGCTTTCGGTCGTCGAGGGCTTGCCATTTCCACCAAAATGGAAATCTGTGGCTGGCAAGAGGTGCACAAGAAACTATGGGTCGGCCCCTCGTTTACCCTCTCGAGCATCTTTTCTCGCCCTCCTCGCCGTCCTGATCTTCCCATCCGTCAGGCCAAGCATGCAAATGCAGCTGCTAGTCCTGCCACGCCCAGCTAAAGAAGGATGATTGCCCGCCGGCAAAGAGCAAGGGGAGCGGAACGGGACCCTATTGGAGCTTTGGTGGAGCAACCCCGGTCGGCGGACCCGTTTCCCGTTGAGGACCCGATTAGGAACCCGTTTCCGTTGAAAACGGGACCCTCTTTGGGTGCAGTTTCTCCATTTTGTTCGTTTACATGGCAGGTCTCGGCCGCCTGTCAAAACCATCAATGATTGGCACAGCCAGTCTGGCTGGCTGCACCCATCCAGCTACTACTCCGTACTTTTGCGAACAAAGAGGTGTTGCGTTTTGCATCCTGGCTACTTTTGCGCCAAATTGCCGCAGAAAAGAGACGACAACAGAAAGATTTATGTCAGGTGTTGATGGAAGCAAAAGAGGCATTGGGCAAAAGTGCAGGGAGACCTCACACAAGAGAGATTAAGGCACAGAACTGGCATATTTTTGTGCATATTGTTTCGTTGTCGCCTCCGCTCCAAATGAAAAGTAGCGGAACTGGTTCAAAGCACTGGTGCTCTTGTGCATGCTTTTCGGCACTTCCCACTTCCATGGATCTCTGTTCAGCTCCTCATGAGATGTGGGAGCTTACGCAATGTTGCGTCGCATTGCCCATTGCACTGCAACCTGTGTGTGCAGAGAGCGGAATGGGCAGTCGGCAACGGGCCTATTGTTTTCTGTCCCATTCATTGTCCCCTTGTTTGGCAGGCTCTGCGTCTGCATTTGCGTTCGTCTCAGTTATCATTTGGGCACCGACTGGTTCGACTGGTCAGAAATGGATACTTGTGCGATCATGGACTGTCCTCACAAGAAGAGGAGAGCCGACGTGCAGCCAATACAACTTGTCGGGGCTCATTGTCCTTCCTATTTTGTTCTCTTTTGTTACGTCGCCTATGGTGCCGTGTCCCGCCATCCCATCCTCCCAGCTGGCACCTGGTACCCAATAACCAAAGCATCGGAAACTGAACCTGCCGTTTGGTTGGTAAACCAGGCAGAGAACCGACAAAAAAAAATTCCCTAGGACCCCAGAAAAGAGAACCAAGAACCGCCAGGCAGAAAGAACAATGACTCCAACAAGCAACAGTAGCCGAGAACTACAGTGCATCATCGGCAAAAGCGGCCCCCATTTGGATGTCCCTTTCCCGATGTTGCAACACAACCTCACGATACCACTTGCGAGTGATTTTGCACAAACCGCAGCTGTTTATGCTTCCCTTTTATTCATTGAAATGGATGCACAAGTGCATGATGAAAAAGCAAGTCCAGCGCTAAGAGCAGTCAATGGCATCCCTTTTTTGTTGATGGCTGCAGGCGGGAGCGGGGGCCAACGTCCTTTCTCTCTCTCTCTCTCTGTCGACGCCCTTTTTATATCTGCCTGCCGCTCGTTGGTCCATGAGAAGAAGAAACGACAATGAAAATGAGAACAATATGGGGCCAAAAAGCTGGCCCCACAGCACCAACCGCCACGAATGCAACCTTTTAACGACATCCATGCCCTGGTATCAGAAAGAGGGATAAACCCCAGTTTCTACTGTTGCCAATGGCAGGCAGGACAAGGAGGACAGGGCGTCTTTTCTTTTTATCACGGCATCCGTTTGTTTCTCCTGTTGTCTTCGCCATGCCGATCCCATGCTCCTTTTGTACCCAATTTCAACAAAAACAAAAGCCATGTCACAGCTGAGCGGGTGATCGTCTGGGCGGGCGTTGGCCGAATAGAAATGCAGAAGCAATCTTGAAAAGACAAAACGAGACAAAAAACAGACACACATATACACACTCTCTCAGAAACGGACAAAGATGGACCGGATGGACCAGTCACCGAGAAGGTGACGACAAAGAGCAAACAAATGTGATGGCTGCCCCGAGAGTCAAGGGAGGGTAGACTGCCGACCCAACGACTGGCAAATGCCATTCACCGGAACCCAAGGCTTGTTGGCGTTTGCCCGAAGACTGTTGGAAAGAGGATATATTTTGCGACGACGGGTGATGGGTGCCCCGAAGGAGCGGATAATGCAAGTTGGCGAGTCATACGATGTACCTATGAGAATGATGGCATTTCCGCCTCGTCTGTCCTGGGCTCATACGAAGCCAACCCCGTCATGCAGTCTGTGGTCTGCAATCCCCTTTCGAGTATGTGACGCTGCCGGCCTGCCTGCCTTTTCCAGCTTCGGCTGCAGACTGCAAGTCTATGTGGACTGCAGTTGTGTCAGACGCACATTTGTGCATTTCCTGGTGCATTTCCTGGTGCATCATCTAGGCCACATCCAGACTGACAGCAAAGCAAATACGCCGCAGACTGTCGAGCGCGCAAAAGCAAACCTGCGCAGGAAATGGGCACCGACAGACAGAACTGACAGACAGTGGTGGACCTGGTCGAGCAATCTGCGGCCAAGTATGGACACTCGTATGGAGAATACTCTCGAGTCACTTTCCCATCTCATCATTCATTGCGGTCCATATTCTCCAATAATGTACATGCAATTGTGACTTTGCCCTCACTTTACTTTCCGACCCTACTCAAACAACTCACTCATAAAGACAACTGGTTCGTTGTCTTGTCGCTATCACCCTGCGTTCCCACCTGTGTTCCGGTGGTCTGGCACTTGACTTGTCCCAGTTCCCAACGCACGGGTCAAAGAAAGCGAGAAAAGGGAAAGACAGAAGGTCTGAAAGAAGATACAGAGAGCAGGTATTAAGGCCGCGCACTCTCCTCCTCCACACCGCACACCCATTCTCTTGTGAAAAAAAAGAGGGAGGCGACTGTCCAACAGCCAGATTCTTACTATTCTGTTATCCCTTTTGTGTTTGTCTTGTCTTCCTTTTTGTTCTCTTTTCTTTTTTACCTGTGTACCGTCGGCCTCTCATCTCCTTTTCTGTCCTCGCTCTTCTTTTCGCTTCCCTCCATTCTCTATTTTGCTTCCGACCCTGTGCGACGACAACACCACGCAGGTTTACTAGATCTCTTAGACCTCGCACACACACAAACTCGCTCGCACGCACGGTATTTCTTAGCTTCCACAACGCCTCGCCTTTCGCAGTTACGCTTACAGTTAGATCACGGGGCCACTTCCTCGAATTATCGTCTCGGCTCCTTTCGACAGCGTCAGACATATCTCTTTCTCACGCTCCTCTCGACATGATCCTGGACAATTTACTTTGGACGGGCGCATCAGCATGGACGTCGGCCAGTCTGGGCCTGGGCCTTGTCATTCTCGCGTACGTTGCAGCGTCCACTCTGAAAGCGTGGCATCGGCTGAGACACATCCCGGGGCCACCGGGAGCTGGGTTTAGCAAATGGTGGATGCTGCGTAACACGCTGGGAGGGAACATGCATCTGGCCACAAAGGCCGCGTGCCGAGAGTACGGTAAGTCAATGAGGGGGGAGTGAAGCGAGAAAGACAGAGACACAAAAAAGAAGAAAGAAAAAAGAGAAGAAAAAAAAAAGGAAAAAGAGGGGTATCTGACAGCTCAAGTTATGCTCAAGTCAAGTTGTGCAACGTTAGTTTTCGTTGACCACACTCACTGACAAAATTCATCTTCACTTACACATAGGACCCCTCGTCAGACTTGGCCCCAACCAGCTGGTGACGAACGACCCGGAGGTGCTCCGGCGGCTGTGGGCGGTGCGGTCGCCGTACAAAAAGGGCCCCTTTTACGAGGCCGTGCGGTTCAACCCGGAACGCGACAACCTGATCTCGATGCGCAACGATGCGCTCCACACGGAACTGCGGGCCAAAATGGCGCCCGGGTACGCGGGCAAGGACAACGAGAGCCTCGAGGCGGCCATGGATAAGGAGATTCTGGTCTTTATTGACCTGCTCGAGCGCAAGTATATTTCGACCGACACCGAATACCGGCCTGTGGACCTGGCGCGCAAAGTACAGTACCTGACCCTGGACGTGATCACAGCTCTCGCGTTCAGCAAGCGATTCGGCTACACCGAACAGGACACCGACCTGTACTCGTACATCAAAATCACCGAGGACAGCATGCCCGTCATGATGTTCCTGTCCATCTTTCCGTGGTTGGCCAAGGTTCTACAATCTCGTGTCTTTCGGAGACTTCTCCCATCCGAACACGACCACGTCGGTTTCGGGCGATTCATCGCCGTCGCCAAGCAGATCGTCGGCGACCGCCTTGCGTCCGATCAGCCGCACCGGCGTGACATGCTTGGCTCGTTCCTGGCACACGGCCTGACGCGCGAGGAAGCCGAGGGGGAGACCTTGTTACAGATTATCGCTGGGTCTGATACGACAGCCACCGCTCTAAGAACGACTCTCCTATTCCTCATGTCGTCGCCGCATACGTACCGAAAACTCGTCGAAGAAATTCGGGGAGCAGCTACCGACGGCCGCATCTCGTCGCCCGTCGTGACTGACGCCGAAGCCCGTGCTCTTCCCTACCTGCAAGCCGTCATCAAGGAAGGCATGCGGATCCACCCGCCTGTGGCCGGCACCATGGACGTCGTCGTGCCCGAGGGTGGAGACGTGATTTGTGGGTACACCGTGCCGGCGGGTACTGAGGTTGGATGCTCCGAATTTGGTGCGCAGACCCAGGCCAGTGTGTACGGGCCGGATGCCGACGTGTTCCGACCAGAAAGGTGGATTGACGTCGCCCCAGAGCAGCAAAAGGCAATGAACAACGCCTGGGGCCTCATCTTCAAGGCCGGCAAGTGGCAGTGCCTGGGCAAAGAGGTCGCCCTGATCGAGCTCAACAAGGTGTTCGTGGAGCTGCTGCGGCGGTACGACTTCACACTGGTGAACGCGTCACGGCCGTGGCACTCGATCAATGCGGGCATCTTTATCCAGTCGGGGCTGTACACCAAGATCACCAGGGCTAGTGAGGTGAAGGTGTAAACGGTACTTGGATGCGATGAATGTTTTTTTTATGATTCCCATATCTGTTTTGTTTTGATTTTCTTTGATTTTTGTTTTGATGAACGTCGACGTCGAAAGACTGTTTCGGCAATGCTTGTCTGTTTTTGGGCTCGCCTCATGCCCGTTTTGCTCTTTATCAATATCCAATGATCGTACACGTTTTGACTCTTTAAATTTGAATTTAATTCTTGAATATCCCCTCCAACAACGGCTGAAATATTGGTATTCTTGAGCTCTTCTTGGTCGAGCATGTTTGAGCGTTTTCGGTGTGAGATGTCGAGGGCGAAAACGCGTAAAGTGAGATGTGCCCACTAACACCACTAACACGGCAGGATTTGGCGTAATTGCCACTAAAGCGTAGCACCACATAATTTGTGCGCCAACCAAATTTGGGCACTTTCAACGTTGACGTTTCTTCAACATCCGTCAACACATCGCCAGTCATGGCTCTCCGCACAGCTCTCTGGGAGCACTGTCTAGAGGCGGCACACCAGATTGCGGACGACAACAGCAATGCCAACACCACAACAGCCGGTCTCCAAGGATGCGGCGCGCCTCTCGTAGACCTCTTGAAACGGCAGGCAAAACAGGTCGCCGGTTTCGACAAACAGTCGTCCGACAACAGCTCCCGGCTATGCACCCTTGTGGGCCGCCGCCTCAACGATTTGATCGAGCTCGCCCACGCCCGCTTCTACGCCTACCCGCCGAGTGACGTGCCCGCCTGCTGGCGGCACTTGTACACGGAGGCCTCAATACTACTCTTCGCTTTGAGATGGTCCCAGCACCGTGAGACTGCCTCACTGGCTGTCGCCGACCTCGACAGCCTAGTCCACCCTTTGGATAAAGCGCTCATCCTGGCTGGCGGTGCCGGCCCGCCGGCGCGCGGGCGGGGCTGGATCCATGAAGCCTTGGGGATGTTGCAGCAGATCCTGGAGGGCAATGAGAGCGAGAGCGACGAAGCCGCTCGAACGGCGAAACGGCCAAGACTAGAGGGACCGGGCGAACTGGACCGCCGACTGGCCGTCCCCGACTTTTCCGCCGGGCCAATGTTTGACACGGACAGCCGGGGCGCGTTCGTTCCGCCCGTCAGCAGTACCGTCCCACGCTCTGGCCCGCTCGGCCTCGAAGGCTTTCAAGAGTACCTAGACAGGGACAGGGGCAAGTCCAGGAGGCCGCTCGTCCTCACAGGCATGCTTGATCACTGGCCGGCGCGGCAGACAGGCGTGGGAGGACGGCCGTGGTCGTCTCCGGACTATCTGCGGTGGCGCACTTTAAGAGGGAGGCGCCTCGTCCCCGTCGAGGTCGGCCGCAGCTATGTCGACGAGGGGTGGTCGCAGGCGGTCGTGCCGTTCGAGGAGGTCTTGGACGGCCTGGGGTCGAGACCGAGACCCTCTAGAGGAGGGTCCTCGACTGATGCCCCCGAGGCGGCGCCCGTCATGTACCTCGCCCAGCATGCCCTCTTCTCGCAGATTCCGGCCCTCCAAGACGACATTATCATTCCGGATGCGTGCTACACTACCACATCCCCCGACAGCGACTCGGACAGCTACGCCGAGAGCGACGTCCTCCTCAACGCCTGGCTCGGCCCGCCCGGCACCATCACGCCCCTCCACACGGACCCGCACCACAACCTGCTGGCCCAGGTGGTCGGGCGCAAGTATGTGCGGCTGTACTCGCCGGAACATACGGCCGCTCTAAAACCGAGAGGGTGCGAGGCGGGTGGTGTGGACATGGGCAACACGAGTCGAGTGGATGTTGGCGTGATGGAGGGGTGGGATGAAGGGGAGGACGTTGACGAGGAAGAACGACACCACTTCCGTCAAGTACCATACGTCGACTACATCCTAGAGGCAGGCGACACGCTGTACATCCCGCAGGGCTGGTGGCACTATGTGCGCGGCCTCAGTGTGAGTTTCAGTGTGAGCTTCTGGTGGAATTAGGAGGCTGGTGGGTGGTGACGACGTCCACATTAGCCATCGATTTTGCTTTGATTTTACAATATATGATACCCAATAATTTATTTACATTTTTCATGAGCGAGACGGATTTATTTTAGCCTTTTCTAAGAAAAGAAACTGGGAGTACACCATGCAGAGTCACAGATTGAAATGGGCACGCCGAGTAACTGGGAACTAAAGCACAACACTGGCCTTTTTGTATATATTCTTGTTTTGCTGTGCAGAACGTGAAAACTTGTATAGTGCAATGCGCATACTAGAATGCTATGACTAGGAGAAGAAACTCGAAAAGCAGATACATGTAGATCGTGAACATGAGTTGCCTTGTAGACAGCCTCTTTTTATAAACCCACCAGAGGAGGACGATGAGCACTTTCCTAAAGGACGAGAGGTAGAGGAAGACTGGAAAAGAAACACTTTCTATATCCTGCCTTCCCTGTAGCTCTCAGTACACACCGACCTCTCTCCGTAAAACACCGTGGCCATATATATTTTTTGCCCCAGAGTCGGCGTCCTCGAAAAGACAATCGACTCAACAGAAAACATGAAAATCAACAAAAGATGCAGGAATTAAATGTCAACGTAGAGTGAAAGATGGAAATGAAGAGAAAATGAAACGGGAAATGAGAAATGATCATGAATTTTTTTTTGGTTGATTTTGGTTGATTTTTTTTGTTTCTTTTGACTTTGGGAGAACCTCGTCTACCACTCCAGAGGCTCCTTGAGCTCCTCGCCGCGGTTGGTTTTTGGCACGGGCACGGCCTTGGCCAGCAGCTGCCCGTTCTTGCCGCGCTTCAGGTACGCCTTGCCGTCCAACCAGGGCGTGTCGCGCGTCATCTTCTTCTCGAACGCGGCAATCTTTTCCTCCTGCTGCATGGTCAGGCCAATGTCGTCGAGGCCGTTAATCAGGCAGTGCTTGCGGAACTCCTCGACGTCAAAGCCGCAAATCTCCTTGCCGTCGGCCGTCTTGATGACCTGGTTGGGCAGGTCGATCTCGATCTCGCGGCCGGCGCGGCCCTCGACGGCGATCGCCTCAATGTCGGCCGGGTTCTTGATGGGGATCATGAGCATGCCGTTCTTGAACGAGTTGTTGAAGAAGATGTCGGCAAACGAGGGAGCAATGACGCTGCGGATACCGAAATCGTTTAGGGCCCAGGGCGCGTGCTCGCGCGACGAGCCGCAGCCAAAGTTGGGGCCCGTGACAACGAGGATCTTGGCCTGGCGGTAGGGCTCAATGTTGAGCTCAAACTTGGGGTTCTCGGAGCCGTCGGCCAGGTACCGCCAGTCGTTGAACAGCGCCTTGCCGAGACCCGTGCGCTTGATGGTCTTGAGGAACTGCTTGGGGATAATGGCGTCCGTGTCGACGTTGGTGCGCTCCATGACAGCAGCGATACCGCGGTGCACCGTGAAGGTAGGCAGACCGGCCGACGAGCCGTGGCCGGCGACGGACGTGTTGGTGTGCGGCGCGTTGTCCTCAGGAACGTCGGCAATGTGCTCCTTCTCGGCGTCGTCCTCCGCAATGCGCTCGTCAACGTGGGCCTTACCGGTCGACTCGGGCTGGCTGCACTCGGTGGTGTTGGCGCGGAAAGCGTCAATGTGCGGGCTGGCCGTGTACTGCGTCAGTTTCCGGACATCGGCGAGCTTTCCCACAATGCCGGCGGCGGCGGCCATGACGGGGCTCATCAGGTGCGTGCGGCCACCCGAGCCCTGGCGACCCTCAAAGTTGCGGTTGCTCGTGCTGGCGCAGCGCTCCTTGGGCGACAGGATGTCCGGGTTCATGCCCAGGCACATACTGCAGCCGGCCTCGCGCCACTCGAAGCCCGCGTCCTCAAAGATCTTGTCGAGACCCTCCTTCTCGGCCTGGGTCTTGACGAGACCCGAGCCGGGCACGACCATGGCGCGCTTGACGTTGGGGGCGATCTTGCGGCCCTTGACGACGTTGGCGGCGGCGCGCAGATCCTCGATGCGCGAGTTGGTGCACGAGCCGATAAACACCTTGTCAATGGCAATCTCCTCCATGGGCGTGCCGGCGGTCAGGCCCATGTACTCGAGCATGCGGCGGCCCGTGGCCTTCTTCTGCTCAGTGGCGAAAGTCTCGGGGTCGGGGACGACGCCGTTGATGGGGACGACGTCCTCGGGGCTGGTGCCCCAGGTGACGGTGGGGATAATGTCCTTGCCGTCGATAAACACGTCGATATCGTACTTGGCGCCCGGGTCCGACTGCAGGCTCTTCCAGTAGGCGGTGGCGCGGTCCCACTCCTCGGTGCCGAACTTCGGGGCCAGCGGGCGGCCCTTGAGGTACTCAAAGGTGATCTCGTCGGGGGCGACCATGCCGGCGCGGGCACCGCCCTCAATGGACATGTTGCAGATGGACATGCGGGCCTCCATGGACAGGCCGCGGATCACAGATCCGCAGAATTCAATCACGGCGCCCGTGCCGCCGGCCGTGCCGATCTTGCCAATGACGTGCAGGACAACGTCCTTGGAGCTGACACCGGGGGCCAGCTCGCCGTCGACCTGGACGCGCATGTTCTTGGAGCGCTTGGTGATTAGGCACTGGGTGGCGAGGACGTGCTCGACCTCACTGGTGCCGATACCGAACGCCAGGGCACCAAAGGCGCCGTGGGTCGAAGTGTGGGAGTCGCCGCAGACGACGGTGGTGGCAGGCAGGGTGAAGCCCTGCTCGGGGCCGATGACGTGGACGATGCCCTGGCGCTTGTCGCCGAGGCCAAAGTATGTGATGCCAAAGTCCTTGACATTTTCCTCGAGGGTGACGCACTGGGTGCGCGAGTCGTCCTCCTGGATGAAGCTGGCAATGTCTTTCAGGGTTTTCCGCGACGACGTGGGGATGTTCTGAGCTGTTAGGAAGTGAACGATGTGAGGTTGGGTAAGGTCTTCTCGTAGGGTCTACTTACGTGATCGGTGGTGGCGAGGGTGCAGTCGGGTCTCCGGACCTTGCGGCCAGCGTTCTTGAGGCCCTCAAAGGCTTGCTGGGGAGGAAAAGAACGTTAGTCGTTGTTGAGAGAGAATGCACAGAATGCGCAAAAGTAAATGCAATAAAAGCAATCCAGTGGACGGCCTGCATCTGCATCATGCACTGCAAGACATGGCTGTGTGTCGTGTGCTATGCGCTGGGTCGCTGCATGCGACCACCGGCGATCAAGGATGCGATGCCGGCGATAGAGCTTGCAATCGCTTTTCTCCTCTTTAATTGTGTCTTTTTTGTCTTCCATCTTTCATGTTATCTCGAACTTACCGGCGAGGTGACTTCGTGGACGAGATGCCGGTCTGTGAAGAAAAAGAGAGTCAGCAATCATGATCTTGATTTTGGCTGTGTGTGTTTTTGGCTCCGCCGCGACCGGACAAGACTGAGAAATGCTCAAAACTTGATTGGAGACAGCTCAAGACAGGCCTCAAAACACTCAAAACACTGAAAAAAAGACTGAACTTACCAATGTACAGCAGCAGGGTGCCGTCCAGCTTCTCGTCGACAATGTGGTCGCCCAGGACCTTGTCGTAGAGGGTCCGCGGTGCGCTCTCAACTCCAGGCATTGTGAAGGTTGGGGGTATCTGAACAAAAGGGAAAAGAGAAAAGAAGAGTGTAGGAGTCTGAGGCGAAAGAGAAAACGAAGATGTAGATGATGAGCCTTGGCAGATGCCAGTCAGGTAGGCTTGTATGATGTTATAAAAGTGAAACTAGGGAGAAACGAGAGAGAAGGGAAAAGAGAGGATGACGGGGCAGCCGAGTATATAAAAGAAAGAGAGGAGAAAAGAACAGTCAAAGGGACAGGAAAAAGAAGTTCGGGCTGAACAAGGAACAAGGAGGGAAGCTAAAATAGCAAAAAATGGAGGATGGCTCGGAGGGTGGGCGGGTATGCGAAGAAAGTTACAGGAGTACCAAAAAAGCTGATATCAAGTTCCGGGAAGGAAAGGGCGATCCTCAAAAAAATGCCCGGTTCGCATTCGTTCGTTCTTTCCCGTTTCTTCAGATGAATGTTGTCTGTTTTAATCAGTCTTTTATTCTCAAACGGCAGGAACGATTGCGCACTTTTGCAATTCTACAGGAAAGAGCAACAGTCACCAGATGAGGCAAAAGGAAAGAACGACTGTCAAGGGAGCGCAATTCGCCTCCCTGTCACAGCGGACCGCCATCAGGAAGCTTCAGTCTACAGAAGACAATCAAGACAAGCCCCTCATGTGCTCATGAGTCGACACTAAAGAATTCACTATTTTCGTTCTTTCTGCTTCTCTTTCAAAGGCGTTTTGGATTTTTGGCCTCTTTTCGTCGGGTTCGCCGCGCAGAGTCAAGCTCGCCGCCGATGATCGGAGGGCCCTCCAGGCTGGTCCGGTAGACGGAACACCACTAAACAGTGCTGGAAGGCCTGAAAGAACTGACAGAATGGGAACAAAAAAGGGAACAAAAAAAAGCTAAAAACGCGGGGTTGGCACTGATTGAGAATTGGCCCACGCAGATTGGTCGATTTCCCAGGACAGAGCCGCTGTCTTTTTTGCATGTCGGTCTCGCCTTCCTCAAGTCGGCCTTATCCTTTTCGCAATGGAAGCTGGGAAGGTACTTTGCGCAAGAACGTGGGTCGCTGCGGCACCTGCAGTAGCAGGATGCGCATTCCTTCTCAGTGTCTTGTTATGCGCTGTCTTTGAGTGGCTCTTGCTCTTGCCGGAAACCATTTGCAGCTTTTACACTGCACGCCTGCCTTCCGCAACCGTGCTTGCATGTCGACGAGTACAGGAGGTTTCTCGCAAAAGTCAAAGTCACAAAGTTACAGAGAGACAAAGTTGCTCAACAGTTGAGACCAGACAAAAGAGATTGGGGGTCCATGTGCATCGTGGACGTGGGTTCTTGCATTTCTCGAGTTTTTTTGCTCTCGACTTTTTTCACCGGTCCGTCAAGTGACGTAATTTTTGGTGTCTCGTTCGAGGGCGCTGTGCAAAAGAGGGTGTGCTGTGCACGTGACTGTACCAACAAAAGTTGGCGATGTCGAGATGCGACGAGATCCCCAGAAAAATGGACGACAAGGTATCTACTCTGGAAAAGACTTCAGCCAGGCACATTGACTGACACCTGCCTGAGTCTGACAGACTTTTGGGCGGATTCCCGAACAAGATCCAGGGACCCCGTCTCAGGCACGGATTTAGAGTAGCGCAACACCGGCGCCGAGTCGCTGCCGGGCAGGTACAAGAGTACATCAATTTTTGTGTCTTACATTCTCTGATTCTCCACGTCGTCTGCCGTCGTATGCCGAGAAGCTATCGCACAGCCTTTTCAGAAACAAGAGACGATAAAAACCATACCGCCTTTTGCTATCCATTCTGCGGCAATCTTTACGTCTTGATGTCGCACCAGCACGACGTCCTCTGTATTACAGCGTGCTTACACAGGAGCTCGACCTCGCAAAAGATAAAAAGATGGCTGATGTGCATGGATCTGCATATGCTGTCGTATCTGGCAAGCTGGTCGTCATGCTCTTTTTGGGGCTCTCGAGACTCTCTTCTTGCTTATTGCCTACCCACCATTACAGGTTCCCCCAAGACTTTTTGCCGTTGCGGCTCGTCCCTCTTGTGAACGAGTTTGTGCAATTCTGCAATTTGGTTTCCCGGTAATTGCTCTTCGGTCGTTCCCACTTTCAGTTCTTGCCCCTTCACATCATCGGTCCGTCGACTCATGATGTCCTGTTGTCATTTTTGTCCTTTCGAATTTGAGCTTCAACTGCCACGGGCGGTATCGGCCCTTGCCCAAGTGATTGAGAAGGTGCCTGCCCCATATCTCGTCCAGGGGACCCCACTCTGGCCTGGCCCTGCCTATTTCGTACTGGCACTTCTGCAACTCTGTGACTGTAGCATTTCGTGCCCCGCCATTTCGGACCTAGGACCGATGTGCAGGGCAACTGAGAGCATCATCACTGTTAACAGTAAAGCCCTCTCGCCCTGAAGTGTCTCCGTGATTCCGTGCCCACTTTACTCTCCTTCGTATGATAAACCACTAATGTGCTATTGGCTGTGGCAGGGTGCATCCTGCTAAGTTCTTAGAGGCTGATCGTGCCACTGGAGGGGGAAATCTGCAGGGTTGGTCGAGACTTGTTGAGACTGTTAAGCTGTCGAGAGCGATCTCGGAGCAAGCTTCAAAAGCACATGGGAGAGAGACCCAGGGACTCACGGAGCCACAACGACGCCCCGGAGAACACATTTCCATAAGCGCAAAGTAAGATTCATCGCAGAGATCGGCAAAAGGAGACTGGCCCTAGTAAAAGTAAATATTGACAAACAGGAAGGTCGTTGTTGGAGCTGTGGAAACAATGAGGCGGGCGGCATGCAATTACTTACCTTTTCCAGATCACCAATCCTTGCCATACTGTTGACACTTGAAGCTTGATCAAGTTGGCCACTGGCGTCTAAAAGGGCCTTAAACAATGACTCGTATTTTCACAATTATGACTGTTGACTGTTGACATTGACATTTTGATTTACATTTGACAGTCAAAGACACAGCTCTCTCTACTGAACCTCCGGTCTACGGAGCCGGTCAGAAGCTTGGCCTTGCCGTGTACCGAAGCTTATTACAATATGGGGTTTGCCTACACAGTAGACCAACATACAAACTTGATGACAGCCTTGCGTTGTGCATGCGATGTACTCACGTTCTTGATGTTTACCTTTTTTAATTTTGTGCCATTCTATGTAGTTATGCTTCTCTAAAAATGCTTTTCTAAAACCCACCCAGCTCCCCCTAAACACCCATCAGCATTGACAACACACTCGACGTCATCTGGCACACCGTGCCCACAACAACAAGCACCCGGAACACCACCACGCCCGCGAGCACCAGCGTCAGCACAAACCCGGCCGCCAGCACACAGAGCACCATGTCTGCAAACGTCGCGTTTCCCCTCCGAAGTCGCCCCCGCAGGGCTGAGCGCCGCTGGAAGACGGGGCGGACGTGCCGCCAGTACCGCACGAGGAACGCAGCCGCCAGCATCCCCGCATTCTGCACGAGCTCGAGGGGGACGTTGATGTCGGTGTCCGACTGGGGGCGTTTCCCTCTTTTCCTTTTCACGTCTCCAACTGCCCCCAGTAAAGCTCCGGTGCCGGCGACGAGCTTCTCGAGCTGGCCATCACTTTTGCTTTCTTTGTTTTTCTTTTCTTTCGTTTTCTTCTCAGGCTTCTGCATAGACATGTCGACACCCACCGGCTTGGCCTGTGGCCTCCCACGTGGGAGCTTCCCTAGTCCTGTACGCGCCACTGCCATGTACGCTGCCCCCTGTGCCATCTCCTGTGTTGGTACATTACGTATAGGTTGATGTTGTTGCTTCTGCTGTTGCATCCTGCTGGATCTCGATGGGGAAGGTGATGTTGTAGGGGTGGGTGGAGGCATAATATTTCGTAAAAACCTAAAGTCTGCTTGTGGCTGCTGTTGCCGGCCTATCGAATGACGCTGCACATAATTCAAATCACTGCCAGATGAAGACATCCTCAACGATGCTGACGACGACGGCACCAGCCGCTCAACACGCAGTTTCGTCGCTGCCGCTAGGCGCCTCGACGATGTAGTAACGCTCGTGGCTGTTTCGGGAAGGGGCTCGTTGTCGCTCCGCAAGCTGCTCGGTTTCGCATTCGGCTGGGAACACTTGGAAGAGGGCCGCATGCTGCGCATCTGCAGCCTGAATTCTGGACGTGCTGGTTGGGGTGGAGTGCCCTTGTCCTTGTCCTTGTCCCTGCTCATGGCCTTCCACAAACACTTGATCGCGCCTACGTCGCCCCCGTCTGTGAGGCTCGTATCGGATCCAGTAATGGTGATGGTGGGTATGGAGACAGATTTTGGGCTGGTTGTGCTGGTCATGATGGCCAAGCTGGCCGCTCTGGACCTTCTGTCCCTGCTCTGGATCGTCGGCACCCGCATTGGCGTGTCTGTCGTACTCTCGCTCAGGGAGTCTGACATTGTCGAATTTCCTACTGGCCGTGTCCCTGCTTCTGTCTCTGTTCCAGTCTCCGACCTTCCCTCCGGTGTCGGTGCTCGCTCGACAACTGAGCTCTCTTCCTGGATCGTGCTGGACATGGAGAGCCTCGTTCTGGTCCTGGTCCTGGTCACAATCTTTCTCATCCGCCTGGTGCTCATGCGTCGGACCATGTTGGTGTGATTGAGAGGTGGTCCTCGACTTCGTACTGGCCCTGGGTACTGTCCGATGTTCGGCCGCGTTCGTGTTGGTCTCAAGTTCTGGTATTGAACCTGCTGCTGCTGGTAGTACCGCCGATGAATGTGCCTGGTGTGATGGGGCTGCATGTAGCCAGAAGCAGAAGTCAACATCGGGTTTGGACGTCCACGTCTACGGGCTGGAGGAGGCCTGCATGGAGGGAGATGTCTCTGTCCATGGTTGGGGTTGCCACGGGTATGACGAGGGAGGACCATCATACCTTGCAAACTATCGTTCTCGCTCTGTTGTTCGTCGGCGAGTATCCTACCCGCCAGGCCCCAATGCATGTCGCTGCGCGGGTCTGGCTGGCTGAGGCTGGGGAGAGGCAGAAAGGGTTCCGGTTGTGGATCAGGCTTCAAGTCCCGTTCTGGCCCGCACGGTGTTGGCTCTTCCAGGTGGAGGTAGTCTTCGTTGCTCATGCCGCAGTTGTTGTCGTGGTGTATGTTGTGGCCACTGGCACTTGGGCTGTCTCGTTGAGCTGGAACATTGAGGTGCTGGTTGGAACGCGATGCTTTCTTTGGAGGTACAGGAGGAGGTGAACCGACGGTTGCAGACGATGCTGTCTCCCATCCGGGACTGGAAAATCGAAGAGCATTCCAGATTGGCACTGGGCCATTAGGAGGAGGTACTATCGTACGTCAGCAATAATATCAAATGTATAGGATCTGGACTGTACTCACCCGGTGTCGAGCCCCCCGACGGGCTCCTCGACTGCGCAATCGGGCTCAGGTTCGGCTCCGCCACTGACGACCACTGTCCTGTGTCTTTGCGCCACCGCACAAGACTTTGCTGCCGCCGCAGCTCGTCCTTGTCCTTTTCGTAGCGGTTGATGCTTTCTTGAGCGACACTGGCGGGTACGCCAGAGACAGAAGGGCCACTCGAGATTGTACTCTTGGATCCCGTCGTGGGCGTCAGCACGTCGAGCTGGCCTGTCTCAGGGTTCACGCCTTGGACGCCCAGAAAGTCACCGCAGGCCTTTAAGTCTTTGCGCTGGCGATGCACCTCTTTCTTCTGGCGGAAGGGGGCTTCGATGTCGGTGTCGGGCGAGAGGACAGTCCCGTTTCTTGACGGACCGGCAACGGTGGGCCGTGACTCTGTCGTGCTCGGCCACGCCCCGGGTGTTTTTGTCGGAGGAGGAGGTGGAGATCTGTATCGCGACGTTGACATCCCGCCCGGAACAAAGAGGCCAGGCGAGCTGATCGACCGCTGGTACGGATCCGTCAGGGAGTCTTGTCGTCGAAGTCGGCCACTAGGAGGACGCTGTTGTTGATGTTGGCCAGGATGTGTCCGGCCCGTCAGTCCTGTCCTGCCAGAAAAGTTGCTGGAGATGTCCCATGCGTTGTGCGAGTATAGCCCCAACCGTGAACTTTTGGCGGCAGCACACACGCCCGAGCTCAAATCATCTTCCTAGACGCCGTGTGAGCGGAGCGTGCCGCCGCGTTCGGGTCGTTTGCTGGGGAACAGCTTGGTGATGAAGCCGGGGAGCAGCGACTTTTCTTGGCTGTCCAACGTGTCATCGGTGCGGGATTCGTAGTGGGCCGCTCTCGATCGGCCGCCGAAACTGCGCTGCGAGGAGGTGTTGACCGTGTTGGCCACCGTCGCGCTGAATGATCGCTGTGATCGTTGTGCAGCTCTCTTTTGTCTCGCCGGGTCGGCTGCCGACATGGTGGGAAACCCTCGAAGGCGTGGCCCTCGAGGCAGTAATAATGAGAAATGTAAATAAACAGTCAAAAACAAGATGCAGGATAAGACATGACGGTGGTGATGATAGGATTCGAGATGGATGATAAATGGTTGGTTGAGAGGAGAATAAGCGTGTAGCATTGTTTTGGAATGAAAGGGAGGTCTGGCGTTGACAATCTGGCCAGGAGCTTTGATCGCTCCTTCCTATGTTGTCGAGCAAGGCAAAATCAAAATCAAATTGGGCAAGTTCAAATGAAGAAGGTGCGAATATGAATTAGTATACGACGTAAATGTTAGGAAGTAGCGACCGAGGCCGCACTAAAAATAGGGGTAATCTAAATATCAACAGAGAATCAATCATCACCGGATGAGATTCAACAAAACATGACAATATGTACAGAACTTTTCCTCCACCGTCAACTTGAACAAATCCAACCCGCCAGCCCTACAACTTCTCGACATCGACATTTGCGTGCTTGTCGTCGTGCTCGGCGTGCGCAATGGGCTTGGGCTCGTCAGAGGCATCGGCCTCGCCAATGGACGCAAGCTTGTCCTGCTTTTCTTGGGGCGGGCCGTCGAACAGGTAGGTGAGCTCCTCGAGCGAGGGACCGGAGGTCTCGACGAACAAGAAATAGACAATGATGAAGATGAGGAAGACCCAGACGTCGTAATAAATAAAAAACTTCCAGCCGATGTTGTCGAGGCCGATGGGGTTGACGTAGTTGCTGAAGAGGGAGGTGAACTGGATGACCAAGAGACTGAGGGCCCAGGTCTTGGCGCGCATCTCGTAGGTGGTGACCTCGAGCATGTAAGTGATGCTGACGTTTGTCCAGGCGAACGTGTAAAAGAACTGGAAGAGAAAGATGCAGGCGAGCACGATGCGGCCGCCGGCCAGCGAGCCTTTGTCGAGATACTGCTGGGCGGCAATGGTCCACGCAATAAAAACGACGGCGGCGCCGCCGGAGCCCACCAAGAAAAAGGTGCGGCGCCTGAAGCGGTCGACAATAAACGTGACGGTGATGCAGACAATGTACTGCCAGACCGTGACCATGCCGTTGACGAGCGTAATGTCGGCCTCGGACGTAATGCCGGTCTGCTTGAGGATCTCCGTCAAGTACGAGGAGATAAGCGAGTTACCAGACGTTTGGCCAAAGACGGCGGCGGCGATGCAAATGGCCAGGCGGTGGATGTTGCCGCGCGACTGGAAGAACTCGCGCCACGTCAGGTTGTTCTCGCGCTCGACGGCGAGAGCCTGCTCGATCTCGGCCATCTCGGCGGCCACGACGGGCGAGTCCGGATCGTCCTCGCCGTGGTACTTGACGAGGATGGCGCGGGCCTTGGCCGTCTTGCCGTGGGCCACCAGCCAGCGCGGCGACTCGGGGCAGAACCAGATCAGGATAAATTGGTAGGCCGAGGGGATGACCTGGATCAGCGTGGGCAGCTTCCAGGCCCACGAGCCGTTGATCTTGGCGCAGCCGTACGTGCCCCAGGCGCCAATGACATAGCCCAGCACGATGGACGTGTTGTAGAACGTCGTGATGCGGACACGCTCCTTGGGGTGGCTCAGCTCTGTGACAAGGACAGGGGCGCCCATCTGGATAATGGACGAGCCGACACCCAGCACGATCTTGCCGCCAATGTACATGTTGAGGGACGTGGCGAACAGCTCGACGAGCGCGCCGGCAATGATAATGACAGAGCCGAGGGCGGTGGGAAAGCGGCGGCCGAACACGTCGCCCATCCAGCCAAGGAACAGAATGGGCGCGATGCCGCCGATGGAGTTGGCGGCGCCAAAGAGGCCGAGACGGGCGCCGGTCGGGTTGCCAAACTCATCCTGCCACTGAGTAAGGACCTGCATGCCGTTTGTCATGGACTAGACGTGACGTTAGCTGTGTTAATCCTATAGAGAATGGGACGACGGCGACTTACTCCATCGATACCGAGAGAGGCAGTGGCGAGGAGCGACGACGTGAGCACAAAGTACAGCAGGATGCCATTCTTGCGGCGCCAGAAGGGTGGGATGGTAGCGAGGTCATAGGGATTCGAGAGGCCCTCGGAGGCGTGGGCGGTAGAGGGGGCCATGTCGGTGTATGTGAATAAACACAAAGATAGAGGAAGAAACAAAACGAGAAGGAGAGTAAATAAAAGAGGAAGGACAAGACAGCCTCAGCCCGGGATACTCAACAGATCACGATGAGATGCTGGGAGTGAACGATCGACATAACTTGGCAGAGGAGTCGGGCCTCGTTGTTATATATGTAGAAGCTGAAAATCGGAGTAAGTCGAGTTCGAGTACGCGTGTTGCGGAGAGGAGGTGCAGCCGTCGCATGACTTCCGCATTCAGGGCAGACGGAAACGAAAATGACAAGGGAAAATTAAAAGAAAAGAAAAACTCTAGACTTTTGCAAGTCTTCGTCTCCTGCACGCCTGACCCTTGCAACGTCTCGATGCTGGGGTATTACGGGGAAAATATGGAGGTGTCGTTCCCCATACTACACCCGCATACTGAGAAACACATGGAGCATGGGACCTGTCAGAAGTCAAAATGTTCGTGGAGCACATAGAGCACGCGTGGCCAGCCATGCCACGGGGTAATTGTGGCAAGGCCTTGAATGGACTTTTTACCATCTTTTTTCTTGGTTTTCTTCTTTTTCTGTTTCCTTTTCGGTAGTTTCCCCGTCAGGGTCCACCTTGGCCTGGATCGTGCCTGCCGATTTTGACGATTTCGATTTCCCCGATACCATCTGTCGGGGAAATCTCCACTTTTATGACGACAGTTTCCCCGACACTGACACGGCAGGAAGGACCCGCCCCGGCGGACGGCCCGCACTTACTGCAGACCCTGAGAGTCTGAGTTTCCCCGACGCATATCGGTATCGGCGTGCGCGTGAGGCGCGTTCTTTCTTTCTTATTCCTTATCGGTGCTCTTTGTGCTCGTCAGCTCGGGGTAGAAAGTCTGCGGCCGCATTTATTTACTCGAATTTACTTAAACGCAAAATGCCAACATCTGCTTCCTCGTCTCTTTATTAATTCAAACCGTTCATTTCACTTCACTCTCGCCATTTCGCATTCCACACACTCACGTCAATATGGGCTCAATCGACATCACACAGACGCTGGCGGCGCTGCCGGACGATTTTGACTGGGGCTTTGCGACGGCGTCGTACCAGATCGAGGGCGGCGTGGCCGAGGACGGCCGCGGCCCGTGCATCTGGGACACGTTCTGCCACCTGGAGCCGTCGCGCACAAAGGGCGCCAACGCCGACGTGGCGTGCGACCACTACCACCGCTACGAAGAGGATTTTGATTTACTGTCGAAATACGGCGCGAAGAGCTACCGCTTCTCACTATCGTGGTCGCGGCTGATCCCCGTCGGCGGCCGCCACGATGCTATTAATGAGGCAGGCATTGCGTTCTACAACCGCCTGATTGACGCGCTGCTCGCACGAAACATTGTGCCGTGGGTAACACTGCACCACTGGGACCTGCCGCAAGGGCTGCACGACCGGTACGGCGGGTGGCTGGACGTGGAGGAGTCGCAGTTGGACTTTGAGCACTATGCCAGACTCTGTTATCAAAGATTTGGCGACCGGATCAAGCACTGGATCACGATCAACGAGCCGTGGATCATCAGCGTGTTTGGGTACGCGACAGGCATCAACGCGCCCGGGCGCAGCAGCACGAACCCCGACTGTGGAGGTGTGGGCGACAGCACGCGGGAGCAGTGGACCGTCGGCAAGGCCCTGATTATGAGCCACGCGCGGGCAGTTGTGGTGTACAACAAGGAGTTTAGAGACAAACAAAACGGCGTGATTGGCATCTCGCTCAACGGCGACTACTACGAGCCGTGGGACGCCAGCGAGCCGCGCGACAGTGAAGCGGCCGAGCGGCGCATGCAGTTCCACATTGGCTGGTTTGCGAATCCGATCTTGTAAGTCGCGCAGGCGTAGCAGGTAGATTATTTTGAGCGCCCTACTGACCATCACAGCTTGAAAAAGGACTACCCCGAGTGCATGCGGCAGCAGCTGGGCGACCGCCTACCCGCCTTTTCCGCCGAGGACATGGCCATCTTGCGCGAAGCAGAGACCGACTTTTACGGCATGAACTACTACACGAGCCAGTTCGCGCGCCACATCCCGGGCCCCGTCGACGAAAACGACTTCAAGGGCATGGTCGACGAGATTCAAGAAAATAAAGAGGGCCGCCAAGTCGGCAGCAAGAGCGGCCTGGCGTGGCTGCGGTCGTGCCCGGACCTGTTCCGCAAGCACCTGACGCGTGTCTATCGGCTGTATGGGAAGCCCATCTACATTACCGAAAACGGCTGCCCGTGCCCCGGCGAGGCGACGATGACGCGCGAGGAGTCGGTGCAGGACACATACCGGCAACAGTACTTTGCGGACCACCTGGATGCCATTTGTCTTTCCATCGAAGAAGACGGCGCCGACATTCGCGGCTACCTGGCGTGGTCGCTGATGGACAACCTGGAGTGGTCCGACGGCTATGGGCCGCGGTTTGGCGTGACGTTCACCGACTACGAGACGCTGGAGCGGACGCCGAAGCAGTCGGCGCTGCTGTTGGGGGGCATGATTGAGTCGAGGAAGAAGGCAAAGTCTGCGAAGCAGTAAACAGACAGATGCAAAACTTGTACGATAATAGACGCTAGATTGAGCTGATGTTATACAAAAATATACATATATACATTAGACGTCATTACATGACTAGACCACCATTTGGCTTGAACTCTTCGTGCGCAGTGCATCCGACGCTTTCGAGTCGAGGCGCGACAAAATGTTGAGCAGGATGGAAAAGTCGGCACGCGCGCGGCGGGCCAGCGGAGATGGGCTGTCTGTGTTTCGAGAAGAGTCCTCTTGCTCGTGGCGGTGGATGATCGCCAGCAGACTGCCGCCGAGCAGGCGCAGCTTTTCGACGAGCGGCTCGCCGTTGACCTGGAGAGCCCAGAAGGGGGCGTCATTGAGCAACCTCAGCGTGTCCCGCACAATCTCAGTGGTGCGCAGGTCAGCCGGCTCAATCTCGTAGCCGTCGTCGCCAAAGCAGGCGAGCTGCCTCAGATTCTGGAGAATGACGACGCGCAGGCAGTAGAACGACACGTGCAGGTTGACGCACTGGCTGACAAAGGCTTTACTCTGAGTCTGTGTCTGGCCAGACGTAAAGCCTTCCGGTTGGAGGTAGCGCGGGAGCTGGTCAAGCTCGGTCATGAAGCCAATGTACAGGCTGTGAAAGTAGTTGCGTTGTTCGACCAACGACGAGGGTGTTGGTGTTGGCGTTGGTATCGATGTCGGGGTGGATATTGGTGAAGACTGTTGTTGCTTGCCCTCCTTTTCTTCCTTTTCCTTTTGGACACGTATTTCCAGCAAGAGTTGCGAGGCGACCTGCCACAGTTCCAAGTTGGCATTGAAGCCGATGATACAATCGTCACCGTCACCACCACCGCCGCCATCGTTGCCGCCTCCCCCCATGCCTGTCGGATACGGCAGGGTAATGTGCGAGTCAAACGAAAAGCGGTGGATCGTAATGGGCCGCCCGTTCAGAATGGCCGCGCTCTTGTCGCCCATGTACACAATCCAAAACGCCCTTCTTCTCATTTCGGCCTCCAGCGGTGGCAGCCACGCCAGCAGCCGCACGTCGTGCAGCCCCATGGCCTGGATCAGGCGCGTGGCCTCGCCGAAAATGTGCCACGAGTACTTGGGGCGCCCCGTGGCGTGCAGGCAGTTGGAGTGGAAGTAGCGGATGACAATCGAGTTGGCATTGGGCGCGTCGAGGTCGGTCTCGAGGTATGACGAGGCGCTCAGACAGTTGCGGGATGCTTCCAGAAAGACGTCGGCCACGGCGGCACCTTCTGGAAAGACGGACGCTGGCAGAAAGAAGGCGGCCTCGGCACAGACGGCCGTAACCAGAGCGAAAGCCTCGTCCGGGTGGAGGTGCATCGTCTCGTCCGAGTTTTCGTCAGGGCGTACTTCATCTCCCTCGAGAAAAGCCAGGGCTTTATGGAGAGTCGGCTTGTGGACGAGCGGTGTCAGGGCGTACAGGTATTCAAAGAAGAGGAGGATGCATCGTGTGGCAATGTCCCTGGCTGACACCGAAGATACTGACGGTGATGTCCCAGGGTTGGCGTTGTACCGCGCCATGAGCGTCTGCGAGAGGTCCCGCCATCGTTGTTGGGTGTGAGCTGTACGGATGAGGACTGGTGATAATGGTGCCGGTGGTGCTGTAGGCTGTGATGGATGTGTTGGCGCCGGCAAGGAGGCAGTCTGAGTCTGAGTCTGAGCCGATGCATATCCAGACTCGACCGCTGATGGTTCCCAGCCAATGGTTGACGACAAAAGGTCTGTGAGGCTGGTGGGATTTGTAATGTTTGTGATATTCGTGAGGCTGGTGATGGTGAGATCAGGTCCTAGTTCTCCGCCATTATTTTGATTTTGAATTTGCGGTTGGATCTGTGGTTGAACCTGGGTTTGATTCTGATTTTGACTTTGACTTTGGTTCAAGCCATCGCCATCAAGAAACATGAGGTTGTCTGCTGCAGCCACTGTCGTGATTGGCGATGTGGTTACCGTTACCGGCAACGTGCTCGTCGGCGGCGAGGCTGACGGACGATCACCCCGATGCCGATCCGGGGAACCACCGTGGTTCTGATTTTGGTTATGACCATGGGTATGCACCCTCACATGGCTGTGGGGTGCTTTGGGCCCTCGCTTGGCCAAGGGCAGGTGGAACGTACACGACTGCCCGCCCACGCGGCAGTTTGTGCATCGTGCGTCCGTCGCCGTTTCGGTGAAATCGCATCTGGATTTTCGCCGTCGGCAACGGTCACACGCCCTGCCTTTGCCTTGAGATATCGGGGAGACAGACAAAGGTAAAGGCAAAGGTGAGGGTGAGGGTGACACCCTGTGACGATTCAGCATTTCGCATTTCTCCTAGAGGCGGAGGATGCGGAGGTGTCGTGCTGGTCAGACGGAGGAACTTTTGTTGTGTACTCGGTAAGATAAGATGAAGACCCGAAATGTTTATCGTCTGTTCAAAGAGGTGTACTTGAGAAATCAAGCTGATCTAGAACCCTTCCCCATGGAGGTTTGACAGCCGTTTTGCCGTCCGGGGACTGTACGACGTAGCGGATATCGGTGGGTTGTAGCGGGTTTTCTGGGTTCTGGCCTGGTTCGCCTCGTCCCCGCAGAACATACCTGCCGGTTGTCGTTCGCTTGTCGAAAGTGTTCGTCGGGGAAACTGTGGAGTTTCGCCTAGCGCTGTTCTTTGTCGATTTCTCCTTCGTTTTGTGACAAAACGTGTTTAACGTTCGCCGCCTTGTTTCCTTGATTTTCTTGATTTTTGCAACTACTTTTTCACCTGCACTTGAACTTGAAAAAGCCTTGCGGACGCCATCACAAGTTTCGCCAGAAAAGCTTAAAGAAATCATGTGGTTTGGTGTTGTACGCCGACCAGAGCCACCCCCTCGGCCATTGTGGACTTCCTTCGTCCCCGGTTTGTCTTTTATTATTCTTCTTTTTCCTCCTTCCACTTTTTTTCTTCCTCTCTTCCTCGCTTGTGAATGGCATCCGATATATGGCCTCCACGAACATTTTGACAATCCGTTCGTCTCTTTGTATGGCTCACTTGAGCCACTAAACAAGGCGATGGCAAGAAGACAAGGAACCGGCATCGACGATGCCCCGACGACGATGAAGAACGATGAGGAAACAACCAGGACCAGGACGGGGACCATGGCACAACGGCCGCCATGACTGTTGTCGTCCATGTCCTGTCTGAGCCTCAACTCTCGGCTTCCGGCTTCCGGCTTTTGACTTTTGATCTCTTCAACTCGAGCGCACCGGCCGCATCGTATCAATGTCAAGCAAGTTGGTGTCTGTCATCTGAAATGGTGACTTCCCATTTTACAACCGGCCCAACGACGGGGACGAAGACGACAACAATTCCCATACCTCGGCGAGAACAGAGTCTTGGCGAACTCAAAACACACAAGGTAAAGACTGAGACCACGTCAAAGGCAAGAGCAATAACCAGCGACATGTGTGGATTATGGGTGAGTTCTGGTCGTGAGAATGCCGTGAGTTTGGTGCAACGTATTCACAGTGCATTATGTAATCAATAAAGGCCACTGAAAGCAACCCGCTTAGGAGCTTCAAAGCGCCAGAGCGGACCATGTGTTCCTCCACTTTCGATATTGGCGACAGGGATCACAAATCACCTGCCGCCTGTAGCGGCTATGTGACACAGCAATTGCGCAACGTGCGCAGAAGAGAGGATAAGACGAAGAAAGCACGGAAGAGGACGAGAAATGAAGAAACAGAAGTCTTCTTTCTGTCTTTGTAGATGTAAACTGTAATACTGCTCGCAATATCGGAGTTGGCGATAGTAGGAACCTCCATTCTGCCATTTGCAGTCGGCTGATCCGTTATCTGCGATGAGCACTTTGCTCTGCATGTCATCAATATCGAGAATGGGGAATGCGAGAATCGGCCATCGTTCTCTTTAGTAGAAAGACTCACACGCCTGTCTCTTTGAGGACCTTTGATTCGTAAAGGCTCTACTTTTCCAAGTCCTAGGCGACCGCTGGTTGGCCAGCCGAATCGTCCCACCAATCAGAGGCCGCCGTGCCCTCTCCCATGACGCCAACCACCTCCGTTTTCCCTGCCTTGCCTCTCTTGCCTCGCCTCGCTCTTGCCTTGTGCTGTGGCCCCCTCCTTCGGTCTTTCCCTCCTTCTATCATTTTAGCAGTGTTTAGCGCAGTCCACAGCGGTTCTCGCCATTGACACCGCCTAGTTCGTCCCTCGATCAAACTCCGAGCCTGCTGCCCTCCTCAACAAATTCGCTCTCGTCGTCATCATCTTTCTGTCATCACTGCGTTTGCTCACTGTCTCTGTCTTTTCTTTCACCTTCTCAACAACAAGCGATCCGTTTGTTTTCTACGACGACTTTTATTCTCAATCCGGCCGTTGCTTTCTGTTCTCTGTCACTCCCGCCCTTTCTGCCATCGATCGTTATCAGTCGCTCGTTCGCTATCTCCCGACTTTCGGTCATCCTCTCCTCTCTTTCTCCCATCTCTCCCAACACATCACCACACTTCTCAAGATGCGGTCCACCTCGCTCCTCTTCGCCCTGCTGTCCACGGCCTCGGCCGCCAGCCTCAACTTCTTCGGCGGCGACAACGCCGGCACCCGCGACGACCTCAAGGTCCCGGGCAAGTCGCCCCTCGAGTTCTGCCCGTCCGACCACTCGAGCGATATTTTGACGATCAAGAGCGTCGACCTGTCCCCCAATCCTCCTCAGGCGTAGGTGCTCCTCCATTTTATTCATTCTGTATGTCCATCGCTAACAGTGTAGCGGCACCGAACTCGTCATCAACGCCGTGGCCTCGGTCAGCAAGACCATTGCCGAGGGCGCCTACGTCAACCTGCAGGTCAAGTACGGCCTCATCCGTTTGATTAGTACCACCGCCGACCTCTGCGAGCAGATCGAGAACGTCGAGCTCGAGTGCCCCATCGAGAAGGGTCTGATTTCCATCACAAAGTCTGTCGACCTGCCCCGCGAGATCCCGCCCGGCAAGTACACCGTCCTGGCCGACGTCTACACCGTCGACGACGAGCCCATTACCTGCCTGACGGCCACGGTCACGTTTGCCCGCGATGGTTCTGTGAGCGCCGAGCTATAGAAAATCTTCGGCTCCGCCATGCAACTGAGCGAGGCCGTGCAAACGATGATGGACAAATACCCCGCCAACTACCAGCTCAAGTTTTCCATGGAGCCGCCGACTTATTCGTGCAGCGAGGGCACCGTCCTCGACCGCATCCACCGCTACCGCTGGATCTCGGAGCAAAGGGTCATTGTCGGCCTGACCTTTTTGCTGGTCTGCTCCTATATGGCTCATTACTCTAGGATGCCGCCCGTCCTTCTCGCCGCTCAATCGGTGGTATTTATTGTGCTCTGGTCCGCTTGCATGTTTGTCCAGGAGATCTTTTACCCCTGCTTTCTAGTTTGGTCGTCGTAGCCTGACTTGAACCCTGACTTGACTTTGTCGTCCTGTCTGTTTTACCTTTTACCTGTTGATAAAGCTGTCTGTTTGTCGGGTTTCATTCGTGCATTGTCTATCAGTTTACTTGTTGTACGTTTGCGTGGACGTTTCAGTATTTTACGTTGTTCCTTTTGCTTTATGTTGTCTATTTATTTATCTCTTCTTTTTCTAGCTTGCAGCATCTTTGTTACTATCACCATGCATTTACTATCGGCAACTACACATGGGCCTCACTTTTTACTTCTAATCAAAGACTATCCCGTTCTGTCTGCAGTACAGTCGGGAACCATTTTAAACAAATATTGTGTCCTGTCTTAATATCTCCCTAAGCAAGTGAAAACCATTGTTGTATATACTATGAAAATGATGATATCGTCCTTCTACCATGCTGTACTTCAACTCGATGGACCAGGCTCTCGTGGAGTCGATATCCCAGCCATAATCCCGTCTCAAGTGATCGTGATCCGTGTATCCAAATCTTCCATGCAAGCTCTCGCACTATCTCCCGCACATCGCCCACGCCTCCTTTCTCTTCGTATCGGCCCCTACTCGCCAAACAGCCGTCTCACACGCCGCAGAACGCTGTCCTTTTCGGGGTCGTATGGGTGGTCTTTGCTCGGGATCTCGAGGACAGTAGGGAACGCCGCCGTGTACGTGTCCACCCGGTACCGTATCCGGTCGGCGATCTAAAGTAGTCAGTACGGTTCATCTTCATCGTGCCCCTATCAATTCATCTGCCACAAGTATACTGGACCTACATGCTGGTTGATCAGGACAATGCCAATGTCCTTGCGGTCCGTCGTAAACTTGTCAAAGGCCGCCTCGATGGCCGCGTTGTCTGTCTTGTTGTCGACGACGAGAAAGTTCTTTTGGGCGTCGGGGCCGGGGGTTACGTGCTGTCGTCGTTAGTATGCCTGAATATCAATCGAGTAACGAGTATCGAGTATCGGGAACTCACGCCAATGCCGGCCAGCAACAGACCTGTCACGGAGTCCTATTATTGTCAGCCCAGTCCTTGCCTATATCGACCACCTCATCCTTGGCTGTGCACACCTCATCGCCAATGACGGCAAGGAACTGCCGGTCCTTGAAGTCGGCCGCCGTCGTCGTCATCGTTGCGTGGGAGGAACGGCTATTCGAGCGCCCCCTATTCGGTGTCCGTCGCTGTAGTCGGGAAGTAAAGAAACGAGAGTGGTCCGTCCGAATAGCGAGTCCTCTGTGAATGGATCGCAGGTGCGTGTTGCGTCGTCGGTGTCGAGACAGAAAGTCGACAATAGATTGAGGTCGGAGGACAAGCTGTGGATTAATTGCTCACTACAATGCTGCCACCGATAAAGGGCTCCCTGTTCTCAATCAATAGCTGCCAATGGCGCTGCCTAGCTTCCCTGCCGATAGGCCTTGGGCACTATAACTTGCAGGCTTAGCCCCGCAGCCAACCAAATGATTAGGTAAGTTTACTAGCGCCTTTTTGGCCATAGCCAACAGCCAACAGCCCAAAACGGGCTTGTTTACAAACAGCAACCACGGACCGTCCTCAGACCCAGACCCCATACTACGCAATAGACACCTTTTTTCGAGCTCCCTTTTTTCCTGTCTTCACTTCACGTCACTCAACATCGACAACCACGACGCACCCCAACGACATTCCATACACCGTACGGCGGACGCCACCTGACCGATCGACACAATACCTGCGACAGCCTTCCTATATAACAGGCGACAATGTTTTGAGCCTCGACATCATCCCTAGCTTCACATCCATCGACAATCTTCACGATCTCTTCACGACCTTCTCTCGTCCTCGTCACACATCCCACACTACCTCTCTCACATCACAATGCCGCGCCTCGTGCGGCGGCAGCCGCTGATGCAGCGCATCTCGGCAGCCATCAACCCCTGGGACTTTCTGCTCTGGCTGTCGGAGGAGATCGAGACCCGCGAGCTCGATTCGGTCGCTGTCGGCAGCCAGGTCGGCATCGTCGCCAATTTCTTGTTCTTGCTCGCCCGCGCCAACCTCGGGCCCTCCAACAGCGCCGACGACGACGTCTTCGGTGACGGCTCTGGCCGCGGCTGGATTTCATATCTTGTGCAGCTCCTAGTCTGGACGGGCGTGTCGCTGTCCGTGGCCAACGCCTTCTTTGTCTTTACACGCACCCGCAACTACCGCCTCTTCGAGGCCAATATCGACCGCCGCCCAGGCACCCCCTCGGCCAACCGCGTCCGTGTGCAGTCGGCGCCCTCGACCAACTCACCGCTCCGTCTGCTGGGCGACCTCGTCAACTTTGAAAGCGCCGAGTCGCGTGCCCATCCGGATAGCACCCGCGATGTCTGGGAGTTGAATGTCTGGGACCCGCGGCCGGCATCTCTGGCTCTCCTTTCGTTTTTTAGTCCTCTCCACGTCCTCATCTACCTGTTTGAGCTGCCCCTCGACCCGCTCGAGCCCCGTCCCAGCGTCGCCGTGCTCAAGTGCATCGTGCTGCAGGTTGGCTTGTCCGCCTCCATGCGTCTTCTCCAGTCCAAAAACGACCAGCGCCAGCGCGACAACGCTATTATCCAAAAGGAGGTCATGCACGAGTACGACACCAAGTTTGTGCAGCCGCGCCTGCACCCGATTGTCCGCGATATGGGCACCCAGGTCGCCTTTGACGGCCCCTTGGAAGGCGATGGTTCTGCCAGCGAGTCCATCGAGAAGGGCACACCAACAACTGTCATCCACCGCGGCTTCCAGACGCACCCCAATGCCAACTACATCAAGCACATTGACCCCGACTTTGGCCGTCGCAATGCCTCGTCTACAAGCACGACGACCGCCCGCCACTCTGGCACAATCGCCGCCACACCGCGCCACCTAACGCCCGCACAACAGAGACCCGCTAGGTACTCGGACTCGTTTACGTCGGGCAGCACCAGCGTCGCCAAGTCCCGCCAGAGCATGCCCGTGCAAGCCACGCCCGCCTACACATCCACATCGACGGGTGCGGGCTCGTCCACGGGCGTGGCCACCGGGTCCAACGGGGCTGCCGGCCTCATCGGCGAGGGCACGAGAGCGAGAACGGGCACAGCCTTTGTTGCCAACACTCCTTTGGCTTCAGCCGCCAACAGCGTCCACCGCCCCACGATCCCGTCGAGTGCCACCACAAACTTTGGCGGCAGCATGGGCGTCTATACCCACGTCAACTCGCCGCTCAAAAAGGCCATCAGTATGAATGATATCGGCAGCGGCGTGACCCGCTCGCCGCGCAACTCGCGCGAGATGGCCGCCTTTGAGCAGCGTGAGGCCGCCGAGCGCATGCAGCGCATGCGCAGTCCGACCAAGTCGCCCAAGAAGGAAAACTTTGCGCCGCAGCAACCGCTGCCGTCGTCACAAGCACAGGGGGAAATGTCATCGCCGCCGGTGCCCTTCAACCCGTTTGCCAAGACGCGGACAACCAGCCACGGCAAGAACGAGCGGTTCCCGTCGAGGTGGTAGACTTTTGGGGGGCACTTTTTTTCTTTTGTTTTTTATTCAATCTTTTGTTTGATTTTGGCTGGCAAGCTTAACAGCTACTTTTGCATGGCAGGCGTTTTGGGGATGGCACCTTCTTTTTTTCCTCTTGGTTCGCTTCTTTTGTTTTGTTCACCTTCTACACCTGTTATAATCTGTACATATACCAAATAAATGATGCCAACGCTGTATCAAACATCACTCATAACTATCATTAATTCATTAAGACTGGAGCTTTATTCTTTATTTTGAGTTTCGTAATTATTGATGGGATTTTATTGCTCACCTTTTACTTTTTTTATTTTTTTTTTCCTATAATTTTTTTTGGAAAAAAAAATTTGAAAAGAAAACCGTGAACATAAAAATTTTGGTTTTTTATGTCACCATATTATTAACATAGAAATATACGGATTAAAAGCAACCTATGAAATTTGCTGGCAATTCTAGCTTGACTGGCTTTTTGGGCTCATATGCCATGGCTTACCGTGGCATCCCGTATCCGGATACTCTCAAGATACAGATAATACAGACTGCGCGACACCTTCACCGTCAACAAAGCCACTAGTGCTGGTATAATGTGCATCGGGGTACTAGGTATGCCATGGCCAACAGCACAACATATTCGTTGCCCGTCGTAGGCCCATATTTCGATGGCGTCACCGTCGATGAATACGAACAGTAACAGTGTTTCCCACCACTCCCGGGCACCTGCCTGGTGAATAAGGTGTAATGGACGTCACGATGCATGCCAAACATCGAAAAACAAGGAAAATCGACAAGCAAGAGTTCTCAAACAGAACTCCATGTTGGGTACAGTGATTACGAACTACGAGGTAGATGGCCGGCCCGAGTGTTTTAGGGACCGTTCACAGTTGATGCCCCAGGCAGGAGAAGAGACGGGGCGACGGCGGCACTTACAGTATTTGTAGTGAAGGTGTTCTCGACGACGTAGACGGCTTCGGCAGCCGCAAAAAGGACATCATCCAGTGCTCCTCTGTCTCTGTTCTGCATGTTTTCTCTCCTTCTCTGTCGTTCTATTTTCGCGGACATCGTCAGTCGAAGAAGTTTGATCGTGAAGTCAAGATATCGTCCAAGAACGAAATCAAACGGCCTGGGCTGTTCGTCTTTCGTCTCGTCGGCCTATCGCACCGCGCAGCTGTTTCAGCCCTGCTGTCAGGGGCAGACGGTAGGCGTTCGGTAAAAAGGAGGGAGTGTCGACAGACGGGATACGAGACGGAAGACGATAATTCGAGAGAACAGAGGTGACGGCAAGACGGTGAAATGTCGGGCGGCGCAACCAAATGGCTGGCGGTCGAGACAAAGAGGGTAAAAGACTGATTGTCTGAATGTCTGAATGTTTTGATTCCGAATGGTGTCCCGAATGGTGAATGGTGTTTGTCTGATTTCATTGTCGAGACTGAGCCTGGCCACTTGTGGCGTTTGCACCTTCCGCCACAGCCTTCTTTTGTGAGTGCGATTTTGCCTCTCCCCTCTGGCTCTTTCCCTCCAAATCATAGGCAACTTTTGCCACACTAAACGCGCGCCGGAATCGTGCTAGGGATTGGCGCACCGGTTTCTTGGGAAGGAAGGAGGGAGGGAAAGAGGAAAGGGAAAGAGGGAGAGAGCCAAAATGGTGCACTCTCGATGACGACGGAGGCGGACGCGGCGGGGTTTAAGAGTGTGTCGCTGATCAGTTGCCTGTGCCGGCTGCAGTGTCCAGAATCCAGACGCTGTGCCTCTGCAAATAGAACACGGAGATGGAATAGAAACGTGGATGACTGTTCTCTTGCATGATTAGCGCAGCGTGAAATTTAGGGCGCGACTCTGGCTGTCTTTCCAGCGGTTTCAGTGGTGTCCAGCGGACTTTGCGGCAGAGTCCAGTAAGATACAGCGATCGTGCACTGATAAGCGTCGCGTCAGTGCTGTATCCCACTGGATTCGCCTTCACCACCGCAGTTCACCCTCACTTTCTGGACTGGAATCTTCAAATGCCATATCTCACCGTTCACCTTTACCTTTGCCGAAGTGTCCCTCCATTATCAAAGGTCAACCTCCGCCTTCGCACGGCTGGTAATCAAAACGACCGCTCGACTGGTGCGCTGGGCGCTGGGCGCAGGTAATGGGCGCTGCCGGCATTGGCTCCGGCTCGTACACGGTCATTGCCGTCACGGCCAAGCCCCGAAACACGCCTTTTGGTTGGGCGACGCGGTATCTCGATATTAGTATTTGCCTCGATTGGTCAGTTGGAGACGCTAAAAAAGTAGAATAATCGCGAAGACAAAGAAAACGAGTTCAGAGACGCCCACCAAAACCTCGAGCCTGTATCTTTTCTTCACGCACCCCGACGGAGTACCGATACATTGCTCCTTCCCATTGGGGCCGCGGCTCATTGGATGAGATCAAAGAAAAGTGGACCCGACTGCTGCCTGCTTTCCTCACTCATTCTTTCCCAGTTTTTGCTGCTTGTTGGGTTGTCTCTCTTGCTCCTGACATTGCTCCTCTCTGCTCCTCTTTTTATGCAAAATGCTTGCAGTGGCACACACGTCCGACAACGCCCTGCAGCCTGCATACGTTCTCTCACAAACTCCTCATTCTTCCTGCCTGTTTTCATTCAGGCAGCCCGGCATTTTTGCTGGTGGGATTGCCTCTCAGAATCCCCTCCAAAAAAGCGTCATTGTTCTTCCGACAGTTCCATGACCTTTTTTTTCTGCCTCTATGCCTTCCGGATTTGCTTTCCTCCCCTTTTAATATTCGTTTTCCCCAAGGACCTTTTGAGTTTCGAGAGTTAAGCAGCACCATCCAGCCCTCTTTTGCCTATCAACGGATTCTCGCGATATTTTTCAATTTTTATTTCTCGCAGCTATATCGTCCCTCCTGCTCGATATGGCGATGCAGCAAGACCAAGAACGGCAAGAGCACTTCTGCTCTTGCCAAACATCTGAAGAAAATGTCACAGAAACGTGACATGGCAAGGTAAATCACATCCGTCCGTTTTTCTCTGCAAAATTTGGCTCACGGGTTTTTTGCTGCTTCTCTCATTCTCAGTGCTTTTTTCCCCCTACCAATTTTTGCCTTGGCCTTGTCGGTCATTCACTCGGGCTGCTTACGCAGGTTGCGCCGCACGCAGCGCACGCACCTTGACCCTTTTCTTGGCTTAGCTCCCACAGAACCATCTCCCACCAAGAATCGAAACCAATCCTCTAGTGCGGCGTTTCGTGCCTCAGGCATCAATTTGCGAAGTAGCCACTGCTACGATTGCTGCCTTGTACTGGTACAAGCGTATCGGCTTCTGTCCTTCTCTCTTTCCTCCTCCTCTCCCCCCTCTCCCGCCTTCCCCTTCTCCAGTGAGAATCGTGCCTGCACTTTCTGGTACTAGGACTCACTGCGAATGAGACCAGGGGGAAGGAGCACCGCGCCAGAGCAACGCTAGTCGGGGGAATTTTGCTCTTGCTTTCTGTTTCGCCCTTTTCTGCCATTTTCCCTCTTTTCCTCTTTCCCTCTTCTCGCTTTCCCTGGCCGCTCTGCCTTTTTTTCTTGGAGGCGCCTTGCCGCCCGCCCATTGGCTAGTGACCCTTTGTCTCCTGCGCTTCTCCTCTGTCCTTCCTTCCTGCTCTTCCAGGTCTTCCAGGTCTCTCCTCCCCCCGACTCAGCATGTGTCCCCTGCGCTTTCCCTTCTGTGTTCCTTCTGTTCGACTGCTGGGCGCTCCTCTTTTCCACTTTCCACTTTCCTCTCTTTCGTTTTCCTTCCCCGTTCTTCTTGTTTTGGCCCCCCTCTCATTCTTTCCTTCCCTACCATCCCAACTTTCGCAGATTTGCTCTTTCCTCTCTCTCCTCGCTCTTTCCTCTTTTCGCAACTCTTCTCTCGCCTTCCACCCCCCTCTCAACCCGGAAGCAATCTGTCTCTTTTCTTCCCCCTTTTCTTGCATCTTCGACTCGAGCACAACTCTCGCATCTTTCAACCATCTTTTTCCTCGCTCTCGCATCGCACAGCGCCCTCGTTTCTCGACTTTCTCGACAACTCGATCCTCAATTTACTCGCGCGATCTCAAAACGAAGAAAAAGACGCTTTCTCGAAGACTCTGAACATCTTTTCTTCTCGATCAATCTCTTCTCGACATCCTCCTTGCGACAAAGATTGAGATTGTTGTCCTGTCAACTTTTGTCGCTCTCTTCTTTCATCCTCGACAATTCCTCCCCCCCCTGTCGAGTCTCTTGATCCTTGGGCCTCAACACAACAAGATCGCTCTCGACTGCTTTTTACACTCCGTCTTCTCGTCTCTTTTGCATCATCTAGACTTCACTACACATCTCCTCGCGGCCACAATCTCTTCTTTTTCTCACATCACGACCCGCGATCGCACACGGGACGCCGTCACTCTGGCTTCCTAGGACGACCACCCCTTCTCCCACCGTCGCGTGGTTTTTTGGACTGGCCCACCCTCTCTGGGAACCCATTGATTCGGACGCCCGCTCGTTTTGCGTCGTCTCTTTTTTGCTCCGCGACGCCGTCGTTCATTTGGACTTGATCTTTCTGATCTTTCATCGACGCGCCGTCCTTTCCGACATCCTACACTCTTCTCAATCGTCACAGGCGACACGACAACGGCTGACCACTCCAAGCGACAGTTCCGTCTCTTGCTTTGGAGTCTGCTGCCTTGCCCTCGTCCTCTGTGATCCAAAATCCGCCACACACCCACTTCACTCAGTCATGTTATCACAACCGAAGAGATAATTCTTTCCAACTTCTCCTTTCAGCTCCTCCTTTTCGGCACCCTCCCCATTAGTGAGGTCTCTCCTAGATTATGACAGAAAAGCATCCACCGCCGTCGACACAGACCGCGCTCTCGACCCCGAGCCTCCCTCCTCTCAATCCGCTCTCGCCTACTCCTCTCCCAAAAGAATACGCTCCTGTCCCATCATTTCCTCCCTCTGTACCTTCTGCGGCTGCGTCCCATCCTCTTTCCGACCCTTCCGCAGCGGCCAACTCCAACTCTTTACCAACAAAATCCCCCACACACAATGCTGCGCCTGCCCCTGTCACCACGACGGAGTCGGCTGCAGAGGAGGAACCCTATACCATAAAGTGCATTTGCGGTTTCACAGGCGATGACGGAAACACAATATACTGCGAGATCTGCGATTCCTGGCAACATATTGAGTGCTTCTACCCAAACAACAGCGAAGAAGCGATACGCGAAGACTTTGCGCACGCGTGTCACGAGTGCAAACCGCGCCAACTAAACGTCGCGCACGCCATCGAATACCAAAAACAGCGGTTACAGGCTGCCAACGCCGAGGCCGTTGGCCATCAAAAGTCAAAACGCCCACCATCAAAAAGCCACGGCCAAAGTCACAAGAAGAAGGCGAAGCCAAGCGACCTCCATATCAACGGTCACTCTGCGTCCGCAAGCGACGTGACAAGATCCGACGGCCAGTACACCAGCAGTCACTCGAAAAAGAAGAGCACACACAAGTCAAGCCAGTCTGTAGGCGGATCACACTCTAAGAGAAGCCCGTCGTATTCTGCCTCGCGAGCCTCATTACAAGCCGGCCACCCGTTAAGTCCGGCCACCACACCGCCAGATCTGCCCGAGGGCGCGGAGCTGTACGGCTACTCCAGCGATACCCAAAATCTCTGCCATGACCAGGACTCCGCGCAGACAGTCCAGACCAACTCATTTGCCAGCCTTGCCGTGTCAAACGCAACATCCGTCTGGCTGCGGGAACCCGAGCGCATGCTCAGAGAGACGGGCCGGAGACGCTCCGACGTTTTCCAATTGCTCCCTACAAACATCGAATCAATAAAGCACCCCCCTCACGTCGAGACTAAGAAGCGGGTTCTCGACAAGGACGCTGTTGTTCGTTGGAGATACCTGGTTTCGACTGTGGAGGTCGGTAAGGACGTCCTGCTGATGGAACTGAACGGCCAAATCGCCTTCCAAAACGATTACTGTTCCATCCCATCCAACCGCTACGAAGAACTGTCGTCCCCTCTCCCCTTTGTCTTCTTCCACCCAGCACTACCCCTCGTCATTGACACACGGAGAGAAGGCTCTCTCGCCCGCTACGTTCGTCGCAGTTGCCGGCCCAACGCTACGTTGGACACATACTTGGCTGGAGGTCACGTATCCGGCGGTTCCGAATACCATTTCTGGCTTGTTAGCGACCGTCATATCGCTGCAAACGAGCAAATCACCATCCCTTGGGATCTCCGCCTGCCAGAAACCCCCATTAAGGAACGATTGTTCCGTTTGTTGGGCCTGAGCGACGACGACCAGAGCAACCAAGACGACCACGAGGTGGACGAGAAGGAGTACAGTACCCTCTCCGGTTGGTTGGACCAGGTCCTCTCTCGGTACGGTGGTTGTGCGTGTGAACTGGGCCCCGAGTGCGGTTTTGCTCGCTTCCACCGGCTGTACAGTGGAAAGTCGCAACACGCACGGAGCTCTCACGGCAAGAAGAAGTCGTCTTCACGCAAGACCAAAGGCCACGCCCACGCGCTATCTCCGACGAGCACGGGCCACGCAACAAACAGCCGCGCCGCTAGCGAAGGCCACCCGGAAGATTTCCCCGAAACCGACAAAATGTCAACATCGTCGCGCAGCAAACCGCCTAGTCGGGACATGACCCCCGCCCCACGACAGGGATCCTTTGACACGCTGGGCATATTAACAGAACCCACCGATCGCGACAAGCGCAAAGTCGCCATGGTCGAAGACTCGTTCCGTCGCCTCGAGCAGCAGCAGCCCAAGAAAAAGAAGCGCACGTCAGACGGCACAGAGCGGTCGAGTGCGTCGGGTGGCGGTCAATCCGGAAAATCGAGGCAAAAGAGTTCGTCGGCGCAGGCTGGCGACCATCAGCACGAATTGACTAACGGTAACACCAATGGCAACCACCGCTATGTCGACGCCGAGACCTCGCGCAGCAAGTCAGGATCCCCCATCAGCACGTCGTCGCCTAACATGTCGACGGCCATGGGGTTCATGTCGCTGTCGGCTGCAGTTGGTGGCTCGACATATAGTGCGTCGCGCCACACGTCTGCCGGCCCATCTGCAGGCTACGTCGATGCCGAATGCCAGACCGACCCGACGGAAGGCGAGTGGTACAGCGAGCAGCCACCCACACCGCGCCCAAGACGTCGTGTGATCTCACTGTCGCGGCGTCTTCTTAACAACAGACACCGTGTGCGGCACAACGATCACCCCGTGCCGGCCATTTCGCCCAAGATGGATGTCGACACACCGACGATTTCGGAGCAAAAGGACGACAAGGCTGTTGTGGCTGCAAACTTGGCAGGCACGGTACCGCCGCCGACGACAAACAGCAACGAGGATGTCGCCATGACGGACGCACCCGATGTTTTCCCCGCCGCCGCCCCAGTAGCCGCTAAGATCGAGCCTGTCGAGGGTGGCAGCGGCGTTGCTCCTGATGTCCCGATTAAGAGATCGCCGGACCTGCGCGTGCAGCTGCCCAAAGTGCCCTCGTTCAGCGAAGCCTCCGGCCTGCCGCAAGTGAGCAGTGCAACGACACCGCTCACCGCCTCGTCGATTGTCCAGTCGCCCTTCGCCGCGACAGGTGCAAACCCCTTTGGCTCGCCGGTGGTGACGCCCAGCCCCATCAAGAAGAAGATGAGCCTGAGCGACTACACCAAGAGCCGCAAGGCTGCACGGCCGCCGACGACGCTGAAGCCGTCACTGTCGAGCCCCGAGGAGGCGAAGCCGTCTACCGGCATCGAAAACAACCCACCGACTGCCGACAGCGATGCAAAGCCGACCATGGATACATCCACTTAGGGGTGATGTGACCGGCCATCCTACCTCCTTATTTTTATCACCTTTCCATTCTCCTACTCTCTCACCTCTATACCCACCTCTCTTCTCTTCTTATTTGGTCATTCCGGCGACGTATTCCCATTTTCCAGTCACCGTTTTTATTTTCTCTTTTGTTACTTCCGTTTCTCTATTATTTTTATTATTACCTTTTTTCTTTACCTTTTCTTTCTGTCTTCTCTTTTTCCTTGGACGGGATGGGGCGTAACGGGGTGTTTTATGTCTCTTTTGTGTTTTTGCTAATTTGATGTGGTCCTTTGCCCTCCCCCCTTTCGAATCCCCCCCCTTCTTTGAAAAACAAATGGCGTTGTGGCTGATTATGAAAACATCTTCTTGTCTCCGGTGTATATAAAGTATACACGGACGACTCGAGAAAACGTGGGTTTTTGTTTTTCGTGGGAATCTTGGACTTTTTTTTTTCTTCGGGTTATTGTTTTGTTTCTTTTGTGTTCCTTTTTTGGGGGAGGAAACAACCAAAAAGGGGGAAAAAGGGAAAAGGGGGGGGGGAAACAAAACTGGGTTTCTATTGTTTTCTCTTTTATTCTTATCGGGCAACAAATGGGATATGTCTACCTTTTTTCTTTTCTCTTTTTCATCTCTTGTTCTCCTTTTTCTTCTTTATTAGTTCTTTCTCATTCCTAGTTATGTATGTATGTATGTGCGCGGGAAATGGAAATTCTATCTTGCTGAGCGGGGTGTGAGGGCAACGATTCTGCTTGTTCCTCCCTCGTATACTACCTACCAATCTTCACTGTCCCATATGCATCAAGTGTCTACGAGTATCGATATGTGTATCTACGACCTCTCTATAGGCCCATGCTTTACGAAGATTCACTCTGCATAGATAATGTCACAGCATCGTTGGGTTGTCTTTGACCAGATCTGTGTTGCTATCATTGTAGATAATTCCATATCTATATCTGTCCATATCTGACCGTAGTACGTGGCCCGCGCTTGTAAATCCATAAACGCTGCAATATCCGTAACGCCTTTTCACTCAATAGAGTAGATGACCCTCTCGCCAGAGGTATAAAACAAAATACAAGTGATTCTCCTCGCTCCTTTCTCCTCGCTCCGCTCGTCTTCTTCCTCGCCTTTCGTCCTCGCTTCTCTCGCTTGCTCGCTGGCTCGCTCACTCGCATCCCTAATACCTCACACCGCCCAGGTTGTCCTCCTTAAAGATCAACAGGGCCAGGCGGTGGCGCACAAACAGGCCAAACAGACCAACGCAGGCCTGCATCGCCAGCACCTCGAGGGCCAGGCGGTCCTCCCGCAGGGGACCGCGCCACACCAGCCACAGGTTGAGGAGGGTCATGTTGGTGGTCTCTTTAATAATGGCGGGATCCTTTGGATCTGTCGTCAAGCGCAAGAGGCGTAAACGCGCCAGCAAGCGCAAAGCCCAGGCGATGGGTGCTTTTGGCTGGCGGTCCGGGAGCCATTCGGTGACAGAGGGCTCGAGCAGGCCGGTGCGAGCGTTGAAGCGCGGCATGCGGTGGCGGGGACAGGGGACGAGGCCGAAGATCTGGGGGGCGGAATAGACGAAATTGGCAATCTGGGGGATGAGGAGAAGAATCAAGGTCTTGGAGAAGTGGCCCAGAATGGAGACGACGACAAAGACCATGCCGGCAAAGTAGCAGTAGGTGTCACCAACAAAGACGCGGGCGGGGTACCAGTTGTGGGCGAGCAGGGCGAAAGAGACTCCAAGGAAGGGCAGGAGGAAGTAGAGGGAGAAGAGGTGGGAGTCGGTGGCGGGGTGCGGGTAGGGGCCGGCCAAAAGGTACAGAGCGTCGTTGAACACAAGGAGGGCCGCCACGACAATGGACTGCGCCACCTCGATGCCGTTGATGCCGGCCAGGATGTTGATGCTGTTGGGCGAGAAGATGGCGACGGCGGTCATATAAAGATAGTAGAGCGGGCCCAGGTGGACGAGCTCGCCCAGGTACGGCTGGAGGGGCGTGGGGACGACGACGGACGTGACGCCGAAATCGACAAAGTAGACGACCAGCAGCGGGATGGCGGCAAAGGCGGGGATCACAAACTTGTGCCGCCAGCGAATGTCAAATAGGTCGTCGCCGATGCCGAGGAGTGTGATGCTTTGCAGCGAAATGATGGCGGACAGAAACGACGCCAGCTTCGAGTGCGGGAAGCGGTGGAGGAGGCGGCCCTGCTCAACGTGCTCGACTGGGAGGACGACGTCGCGGTTGCCGCCGCCGCTCGTCGCCGCCACAATGTCTTTGTAAAAGGGCATCGGAATAAAAATAATGACCACCAACAGGTACACGACAGCGCACACGGCACCCATGCATTCGGGCAGGGTCCGCCGCTGGATCTTGTTGAGGTCGGCGCCCTTGATGTTGGCGCGCACAAACGACGGGCCCAGCCAGCGGATCATGGCGTACGAGGCCGCGAATGCGATGCCGCTGAGGGCCAGCGAGGCCGTGAGGGGCGCGCCGTCGTCGCGTCGTACCGTGTTGCCCAGGACTGTGGCGCAGGCGACCGTCAGAGCGAGCAGGCTGTATGTTTCGCTGTTGGAGAGGGCGCTCGGAATGCCGGCGGCGAGATCTTTGGGTTTGGACGGTGGTGATGGCGGCCGTGCCCGCGCCGGCGCGGGTGGTGGTGTGTGGGCGTGGCCATTGGGCGACGCGGCGCGCGTCGACGAGGCCGAGGTCATTGTGAGGGCGGGAGGTGATTCGAAAGTGAAAGGAGAAAGGGGAAAAGAGGGAATGTCGGAGTTCGAAAGTCGACGTCGACGATGGGGCGGGCCGGGTCTTGGCAACGCTTGATCAGAGCTCGAGATCAGATGGTGGCCGTGGCCATAGGAATGAGGGATGGTTGAGGTATCGTTGTCGCGATTGACAGATAGATGGAAAGCTCGATGTGGTTGTCGATGGATGCTGGGTTCGAGTTCGAGCTTGGTTTGAAAAAGAGGTCGAGGGGTTGTTTCGGGAAGCAGGTGTCTCGAATAGGAAATGGCAGAAAATGAGTGTGGTCGACAGCTTGTTGCTTCCTTTTTTGTCTTTTGTGTTGTTACTTTTTTGGTTATTTTTTCGTAGGTAGCGGTGGTGTGTCTTGACAAAAGTGGCAAGAATGCGTTTAGCTGTCTGTCCTCTGTACTGTGACGTGGCGTTAACACATGCGCGTATGCGACTGCGTAATTGCGTACAGCACAGGGTAATTATCACTATCTTATCGTAAATTACTGCTGACTTAGCAAATTGGGTGTTCTTTTGCGCCCACGCTTTTGGGTCCCTGTTAGCCTCTGTTTTATGCTTAGGCTTGCCGGGTCTTGGGCGTCTCGTGGCGCGCTACTGTTTTGTGTCAAAAAGCAAAATGGCGAAATATGCAGAGTCGGTATATATCCATATTGTCGACGGCTGTGATTGGATAGTCGACTTTTGATTTTGCTCTTTTGAGTGCTCTTCTTTCATAACCAACAGACATCGCGGGAAGGTGTGCCGCAAGGGGTGCTCTTGCCGTCTCAATGACCCGTCCATTGAGAAGAGCGCAATTTGAATGTGAAGAATGGGAATTCGAAGAGGCTCTGCAATTTACGACACAGGGTTGGTTTCTTCATCTCTCCACATGCTCTCTTCGTCGGAGAAACATCCGTCTCAGTGTCCACTCTGCAGTCTCCAATTTCCGGGTTTGCACCGCTTTCTACGACGTATTGACTGCAAATCTGCACTTTATTTTATGCTCGGTGAGTGCCGAGTATATGCAGAAGCTCAGGGTGAAATGAGGGATACTTGATGGAAGCTAAAGGCCATCATCCTTTTCTTTCAAGGTGCGTGCGGATGGCAGCCTCTTCGGATAGGTTTGGCCCTGTCCTGGTCGGCTTCGGAGCCAAAGTAATGGCTACGCCGAGCGCGGGTGACAGACGCAGGGCGAGCCAGGGTCGTACTTTCTCTACTTTTCTGTACCCAGAATCTGCAGTTGAAGCTCCGTCCTTGCATCTGCAGGCTGCCTGCCGTTTTTGTGCTGTTCCCTTGTTTCGTGGGGGTTGTTTCCGTTTCCTGATTCCCTCCACCGCTCCCAATGCTCCCACTGCTTCCTTCCCAAACTGTTGATCCGTGACTGCCTTCCGTCTTGTGGCTTTCACATTTGGTCTTTCCGTCTTTCTCTCTTTTCGTCTGTACCACTCACAAGCCGTCTGTTCCGAAAGCGGCAACTACAACTGGAAGTGAAGGAGTACGAGTATCCAGTCCTATCCAAGATCACCACCTTCTTCGCAGATCTCATCCATGTGGCCGGGCATTTGTTGAGACACCTCGTGGGCGACAACTAAACACAATGAGAAAAACAACAACAGAGAACTCTAGCCGACCAACGCAGGTTTTGGAATCATCACAGCCCGTGATCGACGTCGGCCAGCTCCTCAAAACCAACGCTGCAACGGTGAGGGTTGGAATAATACGGCTCACGGCAAGGCAAGTCCTCGTTTGCTTGCTTGCACAACTGCCCTTTTTTCCACACGCGGAGAGGCAAGCCTATTCACATCCGGGGACCCAGTGCTTGTTTGCCTTTGTTGCGGACATAGTGTGGAATTAGCGCCCACACCCAGCTCCTGCCTGCTCGACCATTCCCCTCCTTTTGCACCTTCCTTGTGTGGGTTTACACGGGCTGACGGGGTTGCAGCCACACTAGACAAGCTGGGGTCAATTCTGTGGGAAGAAAAACAAACCGACAGGGGGAGGTGATGGCGTGCGTTCTTTGGTCTTTGGCCGTTTTTTTCTTTTCACTTTTATTTCTCCAACTCTTTGCTCTGATGCGCAGGCGGTGCCGGCAAGACGGCACCCAATTGCCGAGCAGCCAGCCAAAATACGCAAAGGAAGGAGGCAGTGAAATAATCGTCGTAAACTTATTTGAATAAAGGAATAAAAAAGTGGAAGTTGCGATGGAGAACATGAGCAGGTCGTTCTTTCCGAGTTTGTTCTTTCCCATTCCGATTCCCTGAGTCAAGAGTCTCCTGACGTCTCTCTTCCCTTTTCTATTTTCTGCCATCTCGTCCCTTCTCGTCTCTCCCCTCTTCACTTTTTTTCATTGTTTACTCTCTCACTTTCACACCCATCTCACTCTTCGTGAAGCCGAAAAATAAGCGAGCCGAGGGCAAAGAAAAGAAAAGAAAACAAAACTTGGGCCAACAACAAGAAACAGCCTAGCCCATCCAAAGAGGACCCCAGCGCGCGGACCATTGTCCGATGCGGTTGCATGCAACGAAAAGAAGAAAAGGATCGTCCCGAGCAAAGGAAATCACAGACCCTGCCAGGCCTGCCTCTGTCATAACTTTGCAGGGTGACCTTGTTGAGTGCGCCTTTCGAGTGTGCAGGTGGCCCCCACTGCGAGTGCACATCAACCTGAAGGTCCTCCTTTAAAGGCTCTTCCTCCCACTTCTTTTTTTTGTTTTTTGTCTCTCGCTTGACCTGTACCTTTCTTTTTGCCAAGCAAGTTGAGCCTCAAGTCCTTGACAAGATGGCACACGACGAAGAGAAAGCATCACTAGATGCTCAGGCCCCTGGCACATCAACAACAGTGCCAACGGCGACAACAACAACAACACCTGCTGCTGCTGCGACAGCCCCGTCCACAACAGCCCCAACAGTCTCGACACTGACCGACAAGTCTGCCGACAACAAGGAGACCAAGGCCGAGGACGCTGGCGCAAGCAATGCCACGACGGATGACGACGACGCTACCGACGATGACGACGAGCAAGACATTGCAGATGCCGGCCCGTACGAGGTCGTCGAGATCGAGCAGGTCGACGACGCCGGTCTGTCGGCCGCCGAAAAGGGCGTCGCCGGCATTGTCGACGCTGACGAGGCCCGCCTCGACCACAACGAGGTGGTGCACCACCAGGGCGGCTCCCGTATTTCTGCGACACTGTCGAGGATCGCCAGCAATGCCAGCTCGGCTGTCCGCCGGACGACCTCCCGCAAACCGAAACCGGCTGGCGGCGTGACGGCCGCGCCCGTCCCGCTCATGGACCTGGATAAAGGCATCGTCGGCTGGGACTCGCCCGACGACCCGGCCTACCCGCTCAACTTTGCGCCGCGCCGCAAGTGGCTCGTCCTCATCTTCTTGGCGTCCATGACGCTGATGACGCCCTTTGCGTCGTCGATCTTGGCGCCGGGCATCAACTATATGGACGCCGACTTTAACAACGACAACGTGACGGTTGGCTCGCTGGCCGTCAGCATCTATCTCTTGGGCTATGCCGTGGGCCCTTTAAGTGCGTCCATTCTTCGCTTTCCACCGTATTATTTTTTCTGCTAACCGTGGCTGTAGTGCTCGCGGGAATGTCCGAGCTGTACGGCCGGCACATTGTGCTCTCCCTCTCCAACACGTTCTTCTGTGCCTGGCAGATTGGCTGTGCACTGGCGCCATCGCTCGACAGCCTGATTGTGTTCCGTGTTTTGGCCGGTATTGGCGGCAGCGCGTGCATGAGTCTGGGCGGAGCCGTCATTGGCGATCTTGTAAGTGAAGCCGGCGTTGGAGAGAAATGAGGGAATGAGGAAACCTTGGTTGTTCGTGAGCTGACAGCATAGTTCCCTATCGAGGAGAGAGGCCTGGCCCTGTCCATCTGGACCCTTGGTCCCCTGTAAGCTGACCTCCCCCTACCCCGGGTGTATGAACATACTGACTTCTGCCGTGTTTTAGGGTCGGCCCGTCGATTGGTCCTATTGCCGGTGCCTGGCTTGCCCAGACGATTGGCTGGCGCTGGGATTTCTGGATCGTCCTGATCCCGGGCGTCATTAACACCATTGTCATTGCCGTCTTCAGCTCCGAAACTAGCCACCACGTCCTGATCCGCCGCAAAGTCAACCGCCTCGCCAAAGAACTCGGCCGCGACGACCTCCGCAGCTGCTACGAAAACCCGGACAAGCCGCGGCCGACAACGCGCCATGCCCTGCTGCAGGGCTTGATTCGGCCGCTCAAGATGCTCGCCCTGTCGCCCGTGCTGCTCGTCATCTCGCTGTACACGGCCTTTGCGTACGGCGTACTGTACCTGCTGTTCAACACGATCCCTATGGTCTTCCAGGAGGGCTACCACTGGAGCATCGGCATCACGGGTCTCGTGTATATCCCGCTGGGTCTCGGATACTGTGCAGGTCTGGTCGTGTTTGCGCTCATGTCGGACGGCACGGTGATTCGGCTCACAAAGAAGAACGGCGGCGTGTACGAGCCCGAGATGCGCTTGATCGACTGCATCTACTTTGCCTGTTGCCTGCCCATTACCTTTTTCTGGTACGGCTGGGCGGCGGATAAGAGAGTTCACGTAGGTTTTTGTCTCTTTATACTCATCTTTTTGCTACGCATGCTGACAGTTTAGTGGATCGTGCCGGTCTTGGGCTTGTTCCCGTATGGTTTCGCCGTCATTGGCGTCTGGCAGCCCTCGCAGGCCTACGTTATCGACGCCTATGGCCACTATGCGGCTAGCGCGACGGCAGCGTTCACCGTGTTCCGATCGGTTGTGGCCGCGTTCCTGCCGCTGGCGGGGCCAACCATGTATGCGACGCTGGGCGTGGGCTGGGGCAACAGCCTGCTGGGCTTTATCTGCATTGCCCTGATCCCGGCACCGCTGCTGATTTACCGCTTCGGCGGCAAGCTGCGGAAGCGCTTCCCGTTGGATTTGTAGGCGGTGATGATAGCGTGAGGGAGTGGTGATAAGACGAAGTGATAAGCATCTAGAAGTCTAGATAAGAGGGCAGAGGGCCCTTTATTTTCATTTATTGGCTATTTAGGTTCTTGGTTACTGGATCATTAGATACATGGTGTTGGATTGCTCATTTCGTTTTTCATACTTGGTTATTTGGATCTTCTTTCTCTTTCATAGCGAGCGGTGCATTGCAAGACGGGCACATCATCATACATTGGAAAAGCAAATAAACATTGGATAATTGAAACACTGGGAGCATTTGATTTTGAACAAATAAACAAAAACTTGGAAATTAACTGGATGCCGCTAGGTCTTTTGTACATGTCTATCGTGTATATACCTCCACCACCCTTCATCTATCTTCTTCTCAGACGACCCCTACAGCTTGCTCCCGCGCTGGGCAGGGACCTGCAGCGGGTCGTACACGTTCTGCGACAGCACGTCGTCCGGCACGCCGTTGGGGTGGCTCGTCAGCGAGCGCGTATCGACCAGCTCGGGGCCCAGATCGTCAATCGTGCGCGCGCCGACCAGGCGCATGTCCATCTCGAGCTCATCCTTGAGCAGCTGCATGGCGCGGTCGACGCCGGCGACGCCATAAGCGGACATGGCGTACAAAAACGGGCGGCCGATGCCGACGCCCTTGGCGCCGAGGCACAGGGCTTTCAAAATGTCGGTGGCGCGGCGCAGGCCGCCGTCAATATAGACCTCGATGCGGCGGTCGAGGCCGCGAGCCTTGAGGACGGGCATGGTCTCGGCCAAAACCTCGAGGGCGGAGCGGGCAAAGTCGAGCTGGCGGCCGCCGTGGTTGGAGAGGACGACGCCGTCCACCAGGCCCGTCTCGGCGGCGCGGACGACGTCCTCGACGCGCTGGACGCCCTTGAGGATGATGGGCAGTTTTGTGACGGACCGGAACCAGGGGAGGTCGTCCCAGCAGAGGCTGGGGTCGATAAAGGACGAAATGGCGCGGGCGGCGCCCTGGGACGTGTCGGAGGCCAGGCCCTCCTTCTTCTGGACGGACGAGCCGCCATCACCCAAAGCGGTGGCCTTGGCGCGCATGTCCTTTTCGCGGCGGCCGAGCTGGGGCGCGTCGACCGTGATAAAGAGCGCGCGGCAGCCGCGGGCCTCGGCGTGCTGGATGATCTTGCGGGTGATTTCGCGGTCCTTGTTGACGTACAGCTGGAGCCACTGGTACGGGTTGCCGGGGCCCTCGGCGGCGTCCATGATCTCGTCAAACGAGCACGAGGCGAGCGTCGGGATCATCTGCACGACCTGGTGCTTGGCGGCGGCTTTGGTCAAACAAGTCTCGCCGTCGGGGTGTCCGAGCTTGCCGAGGGCGGTGGCCGTTACATAGAACGGGGCGGCGACGCGGGCGCCAAACATGCGAGTACTCAAATCGACACGCTCCACGTCCACAAGAATTCTCGGGCGGAACCACACCCTCTGGAACGCGGCCCGGTTCTCGCGCACGGAAATCTCGTCGTCGGCAGCGCTCGAGTAGTACGCCCAGGCGCCGCGCTTCATGACACGGCGGGCCACCGCCTCAAAGTCCAGCAGGTTGTAGCACGAGTCGACCGGCGGCATGTTGCGGCGCGCCTCGGCCACGGCCTTGTCTTCCGCGGCCTCGGCCTCCTCCTCGGGCGTGCGCTTGCGGTTCTTGTCGGCGGCCTCGACGGCGGCCATGTCGGCAACGGGGCCCAGGTGCTTGGACTTGTCGAGGTACTTGTCCAGGGTGTCGGGCGGGTGCACGGGGTCAAAGGCGGCGGTGGCGTCGCGGCCTGCATACTTTAGGATGATCTTGGTGCCGCCGGGGTGCTCTGGCAGAAACTCGGTGACATCGTAGACGTTGCCGCGGACAATGACCCAGCACGAGTCGGAGCTGGCGTGCTTGCCGATTTCTTCTGCGGAGAGGCCGCCCATTGTGTGAGATGTGAGTGAAGAGAAAGCGAGCGAAGCGAGGAAAGAAAGAAAGGCGAGTGAAGCGAAGAACGAAAGAAACGAGTTCCGGACAGAAGTCGGCGAGTTGCGAATGCCGCAATTGGTGACGTCGACGAAGTTGAGATGAGATGTTGTACAGGACGGGGAGAACAGAAATAAAAAATAATGAAGAGAAGGACTAGAAAACGAAGGTCCAAAGAAAGAAGAATGGGAATGTCAATCCATAAAAAACAATCGGGAAAAGGCCGCCTCCAATCGTCACCTCTTTATTTGGGATCTGTGGGGAGACTGGTGGTGTCTTTCTTTTGCGCTGGTCCGACGGCCATAACGAGGATTTTACTGTCAAGCACCAGCAGAGCCTGCCTCGCCTGCCCTCACCTGCTCCTCAGTCGCCCCGGCTAGTTTTTTTGCGGGGAATGGATACTTACCCCAAAAACAACTGGGGCCAACCTGGGCCTGGAGGCGGTCGATTGGGCCTCGCCTCGCATGCCCTCGCCTGTAAATTCCACGCTTTGGACCAGCCAGACCGCTGCCATTGATAAAAAGACGCTCCGCTGGGTCGCTGTGATAGACGCTAAACCCGAAATGGAAACATTGCCTTATTCGTGCAAGAGCGACACTGACACCCACTGACAGAACAGTGAAAAGCCGTGCGCTACTGTCACTAACTGCCCTGTCGTCGACCTGTCACCGCCTACAAACACTGTGCTCGTGCTGTATTGCCCCGTAAATACAGCATGCATGCCACAAATTACGATGTCAGCGCGCGGTAAACCGCCGAGCCCTCCAGCCAAAGCTCGGACAATACGCCGGGAAATGATATTCCAGAACTGACCCCAGTCTTTTCCTGGGAGAACACGAAAGGCCTAAAAGAACCCCAGATTTGTGGCTAGCATGATATAATTCAAAAAGACGTGCTCAATTTTAGAAAGGCTGTTTTACTGTACTGAGTAAAAGTTACAAGGATTTTGGGAAGGCTGAGAAACGAATACCTGATTAGGAAATATGGACAAAAGAAGAGATAGTAAGGGGTGAAATTTACTCGTTGAAGTGTGAGAAAGATAGGCAAGAATTCGAGGCTACGCAAAAAAGGAGGCAAATGATAGCACACCGCAAGACACCGAAACTGAGAAACCGAGGGAATAAAAGGCAAGAAGGAAGACAAGAAAAGAGACAATAAACGAAACTGCTTGAATTAACGGGGTATAAAATATATATAGCATAAATAAGGCGTATGTGAGTATCCAAAAGGAGGAAAAAAAAAAAAAAAAAAAAAAAGAAAACAAAAGAGATCTATGGTGACATAAGAACGAGGCCGTGGATGCACACAAAATATCCAACATATTCCCCTAACAAAACAGTGACAACGAAAACACCGAGACAGACACCGAGACCGTGCCGATTCGAGCTCACCGACTCACCGACTCACCGACTCGACGACGTCGAATGGCTCGCAATGCTGACCGGCCGCTTGATCGACTGCGCGCTGTTGTTGCTGTGGTTGTTGTGGCTGCGTAGGCGCGACAGGAAACCGCCGCCGCCACCACTTCCACTCGCTCTCTCCTGACTGACAACACTCGCTGCGTCACTCCCGCTTCCTGCCGCACCTTCTTTGAGTGAATTCGGCTCAATGTGCGACTGCGGGAAGTAGCCCCATTTGCCCTTGCTGTTCGTGCCCGCCCAGCACCAGTGCTCCGGGTGCGACCAGATAATGTTTGTGACCGTCTCGTTGCGGTCCAGCTTCAGCCACTCCGAGTTGCGGTACGCGCTCGCCCCGCCCCACTTCCAGCGCGCCGTCGCCCGCAGCGCACTCGTGCCTTGCGTCCGGATCTCGTTGCGCGGTGGCGGGTCGAGGCGGACGTGCTCGACGGGGAAGGGCCCCCGCACATTGTCGAACCACCCGACCGCCCAGTCGCCCTTGTACTTGGCCGGGAACTCGATGCCGACAATCTTGGAGCCCACAGGGAACTGGATCGGCATGGCGCCGTCAAACGGCTTGCGGAGCGCGCCGTGCGCTTTGCGGAACGTCTCAATGGCCACGGCCGTCGGCAGCTGCTGCAGTTCGCGGCGGATGCCGTCTAGCTCGGACGTTCCCGGGGGCAGCGTAAAGTGGAGGTCGTAATCGTTGCGGTAGGGTTCGGGCCGCTCCGGGCCGTCGATAACCGTGACGCCCTGCACCTCGGGCAATGGCCGCGGGTGCCGCGACAGATGCGAAAAGAGCTGACCCTGCGTAAAGAACACCGTGGCGTCGCTCTCCTCGAGCGTGTGGCCCTCCTGTAGACAAAAGATGCATGCGTACAGCGGGTCATCGACCTGCTTGGCTGGCAAATGGCACTTGGACAGAAATCGTAGCCGGAAGCCGATGCCGTGCATGCGGTAGTTGGCGCTGGGCAGGTTCTGGCGGTCCTTGTCGACCTCGGACCACTGCAGCTCGTAGAGACAGTGCGTGCACTTGGCAGCGTATGCACCGGCGCCGCTGTAGGACTGTAGGCTGTTAGTAAGGGGTCACAAACGAAAGCAAATAAAAGATACACAGGTTGGACTCACCAGCTTCTTAATCTGCCGCACGCCGGCGTTGCCGCGCTGCACCTCCTTGGCACCCTCACAGAAGCCCTTGAGCAGGTGATACGAGCTTCCGGGTCCAATGTTGCAGTCCGCCGGCCGGATCCGTGTAAGACGCTCGTCCTTGGCTGCTGCAGCTTCTTGCTGGTCGGGGCTGTCGACAGGGATCAAGCCTGGGTCGATGGGCACCTGGGGCCGGATGATCTCGAGTCCGGGCTGTTCATCGGGGTGCATCTGTGGTACGGCTACTGGGATTGGTGGCCGCAGCATGGGCTGGATCTGTTGTGGCTGCGGCAGAGGTGGTGGCTGCTGCTGCTGTTGTGGTTGAGATTGCTGAGGCTGCGGCTGTTGATGCTGTTGCTGAGGGCTGGGCACAGAGGCGAACGAGGCCGCCAGCTGAGGCTGCGCACCGCCAGTTGGCGAGTTCGGGCTCACGGCCACGGGCAGAGCAGCTGGACCGGCGACAGGGCTGATCGGGTCCAAGGACGAGTCGCGCATCTGGTTGCTGAGGCCGTTGAGGTACGAGTCGAAGCTGAACACGGATCCGTTGGTCGAGCTGGCCGTCGAGGCTGTCGTGTTGCTGATTTGCGACTGGCGCGGCGAGACGAAGCCTGCTGGGGCGGATGTCGGGCCGGGCACTGACTGTCTTCCTTGTTGTTGCTGCTGTTGTTGTTGAGAAAAGACATAATTATGTCCTGATGACGAGCCGTATGATGACGAGGAGAACGACGCAGTTCCAGGCGGCGCTGCAAGCTGATCTGACCGCATCGGCATCGTACGTGGTGACGGGTCAGCCGAGCCCGAGCCTCGCGCCACATTTTGTTGCCACGCATCCACGCCCTCGTCGAGACGCAGAGGGAACGAAGATGTTGGTGGAGGCGGTGGCGGGATCACAAACTCAGACGAAAGGGCGTTGGCGGGCGGTGTTGCTGTCGTTGGTGAAGGCAGAGTTGGTGAGTCGGGCCGTGTCGAGATGCGCCGCCGCCGCTCGGGGATGACAATGTCGTCCTGGCCGTTTTCGTCGAGCTTGGTCCGCAGTTGCTCCTCTTCGATTGTGCCGATTGTGCGTTCGCCGACGTTCCACGGGTTACTTTCTGGCATGGCTGGCGCCGGTGCTGCTGGCGGTGGCGGCGGTGGCGGCTCGGGGATCGAGGGGAGCATGGTCGGCGTGGCAATCGAATGTCGTGACATGGGTGATGCTGTGCTGGTGTTTTGGTTTTGTGACTGGCCATTGTTCCACCCCAGATCCGGGCCGCTCTGTATGCCCATGACAGGTGCCTCATCACGCTGCTGTTGCTGTGCTTGCTGCTGTGCAAAAGACCCTGCGTCACCGGGCGCGTGCACAACCGTATCGTACCGTTGCACGCTGGGAACGCTTGTGCCCAGCCCATAGTCCAACACCTCATCCGGGTGTGGGCTCCGTGCGCCGGCCACGCTGCTCGAGTAGCTCGTCGAACTCCGGCCGCCCAGACTGTTGACACGCGAGATGCCTGTATTCGTAAAAAAGGGAGAGGATTGGGGAATTTGGGGTGTTGTTTGTGGGGGCGTGGCCGACGCCGGCGCCTCGAGCTTCATGCGCCGCAGGATCGGGGTGATGCGCAGCGTCGTCTGCTGGGCCGTCTTGCCGAGCTCCTTGAACTTGTCGGCGTCAAAGCTGTCGGGCTCGGTGTAGTCGTCAAACACGTAGACGAGGTTGTTGAGCGCGTCGATATGTTCAGCGATGCCGTCTGCACGTGCGGTTAGTAAACAAACAATGCTGTCGAGAGTGGGGTGGCGGCTTACCATGATCTTTGAGAGCGGTGACAAAGTTCTCGCCGTACAAGGAGAGATGCCGCTTTGCAATCGGCTCAATGGCCTTGCGGGCCCGCTCGCCCTCCTTGAGGAGCGCCTGCGCGGCCTTGACCATTTCTGCATTGTCGACATCCTGGGCGGCGTCCAGGGCGGCCTGGGCCTTTTCGACAATCTCGGCAAAGGGGCCGAGCAGGAGAAAGTCAATCTCCTCGTCCATGGTGGCGGTGGTGACGAAAAGAGGAGTGAGAGACGGAGAAGGAGGTGAAGACGGTGAGGAGATAAGAGACGGGATGAGAGGGGATGGAGAAGAATGACAGTTCACTCAAGTAAATATTGTCTGTCAACGGGGATAGGGCAGAGAGAGGGGCGCTCGGGAGATTAGTCGACAAACTGGCAACAGTTTCCACAAGTTAAAGTTTGCGCTTGCGCTTGCGTCTTTTTGCTGTCCCTTTTTTTTTTTGGAGATCCTGGATTGGGATCCTGCTGATTGTCGGGGAGTGTCGTGTGCCCTCCTTCCTTCTGTCCTCTTTCGAGGTACCTCTGGCTTGTGCGTTGTCGGCCGCGACTGCTATCCAGCGTTGCAAGCGAGCCGCGCCCCTGGGGAGGAAGCTGCGTTGGGGTCTTTTTGGTCGTTCGAGGTTGCGTCGGTACCTGTTACCTTATGCTGACGTCGTTCAGAAGGAAAGCAGAAGGGGTCAAAAAAGAGAAGGCAGGTGCGGCCGAGGTCTCTGTCCTCGTCACGGTACTGGTGCCAGTTATCTGGGGGTGCACCTTCCATGCGCCTTCTAGAAGAGCGGGAAATGGAGCAGATGGAGTTAAATGGAGCAAGTGCAGCAAGAAATCAGAGACAAGGAAGGTGCCGGGTGGGTAAGATTGGGTAAGTTTCTCGTTGGGTCGTAGGGTTGGGTCGGTCAAAGATCGTTGGCGAGGAAAGAAAGAGGAAAAGTCGCCTGGCCGAAACAGGCAGGCGCGAGCCAGATATGTTTTTTTGTTTTTAATAACCTTGTGAAAGAGCTGAAAAAAAAAAAAAAAGACTCGAACTTCGCTTTGTTGTGACAGTATTGCGTCTTGCGTGTGCACCGAGCGTTGCGCTAGGCGGACGGGAGATCAGCCCAACAAGAGGAGGGGGAGAGTGAGTGAAGGAAAAGAAAAGGGGCAGAGGTGTGAAAAATGCAAGGCGATTGCGCGTGAAAGTTGTGAACTGAAAAGGAAAGAGCAAATGTCGTAGCAGGAAGGAGCACAATCAAGAGCGGCAGGGGCGTCCGATAGGAGAATAAGGAAAGAGGAAGAAGTCGAGAGGTGATGGAGAGATGGAGACAAGAAAGAAAATGGAAAGAGGACGTAGGCAAGTACTCCGTACTTTACACGCTTGATACTATACTCGAGGCAGGAACGACAGGGCAGGGGGTTGATGAGGAAAGAGGAGGGGTGGGTTCAGAAGGAATGATGCAGAGTTGTCCTTGTCCAAAACGAAAAGGAAGGCACGACTTTCAAGGAGAGAGAAAGACAGAAAAAAGGAAAGAGGTCTCAGGAGGTGAAGAAAAGAAGAAAGAGAAGGAAAGAACGAAGGGAACATGCACGAGGAAATAGTCTGCCTGCCTGCCTCTTCTCTCTCCGTCTTCTTGTCTCTTTTTTCTTGGCTACGTTTATGCCCAGCTTCTTCAGCTTTTACGCTTTACTCTTGACAGACTATGACTGACACCGATATTGCGATTCGCGCAGACTCCCCAACTTTATTCAGTGTCGGCGTGTCCCGTCAACACTCAATGGTAAGTAAATACGCAATGGTAGCCTGGTCGGTGAGTTCGTTTTGGACACCAGAAACAGTGCCCAGTTGCGGCTCAAAACAGGCCTCAAAAAGACAGGGAGAAGGGACAAGACAAAAGGAAAACGAACGGGAAGAACACGAGCTCTCAAGAGCACAACAAGAGGGTATGCGAGGCATGCCAGTAGTTCGATTCGATCCAGCTCCAACTCCTTGTCTCCAAAGGGGAAAGGTGGCTGGCATGCGCCTCGTTTCCGCACTCGTCTTGCGTCTTGCGTCTGCGCCTGTCTGTCTCCTGTCTTGCCCTTACTCCTGAGCTCCTGTCCCTGTCCCGTTCGTTCGTCTTGCCTCCGCAGTCAACAGCTCACAGCCCTGCCCCATGTCCACCCCCCTCTACGATGCATTTTATGGAGCACGCAAAGATACTAACAAGACATTGGCGTCAAGAGGCGTTCCACAACGAACTGGGCAAACTCGCTTGTTATCAGGAAGCCCCTCTTTTACTTGCACTGAAATGCTCCGCTTAAAGCTTCTAGTTAAGATGCGTATCTACAACTAGAAGCAAACCGTCAACCCTGATGTTGCCCACCAAAAATCCTTTGAGCGGCGAGTGCGGCCGGGAACAAGCACTGTTCAGAGGGCAAGTTGGACAAGAGGCGCAGAACTCTGAGAAATCGCAGCGAAAGAGGTGAAGGATTCCTATCGCCCTGGGTTGTCGCTGCAGGCTGCGAAGCACGGGCAAAAGTGGAGAGGCGTAGGCCTGGGAGGGAAGTCGACAACTTGACAGAAGACAGAAGCACACAGGAAGTCGACATACAGGGTCCTCAGAACGAAAACGGCAAGGCGTCCCCTGGTCAGGCGTTTTGTGGCGAAAGGAGGAGGCACCAGAACGAAGGACGATGCAAGCCTGCAAACCTGCAGGCCAAGCAGCCCGCGCCAGAAGCTACGGAAAAGATGAGCGAGATGTGCAAGGTGGAAAAATATGCCAGACGCCAGAAAGCCAAAAGCGCCAGAATCGACAGCAAGCGAATGCCTCTGAGAGAAAAATGACAGATTCAAACTTCAGACGAGGGCTTCAAAGCAAGAGTCAAAATCCAAACTCTGGCCAGGGTAGGCAGAAACGAGAAACGAAGACGAAGTGACGGAAGCCGGCGCACCTGCAGCGTTGTACCAAATATCAGGTCCTCATGTGCGAGGCTGTGCCTCGAGGGAAGAAGAATGCCAAGTCAAGTGCAGGCAATAAGAAAGGCAGCAAGACGGAAGACGGCAGATACAAGCTTGACTCGACATTATTGCACATTCTCGCCATTGAGTCGGTGCCGGTCACGGAGTGCACAATTCAGGGCGAGAAACAATAAAAGCAAAGTTGCTGCTCAGCCTCCTTTTCCAGATGTTGACTTTTCTTTTTGGCGGGATGTTGGGTCTTTACAAGCCTTGGCCTGGGGGGAGCTTGTTCTGGCTTGTCTTGCTTGTCCCGCTTGTTCGACGGCTAGCTTACAGCGGCGACTGGACACGCCCGCGCGGCCGCATCGCCCATTGGCTCCCAGCGGCAGGCAATTCGAAAGCGCAAACAGCATGAGCAGACGGTCGCAACTTGGCGCCCGCACTCGCCCACTCTTTTTTGCTTTTGTCTCTCTCGTCTCCCACTAACTGACAGTGGGCACTTCCCAAGGCTGAAAAGAGAGTGCACGTTTTCTGTGTCAAGACGTTCAGTACAGACCGCCACGACGGCAGGCCATCTGACCTTGACCAGGCTGTGTCCTTTTCCTGCCGGGACTTTTACTGCGACGATCCGGGAACTTGTGGTGCTGTCAGACGGCAAGTCAGACGGCAAGGGATGAAGGATGGAAGAAGAGGGGACCTTTTACTTTTCCACTCTCCCACCCTTCGGTCGCAGATTTAGGACGAGTGACGTATCTCTGTCGACACGAGGACGACGGACTGGACAAAGGCAAGAGAAGCTGCCCAGAGAAAAGTAAGGGCAATATTGGTCTCAGGTTCCTTACAGCGAGACGCATGGCACACTATGTGAACAGATAGGGCCAAAAGACAAAAAAAAACGCCTTGTCGACTGTGCCGAAGTCTTGGGACACATGCAAGCTATTGGTGGCCGAAATATCCTTTCCAGACGGATATGACTGGGCCATGCAGGCAGTCCACGACCAAACAGACAGGAAAGCTATCACACGAGCTGTGAGCTGTCGACTGTCAGAGCTATCCTGGCCCCTGCTTTCTTGTATGTCAAAAACCGACGACATATCGAGTTACCGATCGCTTACATCCATTTAACCCCATACCTACCGTTCATCAGAGCTACCCCTTGCAAATGCATGCATCGGGTTAAGAGCCGACCACTCGGCTGTGATCCCTGGGAGCACATGTGCGGACGGAGCAACGGCACACGACAAAAGAAGAAAACATAGATCAAATAAAGATGCATGGCATTTGATAATGTCTAACAGAACAGGTACAAGTACATGCTTGCAAAAAGTGCAGTCCCCGAGCCTCGTTTCCACTTGTATCCAAAAGAGGCCATTAACCAGACCCGACCAAGACCAAAACGAAATATCCAAAAGATCCAAAGAAACCCTCGTGCCCAGAAGAAATAAAAGAAAAAGGAAAATAAGAAAATAAGAAAAGAGCACCCGCCAACCCCATCTACGTCATCTTGAGCTCACTCCGAATACAGCTCTTCAAAGCTCCCCAGCTCACCCGCTCGCCCGCACTCAAAGACGCACCTGCACCCGAACACACCCAGGCACGTCTGCCCTTCTCCCTCACCGACTGCAGCGCCAGACCGAGCAGCCCAGGCACGATGTTGACAAACGCCTTGACAAAGGGAAGGAGGACCTTCTACAGCTCCTTGACCACTTTGGGGGCGTGAGCCGGTGCAGCCGCCGACGCCGTCGCCTTCTCGCTGTTGTTGCGGGAATGACCTTGCCCGTTGTTGCTGTTGTTGCTGTTCGCCTCGGCAAACTCGGCAATCAGGGTGCGGCCGACCTGGACCGACTCGGCGGGCCCGCGCTGGCGCAGCCAAAACACGTTCTCGGGGGTGTCCTGGCCGCGCGCAGAGATCTCGCGGGCCTCGGCCTCGACGGAGGCGCGGGTCAGTTTTTCGCTGGCGGCGTCGGCAAAGGCGGTGTTGTCGGCGGCGACGCCCGGACTGCCACCGGGACTGAGGGCCTTTTCGGCTTCGGCCTCGCCGAGCGACTCGGCCAGGACGAGCTTGCGGAGGGCAAAGCGCTCGGCGCGCTCCTTTTGCAAGCCGGGGCTCTCGAGCTTGTCCACCACGTAATGGACGACGCCGCGGAGGGTGTGGTAGACTTGTTCCGAGAAGATGATGCTGAGGAGCAGGGCCCAGGCCTTGGTGTCCCAGGGCGAGTAGTCGGGCCCAAAGGTGGTGCTGTTGAAGAGGTAGACAATGGCGGCACTCGTGATGCTGCCGAGCCACGACAGGAAGCCGAGCGAGGTCAGCCAGGGCCCGATGGAGTCGCCCCTCCAGGGGATGGGCCGCTGGCTGCTGACGGCGATTTTCATGGCGTCGGAGCGGGCCTCGATCCAGTTGTTGACGAGGAAGGAGCAGGCGGTCAGGGGCCAGATGACGGAGAACAGGGACAGGTAGCCGAACTGGACAATCATTTCGCGGTAGTCAATGGTGACGTCGTACACGTCCAAAGTGGCCTCGTTGCGGACGCGCTCAAGGAATGCAGCCTCTTCGGGAATGTCCTTGGGGACGTGGTCCTGGCCGCGTTTGGAAAAGTCCTCGGAGACATCCTTGACGGCCCGGAAGACGCGGCGCTTGATGTAGGGCACGAGGAACTCGGTCAAAAAGTTGACAATCTGGGCGGTGACCGTCAAGGAAATGACCTGCTGGGTGAGGCGGTGCGGGTTGACCTGGAAGGCGGCCTTGCGGGCGGCGTGGTCGGTCTTGTGGCCGCCGGTGAGGCGCTGTGTCGTGATTTGGAAAATGTCAAAGTAGGGGATCAGGACCTTGCCAAAGGGCACGTAGACAAACGCCGTCAGGAACACGGGTAGGTACGCGGTGATAAAGTTGATGACAAAAATCTTTTGCACGAACGCGGCCTGGTGGTCGTCCTGGGTCTCGTAGTTTTCGAGGTTGGTGAGCTGCTCGGCAAAGTTGGTCAGGACGCCCGTGAGCAGCGGGATGAAGACGGTCAGCAGGATGGTGGGCAAGAAAGTAAGATACTGCTTGAAGGGGCCGCCGTAAATCTCCGTCATGAAGATCTCGATGGAAAAACACAGGATAATCAGGCTGCCCAGGACGGCCACACACGCTAGCGCAAAGGGCACCTGCAGCAGCTGGTACGACAGCCGGCGGAAGGGCGAGTAGATCTTGACGGTCTCGCCCGTCACGGGGTCCTTGCCCTCGCGCTCGAAGCGGAACTGCGCGCGCGGCATCTGGATCTGCGAGACGCCGTGGACGCCCCACTGCACAGCGAGATCGACCTCGCGCTTCTTCCAGTACTCGAAGAAGACAATGGACCACAGACAGTTGACCGTGGCGTAGATCCACGAGAACTGGCCAATGGCAAGCCACGCGAAGAAGCCGAACACGGCCGGGAACAACAAAAAGGCAAAGTAGCTCTGCATAAAGGCAAAGTAAAAGGCGACACGCTCGCCAAACTTGTCGCGGATGGCGTCGAGATCGGACGCGTCCAGGGTGTACTGGGTGCTCCATTTGCGCAGCCAGGCGCGGTTGAAGGCGTGGTCGTGCAGCGGGAAGATGGAGGCGACAAACTTGTTCTGGGTGCCGCCGCTCGACGCGGCCGACTGGCGGTGACCGGGGCCGCCCTTGGCGGGCGAGTCGGACTCGCTCGCCGTGCCCTTGGGCGTGATGCCGGCGCCGCCTTCGGAGCGGGGTTTTGTGATCAGCAAATAGGCCAGCCGCAGGCGTTCCGCCTCTGACACCGGCTCGTCGGCAAAGTACGAGTCAAAGTCGACCTCGACGCCGCCCTGGTTCTTGCGGCTGGGCGGTGCCGTCGTGCGGATGCCATACAAGTAGTCCTGCAGGCGGCTGCGGTAGATCTGGGCCCGCAGCAGCTTCTCAGATGCAATCTTGCAGAACACCAGCAGCGATTCGCGGTCGCCGCCCGGGCGGACCTCGGTGGCAAAGCCGGCCTTGGCCAGGGCCTGGATGAGCTGGACAAAGGCGGCCTCGGCCTCGTCGCGCTCCTTGGCCGGGATCAAGAAGTGGACGACATATTCGACCCTGGAAGGAAGTTAGATGATAACGATATTTGCTTCACTCGAGAGAGCACCCACTGAAAGTTGTTGTTGAGCTCTGGCTTGTCGGCGGAGCCATGGCCGTAGATGTCGGAGATGCTGGCCATGGGGGTGGTTGAAGGAGCTGCAGGCTGAGATCGGAACCGATACGAAGCTCTAGAAGTTGACGGGAGCTCCGAGAGCTTGTGCGGGGCGATTGGAGCTGTGAGGTCGTAGAGGTCCTCAAGATTGACGAAGAGAGGTGAAGAGGTCTTGAGAGCAGGAGAAACCAGGAACAACACGAGAAGAGCACGAGATCGTGACTGTGACCGTGGCCGATTCGAGGGGTCGGTTCTAGGGAAGACAAAGGAAGCTGTAGGAAGGCGGCACGGGGAGATCTAGGGCGGGAGAAGAGCTCTACGGTAGGAAAACGAGATTGCCGCTGCCGCGATTGTCGCGATCAGGATGGTGAGAAGAAGACAGGATGTAAGAAAAGGGGACAAAAAAAAGGAGGAGAAAAAAGAGTCCTCGGAGAAGAGCCGCAGAGGAAAGAACGATATGCAGCCAAGTGTAGGAAGGTGTTTGGCGTTTGGAAGGAAGGTGGTGGGCCTTGGCGCCAAAAAGGCAGGACGTCACCGAAGCTGCCCTGCCCTGCTGCCCTGTTGAGCTGATCTGCTGCTCCTACGTAAGACACGCTGTGGTGACCCCTCCTGTCCGCCAAACCCGCCAATCAGCCCTTTCAATGGCGCGGCCAACACCGCCAACTCCCAGCTCCAAGTCGTTCTTTGTGCCGCTAATGTCGTAAAAGTCGATGGGCGGGTCCTGGCTCGATCCTTTTCTTTTGTCTTTTTTTCTTTTTTCAGCTTCAAACGTCAGGGATGCGTATTCGTTTTGTTGGTACTTATTCTTGTCATTTTAGCGAAGCTGGGAAGACAGCACTAAAGGATAGTAAGAGATAACAATGAAAGAATGCAGATTAGAAGAGCACAGTCAGATACGGCCATAAGCTCTTTACTGACGTCCATGTTCAACCACGTTCACATGAGATCACTCGACCACTCGATCTCTTTTACTTCTGCGCTGCCTTGTGCTCTTGGCCCGTGCGCCTTTCAAGGCGGGAAAAAAGCTTGGCATTTTGTGTGTCGTCAGTGGCTCCCTGGTTCGCCTGGTTCTGGTTTAAGCTGGCCTGGTTTTGGATGTTAGGGCGCTCACACGCTGAATCTTCAGTGGGTGCCAGTGATGCAACAGCGGAAGACGGAACAGCGCCCAGTGGACGATCCGGCCGCATTGGCGGGGTTTGCACCTTCCTTTTTGTCTGCTCGAGCCAACACCATGTCACGGCCAAAACGGAGCCATGCAGAGATGGAAGTAAAGATGGAAGTATGGAAAGAGCTTCGGAATAACACATAACGTGAAGGAACACTGGCCAATTGAATGAATTGAAAAGCCACACTCAGCGACTCGACCCTGTTGGCCCACTAGTCGAGTCCCATGCACCCAAGCCGACTCCAAGCCAACTCCCGAGCGCTTGTACCCCACTATCCTCTAGCTTTAAAGGCATGACGTCCTGTCGTTCCTGAGAGTGTCCTGGACGGTGACAGCTGTCAACCAACGACACTGAAGTCAACAACACCAACACAACTACATAACAACAGAGCACGACAACACACATGTCCCTGCTGCACCAGCTCGGTCTGCGGCAGAACCGGCCGTGGGAGCCGCCGACGCTGCTGGACCGGGTGCTGGAGTCGCCGATCCGGACGGTGGCCTACTACCTGTACAAATGGATCGTCGGCGTTCGGGGATGGGCGACCCGGCGGCACTACCTCAACTGCCTCGAAGAAAACAAAAAGCCTAGGGTGCGCGTCGTGTGCATCTCGGACACGCACGACCAGATCGTGGAGGATGTGCCCGACGGCGATTTACTGATCCACGCCGGCGACCTGACAAACGAGGGAAGCCCAGCCGATCTCCAGAAACAGGTGGACTGGCTGGCTTCGCTCCCCCACCCGCACAAGGTCGTCGTCTGCGGCAACCACGACAGCTGGTTCGACCCGGCGGCGCGGGTGGCCAAGGGCATGGCGGTTGATGAAGAAGGCCCCACGTTTGCCGACAACATGTACTATCTGCAGAGGGAAGAGAAGACAATCACTTTCGACAACGGGCGCTCCTTGAAGATCTTTGGGGCCGCCGACATTCCTCGCTGCGGACCCGACTCGTTCAGCTACCAGTACGACCGCAGTGCGCCGACGTGGAAGGGTGTCGTGCCGTCAGACGTCGACGTTCTCGTGACGCATCCTCCTCCGGTAAGTTCCTGACCCTCCTACCATCTTGCTGCTACGCATACTGATGACGACAGCGCCACCACCTCGACCTCGGCCTCGGCTGCTCCGGCCTCCTCGCCGAAGTCTGGCGCGTCCGCCCGCTGCTGCACGTCTTTGGCCACGTCCACTGGGGCGCCGGCCGCCGCGTTGTCTTTTGGGACGAGACGCAGCGGGCGTACGAAGTCTTGTCGGAGAGTGGCAAGGAGTTGGGACAAACATTTACAGAAGAGAGTCTTGGCAACCGCCTCAGCTACCTCGGTCGGCTGGTGGCCGCCGCCACAATGGCCACCCTCCTCCTCCCCGTCTGGCTGTTTGCGCCCGACATTCTGGCGGCCGAGGGCCGGGGGACGAGCTCGGTGCTGGTGAATGCAGGGCAAATGTACGGGAACACGGGGCGCATGGGGAACAGCGTGCAGGTGGTGGACCTGTGACGGCGAGCGAGCGAAGCGAGTGAGTCTACGAGCGCAGCGAGGACGCGAGGACCAAAGCGAGCAAAGCGAGGACAGAAAGAAAAGAATTCTATAGTACACTATGGCTGTGGACAAAGGAAAAGGAAATAAACAAATGATACCCAACGCCAGATGATGCGATGCAGATGATATGTACAACCCACGTGTTCAAAAAAAATTATTATCGTCACCCCCGCCTACACCATCAACCGCCTCAACCCTTCGGTCCCGCCCAGGACGCGCCGCCCCGTGACGGCACACCGCCCCTCGCCGCTCTCCCAGCGGCCCTGCTTGTCGGCCATGAACGCCTCCTGCTTGTCGTGCTGGCCCGAGACCCACTTGTGAATACAAATATAACAGTAGACGGCGCCGGTCTGGCAGGCGGTCGGGGTGGTCATGTTGTCGCCGCAAATGGGGCAGAGGGCTGAGTCGGCGGGGGCGGGCACCGTATAAATCGGCAGGAGGGACGGCTTGGCGATGGGGGCCGTGCGGGCGAGCTCTTCTTCTTCGGTGGGTGCGTCGGCGTCGTTATCGCCGTCGGCAGGCGTCACCGAGGTCGTTGGCTCCTCTGGCTTGCGTGTCTTGAGAATGCCCTTGCGGCCGATGCTGCCCGTGTTGGAGGCGGAGGAGGACACCTGTGTGGTGGCCGCCGGCTTGGAGGCTGGAAGACCGGCCGACAGGGGCGGCGGCAGATCCAGGTTGGCGGCCGCCTTGAGCGACAGCTGCTTGGCAAAGTCCGAAGCGTGCCACCACTCCAAAAACTTGAGCGCGAAAATGCTCGCCGGCAGGACCATGGACAGCCCGCCGAGCACGCGGCCACTGACCGACCGCGGCGCGTCTGCCTGCTGCTCCGCCGCGTCGTCAATCGCCCGGTAGTCGGCGCCGGTCATGCGGCGGACGCGCGTGCTGACGAGCCACAGCAGCGGCGTCGCATAGCGAGAGCCGTCAAAGAGGTAGGCCAGGTTGAAGGCGAGCACGGCGAACCCGTAGGCGGCGTGCACGCTGGGGTAAACATGGCGCAAAAACCAGCGGGCAAGGTGCTTGATGCGGTCTTTGAGCGTCGGGTTCGGTGGGAGTCTCTGGTAGGCCGCGCCGAGCCGCGCCCGCGGCGCATCCAGCTCGTACGCCTCGTCGAGCTTGCGCTTGAGGTAGGGGATGCCGACGATGACGCCCAAGTTCTTCCAGAGGTCGGAGGAGCGGCTGAGCTGCAGGAACGTGCGCACCGCGCCGGGGGTGCCAGAAGAGGCGCGGGGAACTTCCCGGCCGTGCGCGCCGCCTTCGAGGACACGCTCCCTCTTTAGTCCGTAAAAGTGCTCTGTAAACGTCCCCCCCATCGTCTTGAGGTAGTAATGCTCCACGACCACCATGGCCAGCGCGTACAGCTCGTCAAACGAGTTGAGCGCTCTGAGGAGATAGCGCGGGTACCGCTGCGTCGCAATCGTCAGCAGGTATCTGAGTGTCGGCGGCAGCAGGCCGTGCAGCTGCTGCTCCGACAGGAGCTCAAACAGCGACGGCTTCTGCTCGTCGACCATGGCGTCCATGGTGGCGGCTGGGGTAGGGTGCGTAGCAATAAGATGGTATGTAGAGTTTCGTCGTAGTCGTCGGTGTGGGAGGTAGTCGTGTGTCGCGCGATGTCGATGCCGACGTGTGCTCGTTGATGTTGTCGGTGTCAGATGCTTCGCGATGTTTGCGATGCGTGCAAACGAAATGCAACTGAAGATGGGACCCGCTAAGGTAAGCGCGACGCCAGCAATCACGGGGAATTGCCGAGGCAAAAACCACCAAAATGACAAAAGCTGGGGTGACTGTGCTGAACGTGCGCTAACGGTTGCAATTACAGTGGAGTCAATTTGCACTGTATTAGTATACTAATCTACAATATCTAACACTGTAGTGCACTGTACAATATCATTGCCATTTTGTTCTTATTCTGTTCGCGGTTGTATGTGAGGGTTTCCTCTTTTCATAATTGGCTTTATTTATTACTTGGATCGGTTCTATTGTTTTTCTTTAAAGATATTACGTTTTTTAAAATATTTATTTTAGACTTCTATAGTTTATTTTCACTACATTGATTTATTTCAGTCTCAACTCTCATAAATTCGTTAAATTTCACAAACTCTCAAAACGTCTCATTACGACATTCATTATATTTTCAAGTTTACAAATATTATAAACCTCCAAGTAAAATCAAATCAATTTCTTATTTATCTAAATAAAATAATACACGACAATTTCACAAAAACCAACATCCACCTTCCTACGCGTCTTCAGTTAAACTGACCACCCGGCCGTCGCGTTTACCGGCTTTACGTTGCCTGTTCTCGTAGACATAGTAGGCTTGGACCAACGAGAAGTGACGACCACGAAGGCGTCGAGGGTGTTTGTGAAGCGGCACAGCTCGTATTTAGCCAGAGACGCCCGCCAAGGCTGCCGTCAATTCCGTAGGTATATTTTATATTTATCTGGAGATTCTCCACAGTCCAAATTTTGTCACGAACATAGCCATCACCATCATTGATCCCGATGCTATAGAATACACGTACAATATGAGCGATGGTACCGAGAACCTGGGTCCATACCCTCATGGTCCCGTGTCGTTTGCCGTTTTTGTCGTGGCCAACGTCTCAGGCCACTACCGACAGCTCGCCAACGTGCGATATGAGCTGCCTGTAGAGCGTCCCCAGACATTCTTGTGCGGCGGCGATGCCGTTCGCCTTATTCTGCGTGTCATCGGGGTCTTGTCGCATCCGGCCAACCGCATCGCCATCGAGGGCGAGCTGTCGCTTGCAGCGGATGCCTACGGCCGCGGCGGGCTGTCACCGGCCCCTCATTACCTGGACAATGGTTATCATAACCGCAGGCACGGCCAGGGAGCGTGGCCCCCGGCACCGTGGCTGCGCGCGTTTCCGTGTATTGCGCTGGCTCTCGAGCTTGCAGCTGGTTACGACCCTTTTACGCGAACATTTGACTCCAACATGAGAGCCGAACCTCTGGGCCTCGCCTACGAAAACGACAATATCAAGTACGGCGTCGGCATCATCGACATTACCAGCATCGACAGCATTGGCTACGGTATTATCGCGGCCGGCCACAAACAGATTTACGTCGACCGATGGATCTTTGACCAAACGATGGAAAAATACGACTATCTCGTCGAGCCGCGCTCACGGTCGCCCCTGTCTGCGAAACAGTACATGGACCGGTTTGGCTACAAGATCGAAGGCCAGCTTGATGCCCAAGCCGTTCATTATCTCGAGATAAGGCGTCTCATACCGCCAGAGGCTCTTGAAGGTCTGTCGGATGTGTGAAAGCTGATGCATGATTTTTGTCTGCGTGGGCACTCGCTAACAATGCTTTTAGCTGTCTGGCCGCTTCCTGAAGAAAGAGAAACAGATACAGGCGTGTCTAGGGAAGCTGATGCATCAAATACATTAAACGACAAGCAGATCGTCTCACCATTGGCAGATATGGCAGCCGCACGACTTGTTAACGCTCTTCTCCGAGAAGCAAGAGAAGAAAGTGGTGACAACAATCACACGGATAACCCCACGGCAATAACGACAATAATATCCGGACTTGCAGGTAATACGGCAATCATAATACCCAACTCTCGTGCGCAAGCTACCCTTCGGCAACACCTTCTTCGGAGAGCCTTTGAGCTGCACCAGGCACACCATGCAGCACAGGTTCGGCTTCTGGTTCTTGCCTTTGCTGGACAGACGCATCTGCCGTGGGCCTCCTTTTCAGATCTTTCGACAGCCGTGCTCCGAGAAAGTCTGCACCATCCAGACATGCAACAGGCAGAGTCCATTACACTTTGTGTCGATACAGGCACGCCCGAGGTTGTCGACGTCTTGTCCTCGGTCTCGGCACCTGCATTCGAGCATCTGTGCTTCCTCGCGAGCCCGCAGAGGACAAACGACGACGCAGCGACGGAGCTGTATCGGAACATTCTTGAAGCTGAACTGTCTCTTCTTCGTAATGGAGACCGACAAGTCCGCATTACACTTGCTGGCGCCTGTTCCGCGTCCCTGCGCAACAGAATGTGGATGCCATCATTGCCAACATTGAGCACCACTGGACGGGCAAACCACTTTACGGCGTTCCCAATCCAAAACATATTTGTCCAGTGTCAGCATGGCCCCGACCCCCGGAGCATCAAGTCGTTTCTTCCCTGGTACTTGCACCTGGCCGATGCATTGCTCGCGCCAGAGGCGTTTGCAGCGAGTTTTATTCGCTTCTTGTATCACATAGCTTTGCAGGGAACAGTGCCGGGGTCTAAGGGGGTCCCCCTCCTGTTTGCCCACAACACGGAGAGTCTGTCTGAACTGTCAGAACTGTCAGAACTGTCAGAACTCTCACTCAGACTAGAGCCACTGGAGCCACTGGAGCAACTGGAGTCCATCACTCGTGGTTTCAAGGTCGGGCATCCCGCTGCCGAAAATCTCGCCATCCCCTTTGCTCCCTTTGACATGGCTAGACGGACGAGAGATTACAACGAAGACTGTTTGAGCGGGCTGACCAGCATCCAGTGCTGGTCGCTTGTCCGAGATCGCGTGCCGGGGAGCTGGACCGTCGTTGTGTCCGCAGAAGATCATGGTACTCACACTGACTTGGACTTGGACTGGGTCGACCGCCGACCCAACGTTGTACGGTATGCGTTTCTACGGATTGGTGACGATGGCCAGCCTGACTTGATCGGAGATCTCGCTACGTTTTTGCGCTCAACCTCAACGGCGCCCGATATCGAAGCCAACGTTGCCAACCAAAAGATGGCCGAGTTGGAGGCCATATCAGGCAAACGCGTGCAGGTCATTGACCGCAGCGAGGCACTCGAGTTGGAGGCCATATCAGGCAAACGCGTGCAGGTCATTGACCGCAGCGAGGCACTCGCCATGTTATCAACCTTCCTGGACGATGCAAGATCCTACGGGCGAGACACGCTGCACACCTGTTTCCGAGAAGGTATGTACAGGTTTTACAGGCTTTGCGGTTTGCAATGCTTCGTCTCTAGTTTACCTCTTCTGGTTTACTCAAACTAACTACTGTACAGATCCGGATCTCACGGAACACTGGTACCCAGACATACAAGACTTTCAAGACCAAAGAGACACTAGTTTCGATACGGATCTACGCCCACAACACCCAGTACTGCCCAAACGACCAAGTGCGTCGTTTGCCAATTTTTGGGATCTGAGCAGTGACATCGAAAGCGACAGTGACAACGAGTAAAATACGGTTCGAACCAGTGCAAAGACTCATACGTCCTGTGGGTGAAGGTAATGTTGGGAACAGTCTCCTCACGTCTCATTTCGTCACGTAAAGTACTGCAAAGCACGAGCCACACAGATAGGGGTCAATATGTACGATATACTTATTGTGGCGTTGCAGACAGATGCAACCAAAGAGACCCAAAATGAGCAATGTGAAACGAGAGGGGAGGCTCCAATTCACAGGGGAGGTGATTGACAGAAAATCCCCCGCAATGAACTCTGGAAACAAAACAATATTCGGGTCGACCCGTCACAAGAGCTAAGCGAGAGTCGCTTTGAAAAAAAAGTGGTGCGACTACGTCGTAAGGGGGTCTTTATTTTCTTTTTCTTGTTTCTATTTTTCTTCTGGAACAAATAACCCCGGAGTTTGCTTCCATTTTTAAATACCCAGCACGAACATGGGCATTCTCGGCGTTCCCCTCGTCCCCTGCTCTTTGATAGCTCTTGAGGAATATGAAGTCGTAGTAGTGCTATCGATACATTGGATTTCTCTCCTTCATTGTATACGTACACGGTCCAGATTGCCGAGTACGTTCAACTGTTCCCCTGTGTTTTTTTCCTATATGGTAACTCGTACTCCGTAGACCGAGTTTCGTGTGGCTCGGTGCCCCCGCGAAAACGATTCTTACAGGGTTCGACAAGGTTTGAAAGGGCTGCGCAGATTACGACATGGGAAAGGGGACCAACACGAAAAAGTGACCGAGGACAATTGAGAGCGCCAATTCAGCCACAACTCATCGTTCAAGGCAATGTCCCTCGAACCTCGAGATCTATCTGAGAGGTGATGTATGAGTTTCACGTATCCCACCAGCCTCCCTCCGAGGAAAACCAATGTTGCAGCAGGTGCTTCACATTGGAGCCGTATCTGCACCCCGTATCGTATCGTGGCAGTATGTCAGGCTGCCTCATGGTATCCCTGTATCTTTAAAGGAGTTCCGCACGCCGGACAGTGAACTTTCGTCAAGTTAAAAACAGGCACTGGCCGCGGCCTCATATGGATCATATCTGACTTGGAATACAAATCGTGCGTTCTCTTTTTTCTTCATCTTCTTTTCTAATCTACATAGACTCGAACATCGTGTCATTCCCCAGCTCAACTTTCCCTTTTCTCTTTTCTCTTTTCTCTTTTCTCTTTTCTCTTTTCTCTTTTCTCTTTTCTCTTTTCTCTTTTCTCTTTTCT